>JACEEZ010020527.1:187425-288428 GCA_016584305.1 Chionoecetes opilio | reverse complement strand
AAATTTACAAAAAAAAGGAGAAAATAACAAGGATCATAATATTACACAAGAAAATCCGAGCGTAGTTAAAGAATGGGAGAGGGCGTAGTGTAGCAGGCATAGTCCCAGCACTACTCCATCAAACAGAGGAGGCGTAGTGGTAGCCAAGGCCATAGTCCCTTGAACACTAACTCCATTCTCCACCCTTCAACAGAGGAGGCGTAGTGGTAGCCAAGGCCATAGTCCCTTGAACACTAACTCCATTCTCCACCCTTCAACAGAGGAGGCGTAGTGGTAGCCAAGGCCATAGTCCCTTGAACACTAAATCCATTCTCCACCCTTCAACAGAGAAGGTGTAGTGGTAGCCAAGGCCATAGTCCCTTGAACACTAACTACATTCTCCACCCTTCAACAGAGTATAGCAGCTGCTTCTCTCAAGGTCACTGTTACTGAACTCAACTCATTGCCTCGTGCGTCATACTGCAATAATTAAGCATCTTCTCTGTCACCCACGAGCACAATCAACTTGCTTTGAAAGAGAACAGTGTTGCAGCAGCCTACTGCGTAATGACGTCCAGTCACAACAGTGTGGTTTGGGATTATTTCGAGATTTTCTCCAGCTATATTGCACAGTGTAAACTTTGCAATAATAATTATTCATGCAAGATATTATCATGTAAGTATTCGTGTATGAGTGGGTCCTCATCCCGCAAACTGGCAACATAGAAAATTGAATAGAATTTACATTAGACATTAATTTTTTTATGGTTGAACTCTTACAATACATACAAAATATTGCAGTTACCTGTATAATAAAACAATTGTGTATTAAATTAAATGTTATGTAATATTCGCAATTCCCATTCGCATTCGCGAATATCAAAACCAAATATTCGCATTCGCATTCGCGAATACGGAAAATAGACATTCGGTCCATCAGTAGTATAGAGTATATAGGAGGAGGTTAGGGAGGGAACTGAGTAAATGGTCTTAGGTATAGTGTACAGGCCTCCAAACTTATATAAATAAGATTCAGTTCCTATATAGCAAGAAATAAGCAAGGCTTGTAGATATGATTGATTAATTATGCGTGGTAGGAGATTTTATTCTTAGGAACACAGACTGGGATTTAATGGGGAGTTTTCTAATAAGCTCACGCTCAAGCCTGTTTCTCGCGCTCTCATATCCTCTGCCCTTTGAGCGTGAATGATCTATCATTTACCGTAAATTTCCTGTACTTTTTCGGGACATATCAGAATTACCCTTCAATACAACAACTGAAACAGTTCTTAATAAAAAATGTAGTTTATCATTTTGTTTTTCAGCACTTGAAGAAAATATTGGCAAAACATAGAATACTTGAAAACTCAATTTCTTAAAATCGTCATTTCATGGAAACACTGCACGTTCAAGCTGAATGAAGCTTCAGGAAGTATGTACTCATTGTACTTGTATGTACCCAGCAAACATTGTCATTACGGGCCGGCATCAAATCAGTGTCGGTAAATCACAAACGACATATTGGCATTGAGTCGGCAAACCGTAATGAAGTTATCGGCCTGGCTGCGGACCGACAACTTGTGCGTTCATGTTTGCACCCCGGGTCTGTGTCGGTTACGTTACGTTTCTGTGTCAGATCTGTGTCGGCAATCCGTAACCAAAATGTTGCCACTACTGAGCCACAAACGGGCCGACATAGCATCTAAATCGTGCCATAAGCGGGCCAACACAGCAACTGTATCGTGCCACAAGCAGGCCGATTTAGCATCCAAATAGTGCCATAAGAGGGCCTACACAGCAACTGAATCGTGCCACAAGCAGGCCGATTTAGCATCCAAATAGTGCCATAAGAGGGCCTATACAGCAACTGAATCGTGCCACAAGCAGGCCGATTTAGCATCCAAATAGTGCCACAAGCAGGCCGACTTAGCATTTGAATACTGCCACAAGCAGGCCGACTTAGCATTTGAATAGTGCCACAAGTGGGCCAATATAGCAGCTGAATAGTGCCACAAGCAGGCCGACAAAGCAGTTGAATCGTTTTACGATTATGAGAGGAGATTGAAGTTATTAAAATTACACTCACTCGAGAGACGCAGAGGAAAAAAAAAAAAGAACTGGATTTTATTTGGAGTTTTTCTAATAAGCTTTTCACGCTAAGCCCCTTTTGATTTTAAAAAAAAAAAAAAAAAAAAAAAAAAAAAAAAAAAAAAAAAAAAAAAAAAAAAAAAAAAAAAAAAAAAAAAAAAAAAAATAACGTCCAAGCCGCCCTTCGTAAAGGCTTTTGATCCAATATCCCGAGGATTTACTTTAGCAAGCAGGGGGGGATTCTTTATATGCCACGGGCCAAGCCTGAATTCCGCAGCCCAACTTGCTTTAAATTGGAAGATTAATTTTAAATTTCATACTCGGGACCAAAATTAACCCATTAATAAAAATGAAAAGTTTATAAAAAAAGTAGGAAAATTTTGGTTTTCCGTGAAAAAAAAGGAAAAACAAGTTTTGAAAACTAATTTTTAAAACGATTGGGGGAAAAACACTGGTTAAAAATGTGTGAATTAGGGAAGGTCTCAGTAACGTTATGTCCGGAGTCTTTAGGGGCTTTAAAAGGTGGAAAAATTCAAAGAAATTGGATTGGAGTGGCAAAACCAAGGGTTTTAGGCCTCGGGGGCCCGAAACTTCTTATTTTCCCCCCGGTCTTTGGTTCTTAGTTTCTTCACGTTCCAATGCCAAATGTGCACCCTTAGCACCGGCCGGAATAGTCTACCCTGGGCCACACACGAAACGTACGGCCCAGAGGCGATACATCAAAGTGAAAAGGCCGCCTACCCCAGAACTTAATCGTCAAAGACCATTTACCTAAATATAAAATAGGGCTAACAAATTTAACTCCAAACCCGTTAATCCAAATATGAAACAACCTTTTTTAAACCCAAACCCTAACTTAACCAAAATTTTTAAAACATAATTTTAAAAACAAAGGTTAATTGGTTACTTTAATTTTGGATTAGGGTTATTTACCCCCCCGGTTTAGATATGGAATTTAAAAGGTTTGGAGGTTGGAAGAAATTTGGGGGTAAGTTTTTAAAAAAATTTAAAAGGTTAAAAACAATCCAAATATAATTTCCCTTCCTACCCTCCCAATTTTTTTTTTTGTTGAGGTATTAGGTGTCAAAGTGTCAGGTTAAGAAATCCGGAGGATTTTAGGGGAAAGGTTTTAAGAAGGTTTGGATGTAACTTTTGCGGGATTATTGGGTTTAACTTTTAAGAAAATGCTGTCCTATGTGCCAAAAAAGTTTTCCTTTACTTAAAATCAGGGCTAATCTCAGTGTTCCCGGGGCGGCAGTATCCCTCACCCCCCTTTTTGCCTGTGTTTGAGGATCTGGCCGGATTGAAGGGGCCAATCACAATGGTGCCCAATAATCACCAAATTTACAATTATTAAAATCAAAGAAAAAACATTTGGGGGTATATATAATTTTTGGGGATTCACTGGATTGTCAAAATGTGGAAAAAATCGGGGACACAAGTAAAATTTCAAATGAACAACAAATGAATAAAAAATTTTAAAAATACATGTTTGAAAAATAAAAAAATAGAAAATAAAATTTTATATAAAAAAATAAAAAATAAAATAAAAATAATAATAATAAATAAATAATTAAATAATAAATAAATTTTATATATATATATAATCTATATTTTATATATATATATATATATATATATAATATATATATAAAATATATATATATATATATAATATATTATGGGGAGGAGGTAGGGAGTGGTTAGCGTCTCCGACTGGCGTTTTCGGTGACCGAGTTCGATTCCCGAAAAAACCCCAAAAACCCTTTCTGCACCATCGAGTGGCCTAAGAACACCCCATGCTGCCCATCAACTCTACCTTCGACTGCGAGTGCATCGGAGGACACAGGGGGCGGCATGAGCCTCTACTCACAGGCGTCGCTAAAAGAATTCTGCCTGCGCCACCACGGGCGAGGACCAACCATCAGAGCCCCAAGTGAACCCCAGAGCCTACCATCCGAGCCCTGGGTCACCACTGCCTACAGGCGCTATAGGCACAGATGTAAAAAAATATATATATATATATATATATATATAGGGTCAATTTTCCCCATAACATATATATTTTATAACAGGGAAAGACTCTTAGGCTCTTATGGGAGCTGTCATCCTGCCCCACGCACTATTCATGTACTATGTATATTGTGACAAGTCATGATATTGAGATGCTGCAAATCTAAATGATAAACGCCGAGAATAAAATTGGATAAGTATCATCGATCGTCTAACTTCATAAGACATTATGGGAAAATCTGACGTTAAACAGAAGGAAGAAGGAAAATTTAGCCTGAAAGTCTATAAATCTCTGTAAATTAGGTTAGGTAGGTTAAGGAAAAAGATAACCGAAATGTATCAGAAAATTATCAGGTTAGTACCTAAACCATGAAAACATATACGATCAGAGGTGTTAAGTCTAAAACCCATAGCAAATCGGATAAATAATAAAATTTCCCCACCATCTGTCAGATGTGCAGGGCCAGTATTGGTGTACAGGTCCTGTACAGCAGGCCACTGGTGTCCTTTTCTGTTTCATTAAAGATACAAACATTTTGGGGATAAAGACCATATGTGCCATGCTCACATGTTGGTGCCTTCTTCACCACCTAAAAGGGCTTTGATCACAAGTTGCTCTGAAAAAGAAAACTAAGATTAGATTTTCATGACCCAAATAATCTTCACAAAAGAGATTGTTAAACCGGGCAATCACCTAAATTTACACCTTACAATACAATATAGCCCAAACAACCCAGTGGGTACCGGAGGGGGAGGCCATGCGGCCATGGCCCCCCTCCCCCCTTTACAAAGAAAAAAATATAACCAATAAATATATAGATGCACCAATATATATATATAAAATAATATTATATATATAATATAATATATATATATATATATAATATATATAAAATATAATATATATATTATATATAAAATATATATATATTATATATATATATATATATATATATTATATATATATATGAGCAATATATATATATATATATATATATAATATATATAAAATATATATATATAATATTTTATATATATTTTATATATATATATATATTAATAATAATAATAAAAAGATAGATAGATGATAGATAGATATAGATAAACAAAATTAGACATTTATTTAAAAAAATATATTTGTTTCTTTTGGGGGGGATTTCTATGTTTTGATTTTTTTCTTCGATTTTTCATACTTTTTTTATTATTTTTATTTTTTTATTTATATTTTATATTTTTTAGATTTTTTTGTTTTCATATTTTTTAAAATTTATATATTATATATTATTAAAAAATTTAAAAAATCTTAAAATAAAAAATATATAAAAATATAAAAAATATAAAAATATGAAAGAAAAAAAAAAATATATAAAAAAAAAAATAAATCACAAAAAAATAAAAAATAAACAAATCTCAAATATGTAAATAAATTTAAAAAAAATTATATATATATATATATATATAATATAAAATATAATAATATATATATATAATATATTGTATATATTAGATTAAAATCTTATAATATTTTAATATAATATAATATATATATATCGATATATAGATATATATATATATAATATATATATATTATATATATATATATTTATATATATATATTTCATAATATAATATATATTTCTATATAATATATTTAACATTATATATAATATATATAATATATTTAATATATATCTATATATATAAAATATATTATATATTTAAATATATATTTTTATTTATATAAACATATATGATATATATATATATATATAAATTTAAAAATATATATTAATATATATTTTAATTAATATTAGTATATATATATAATATAATATTATATATATATAAATATAATATATAAAATATAATATAGGTATATAAATTAATATATTATATATATATAATAATATATATATAGAAAAATATTATTATATATATATAAGAATATATATATATTCTAATATATATTTTATCTATTATATATATATATATATAATATAATATAATATATAAATATATATATATTATATAATATTTTTATATATATATAATTTTATATAATATATATATATTATATATATATATATATATATATTAAAATATATATTATATATAATATATATATTATATATATATAATATTATATATATATTATATATATATAATATTTTATAATATTATTATATTTAATATATATCAAAAAAAATAAAAATTTATAAAATATATAAAATATAAATATAAATATATCAAAAAAATATATATAAAATAAAAAAATCATTTCTAAATATATAATAAATTAAAAATATATATATATATATATATATATATATATATATATATATATATAAAATATTATATATTATAATTTTATATAATATATAATATAATAATAAAAAAAATAAAAAATATTATAAAATAAAATATATAAAAATATAAAAAAAATAAAATATGAAAAAAAAAAATATAAAAAATAAAATAAAAAAAATAAAAAAAAAAAAAAAAAAAATCTAAAAAAATCTCAAAAAATAAAATAAAAAAAACAATTTTTAAATAAATTCTATATTTTTATTATATATTATTATTATATATATCTATTATCTATATTATCTTTTATATATATTATATATATATAAAATATATATATATAAAATATTTTATATAATATATAAAATTATATATATATATATTTTAATTATATTTTAAAATATTATATAAAATATAATAAATCCCCCCCCAATTTTGAAACACAAAAAAATATAATAATAAAAATAAAAAATTTCAAAATAAAAAAGTGAAAAATAAGAACAAAAATCAAACAAAATCCCCCAAAAGAAACAATTTTTTTTTATAATTCCTAAATTTGGGATTTACATCATTATCTTTTTTTCCTTACACATTTCTACTTTTATAAATAAATTTAATTAAAATATAAATATTATTATAATATAATAAATTTAAAATATAATAATAAATTTTAATAATAAAAATAATAATAACTAAAATAGGCCCTTCAATTTTGACCACTTAACCCCAATACAAAGACCATAAATAGAAATACCACAATCAAAATGGTTGGTCAAATATAAAAGAAAAGCTTTTCTAAATTAAATTTAAATTGATTATTTAAATAGTGCATTGTAAAATTCCTGGAAAGAGGCAGGTGTTTTTTTAAATAAAATACCTTTAAAATTTTTGGACTTTTAAATTTTTCATTTTTTTTCCCACACCTATTTTGATTTCTTTCCATAAACTAAAATTACACTCTTACCAAACCTATAAACCAACATATTTCCCTTTAAATTAGTCCGGAAATTGTTTGAAAATTTTTGCCACTAACCTCCAACATGCGTAGAAAGAAAAATAATGGGAGAAACTGCAAAATAGCATTTGTACAAATTTTTACAAAGGCACATTCAACACCAGAAAACATAAATAAAACACGTTTTAAACAATATCCTTAAATTTTAAAAAACCAAATATCTTCTGCTATGGGGGGGGATCCAATAAAGAACTAAACCTACCGGGCCTTTTAATTATTAAAACTGCGGGGGGGGGGTTTGCCTACAGAAATGGTTAACATTGTGGAAATTAAAATTAACAGTTTTACTTTTGGGGCGGAAACCTCCTTGTAAAAAATTAAATAAATTTCATAAACCAAACAAATAAAAATTTCTAAATAAACCCTTTCTTTCCCTTAAACTAACCAACAAGTCCTTTGCCCTTAACTCCTTTTAAAAAAAAATTTGTTTCAAAACAAATTTAAAAGACTTTCACCCTCCCCCCCCTAAGAAACTGAAAAAAAATACTTGGTAAATATTCTATTCACCCATATATAATAGGTCATAAAAGCTCTACCAAATACCTCCAGAAACCCAAAAAATATTACAATTACCATAAAATATTAAACATAACCTATTACCAAAAATTCTTTTCCCGAATAACTGGGGGCTGGAAGTAGTTAATAGGGTTTAATTAGTAATATTATTATCCAGAAATGGGGAAGGGGGGGGGGGGGTTTGGCCTCACCCCACTGTTATATTTTCCCTGTTAGGGATTGAAATGCTGTTTAAATTTTAAAAAAAAATTAAAGGGGGGGGAAAACTCTGCTTTGTAATGCTTTAAACTGTAAAACAAAAAAGCACCGTTCTTTCTCCATACCAAACCTTGTTTAACCTTCTCCTGAAGGGTACAAATTCTAAAAGTCCATCCCCCCTTATCGGGGGTTTTCCTCCCAGACCTTACGTAATACCCGGGGTTCCTTCCCCGGGAATATAAAGTGGGGGGAGTGGCCCCAACCCTACTCCCCCCTACGATTTCCCCAACCCTTAAAATACTTTTGTAAATAGCTTTGCAACCCCCACTTAACCTTAACCCCCACTATAACAACCTAATATAATTTGTCCTGGCCCAAAAAGTTTCACCTTACCCAATTTACCAAAATTCCGGGAAACAGTTTCCGCTTAAGGGGCCCCTGGCTTTATTGAGTTTGGAAATGTGGGGTCGATAGTAAAAGCGGGGCCAGGGATGGGCATTTGGGGGGGGGTTAAGGTTTCATTACCCCCTTTTTTTGGGGGTTTTAAGGGTTTTGAAGAAATTTAACCAAGAAAAAAAAAATAAAAAAAAAAAAAAAAAAAAAAAAAAAAAAAAAAAAAAAATTTAAGTAATTGGCCCCCACCCTCCCCAACGAACAGTTCCTTTTTTTTATCGGGAAGGGGGACAATTTTCACATGGTCTTGTTTACTTGTTGTCTTGAAAAAGAGCGGACTGCAGGAACGCATGCATCCGCCGTTATCTGCCTCACCTGTGCCTTCCTGAGGAGACAGGTCAACTACCACGCCTGTAATAGCATCATAGGACATCACCAGGGCTCATAGTGTTCCCCAAGGGATCCTCGCAGCCCTAAAACAAGAACAAAACAAGACTCTTCCCCCCAGCCGTGGATAAGAAGAAGTGACTGATATCAGATCCCGACATCGGGATGGTTTCTTCGGAGATGCTGAACGCCACACTATTTCTTGGTTAAATGTTCGTCGCAAAAGAGACAGACACATCCAAAACAGGTACTCGGCGAAAGCTTACATACAAGTACATACTTCCTGAAGCTTCATTCAGCTTGAACGTGCAGTGTTTCCATGAAATGACGATTTTAAGAAATTGAGTTTTCAAGTATTCTGTTTTGCCAATATTTTCTTCAAGTGCTGAAAAACAAAATGATAAACTACATTTTTTATTAAGAACTGTTTCAATTGTTGTATTGAAGGGTAATTCTGATATGTCCCGAAAAAATACAGGGAGTTTACGGTAAATGATAGATCATTCACGCTCAAAGGGCAGCGGACGTGAGATGCGCGAGAGACATCTGGCGGCTTAGCTTTGAAAACTCCCCATTGTAGGCGATAATGACTCAGAGGAATTATAAAAAAACTAGTTCAGGATAACTTTCTAAAGCAAGCAATCAAGGAGCCTACTAGGGGAAACAATATTCTAGATATATAACCAAACAGGGAAGATTTAGTTACAGAAGTGGAAGTTGGAGGTCAGTTAGGTAAAAACAATCATTGTGAAATTAGGTTTTGCTTAAAATGGGAAGTAGGATCTAGAAGTGTTAATATGCATGGAGTACCTGACTTCAGAAGGGCTAATTATGCAGGATTAAGAAGACACCTGAACGGGATTAACTGGGGGAGGATAGAGGTCGAATGGAGGTCTAGTGTTGGAGACACATATTTCAAGTTCAACAAGCAAGGTATGTCTCTCCCAGATCCAGTTATGGCTTTCATGTTACTTGCTTCATGCCGATTGAGGGACAGTGAGCAACAATTAGTGATGTCTGCAATCACGGAGATGTCATATGGCAACATGAAAAATGCTTTGAACCGCATATTCGCTGGGGAGATCAGTGCGCAGTTTGAATCTGTACCAGCCGGGCCTGTCTGTGGTGTAAAAAGTGAACCAGTTTTTATGGGAGAAGAGATGACGGGTCAGAGTGAAAGTGTGGTGAAGGAGGAAGAGGCATTATATGTCAGGGGTTTTCAGCGTGGAAGATTAGGGTATGGAGGCGGTCGCAGGGGCAGACAGTCAAGCAGGGCAAGAGGATACCCCAGTTCATCCACAAGGAGGCAGAATCCACTAGGGCCGGATGGTAGGGTGACAAGGTGCATGATATATGACTCACCATTCCATTGGGTCAGGTACTGTCCAGATGCTTATGAAAATAATGGAAGTCGTGGGAGTTCTGCAGCAGCAAGTGGCAGTCTTGAAGGAGATCCTGAGACAGCATATTTATCATTATTTTTAGGTTATGCTGGAGACGGAGATAGTGATGTTAAATTAAGTGGTCTTGTGAAGGATGCCAAGGGCTGTGCAGTACTGGACTCAGGTGTTCTACTACGGTGTGTGGAACTGGCTGGCTTACTGGCTTTCTGAGTAGCCTTAGTGATTATGAATGGGATAAGACCATGGAATAAAAGTCAATCTCCACGCTTACCTTTGCTGATGGTGTCACTGTCCCTTCCATTAAACGGGTCACACTGCCTTGTTCTATTGGAAATATGAGTGCGAGAATTGTGACGGATGTGGTGCATTGTAATATTCCATTACTGTTGAGCAGGCGTTCGATGAAAAAGGCAGAGATGTTAGTAAACTTTGCTACAGACCAGGTCAGGATTCGTGGAAGGGTGATTGATCTACAGACGTCAGCATCAGGTCATTATCTATTGCCGATATCAGCGTGACAAGGACTGGAGTTAGGGGGAATGATTTCTTTGGCTGCTGTGAAGGGGAGGGATGTGAAGACAGCTTCAAAACTTCACAGGCAGTTTGGACACCCCACATCAGCAAAGCTTATCAAACTCATCAGTAATGCAGGGATTGAAAATTCAGAACTGGAACGTGCTGTTCTAAAGGTAACCGAGGAGTGTGAAGTTTGCTTTAAATTTGGGAAGGCTAAACCACGTCCCATAGTAAGCATGCCTATGGCGTCTAAATGGAATGAGGTCATTGCTATGGACCTAAAGGCCTGGGGCAATAAATATTTTTTGGTTGTTGTTGATTTGGCAACTAGATACTGTACGGCAACAGTGATTGGTGATAAACGTGAGTCCACCATTATCAAGGCTGTGTTTCAGAGCTGGATTGTTACATTTGGCACGCCTGGAAAGATCCTAACGGACAATGGCTGTGAGTTCAACAATGAAGATATGAGGACACTTGGAGAGGCATTCAACATTAAGATTATGACAACCTCAGCGGAGAGTCCCTGGAGCAGCGGTGTGTGCGAACGTTTAAATGCAGTGATCGGTGATATTGTAAGGAAAATTATGGCAGACAGCAAGTGTGACTTGGGTGTGGCCTTGGCCTGGGCAGTGTCAGCGAGAAATGCCCTAACCAACTTTACGGGTTTTTCCTCTAATCAGCTAGTTTTTGGTCACAACCCTGGATTGCCTACTGTGTTTACGAATGACCCTCCAGCATTGGAATCTGCTTCGGCATCAGACATTGTGAGAAACAATTTAAATGCTCTTCACTTGGCAAGACAAGAGTTTGTTAAGATTGAATCAGGTGAACGCTTGGCGAGGGCTTTGCGATACAACATACGTTCAAGCAACCTTCATGATGTGCAGAATGGAGGTGAGGTGTTCTACAAGAGAAACAACAGTAGTGAGTGGCACGGCCCTGGCATTGTAATTGGCAAGGATGGAAAGCAGATTTTGGTGAGACATGGGGGTGTCTATGTAAGAGTTCATGAGTGTCGGTTGGTGCGTGCTCCAGGTAGGGACTCAACAGCTGGAGGAGATATTGACAATATTCAGACTGTGCAGGAAGGGGACAAGAAAACAGGGCCATCATCGAAGGAGTATCCACCTGATGAGGAGTCGGAGAGTGGAGATGGTTCGTGTGAGCCTGAGGTCGGTGATGATTCAAGTGAGTCAAGTGAACCAGGCCTTGAGTCAGCTCCAAATCAGCCTACAAGACTCACCTCTGATCAACGAATACAGGGTGTACGAACTGAGAGCGGTGAATTGGTGTCTGGGCGTGTGGTGGGTAGAGCTGGTAAGGCCACCGGAAAATATAAGGACTGTTATAATTTTAGGTGGGACTTGGATGGAAGCATCTCCAGGGCAGATCTGAACAGGGACTTTAGCACTTGGGAGGTGGTCGATGATACTACAGAGATGATGGTTCTTTTCAACTCAGAGGAGGTGTTGTGTGCCAAGGAGAAAGAGATTATAAACTGGCAGGAAAATGATGTATATGAGGAGGTGGAAGATGTTGGACAGGTGGCATTCTCGGTACGGTGGGTTGTGACAGAAAAAGTCAAAGGAGGACAGACAGTGGTGAAGGCACGTTTGGTTGCGAGGGGATTAGAAGAGGACACAGGTGAAATTTGGAAAGATTCGCCTACATATTCTAAGGAAGCGGTGCGTTTGGCACTAGCAATTGCTGCTTCCACCGGTTGGCACTCCCTAGATGTGAAAGCTGCCTATTTGCAGGGTAACGAAATTGGAAGAGTTGTACATCTACGACCTCTGCCGGAGTTTGCTGATGGACAACTATGGAAGCTGAAGAAGACTGTTTATGGTTTGTGTGATGCGGCTAGACACTGGTACCTGCGAGTGAAAAATCAGTTACTGAATCTCGGAGCTATGGTGTCTTCACTGGATTCAGCTTTGTTTTCCTGGTGATGTAACGGCAAGGTTGAAGGCGTGGTGTGTATTTACGTTGATGACTTATTTTGGACTGGGATTCCTGATTTCAAGAAGCATGTGATAGACCCGTTAAGTCAAGTTTCCTCATCGGTAGCACTGAGTCCAAGGCATTTAAGTACATATGTGGGTCTGAACATTGTCTCCTATAACATTGGACCAGCTTCAGTATGCATCGACCGTGACTGCAGACAACCGTCTACCAGTCTGCAGACAACGGGCAACTGTAAAATCGAGCGAATTGTCGGAGTCAGAAAGGTCGGAATATAGGGCTCTAGTGGGCCAGTTAAATTGGATAGCCACGCATACCCGGCCAGACATAGCCTTTGATGTGTACGAGTTGAGTGTGGCATGTAGTCAGGCGATTGTGGCTGATCTTCTGCGGCTTGACAAGGTGATAGCAAGAGTGAAGACAGATATTGTGAAGTTATATATGCCAAGATGGAGGAACTGGAAGATTGCTACATACTTGGAGTACTTTTCAGATGCTTCGTTTGCCAACTTAGCGGGCAATGGGTCCAAGGAGGTTTTGCTATATTCTTACGGGACAATGGTGGGAAGAGATGTCCCGTTTACTGGCAGTCAAAGAAGATCAAGAGAGTTGTTAAATCCACCCTGTCCGCTGAGGCCCTGGCGCTGTTGGAGTGTGCTGAGACAGCAGTGTATCTGGCTAAGCTTCTGCATGAAATCTCCAACAGTGGGCTTCATAAGATAAGGTGTTTCACCGATAACAAGAGCCTGGTAGACGCTCTTCACTCATGTCGCTGTGTAGAAGATAGGAGACTGCGGATTGACATTGCTGTGTTATGTGATATGTTGGAGCGTGGAGAGGTTACCGAAGTAACTTGGGTGGATAAGTCTGGACAACTAGCTGATTGCCTCACCAAGAAGGGGGCATCAACCGAGCGACTGCGAGCTGCAGTCGCCCGGAACCAGAATAGCTGTCCAGGGGGAAGAAGCTATGTATTGGGATATATATTTCAGAGAACTTGGAAGAAGCAGCTATGTATTTGGATACATATTCGTGGTCCTTCCCAAGAACTTGGAAGAAGGAGCTATGTATTTGGATACATATTCGTGGTCCTTCCCAAGAACTGGGAAGGAGCTATGTACGTATTTGGATACATATTCGTGGTCCTTCACAAGAACTGGGAAGAAGGAGCTATGTATTTGGATACATATTCGTGGTCCTTCCCAAGAACTGGGAAGAAGCAGCTATGTATTTGGATACATATTCGTGGTCCTTCCCAAGAACTGGGAAGAAGGAGCTATGTATTTGATACATATTTCGTGGTCCTTCACAAGCACTGGGAAGAAGAGAAGAAGGACGGAAGTGTTGTCAACTAAGAAGAGGCGCGGACACTGACCAGGGGTGACAGGAGACGCTCGGACCGCCGGACAACTTGGTCAATTTACGAACCGGACCAGGCATTTCAACGTTAAAAAAAAAAAAAAAAAAAAATTGTCCGAGACTCTGACATATCCCCGGACCTCGGATTTTGTCCGGCAAATCCGATATCCGGGAAATCGAGGTCCGGGAAATCGAGGTTTGTGTGTAGATGAGACAACTGATATAAACTGGTAAAGCTCAGCTGCTGGCATTTGTACGATTTGAAAATGAAGGTGAAATAATGAAAAATTATTTTTGCTGTAAAGAACTGCCAGAAACTACCAAAGGCCACGACATTTTCAACATCTTGTCTTCTTACCTGGAATCTTGTGGTTTGTCATGGAACCGATGCGTTGGAATCTGCACTGATGGTGCTCCCTCAATGATTGGCTCAGTATAAGGCTTTGTATCACACGTGAAAGAAAAAACCCTGAAGTCATAACAACTCACTGCTTTCTCCTAAAGTTCTGGTTAAGAAGTTCTGGTTTCAAAAACTATTGGGGATGATTTAAAACAAGTCCTTGATATAACTGTGAACATGGTCAACTTTATAAAGCAGCGCCCTGTGAAGTCTCGCATATTTGCAAGTTTGTGTGAAAACATGCAAAAAGGTCACGTAACGATTCTCCAGCACACAGAGGCTCGATGGCTTTCGAGAGGTAAATTTTTGACAAGGGTATTCGAGCTGCGACAGGAACTGCTGCTTTTCTTCAAAGAGAATAACAAATCCAGTTTCTGTGAATGTCTTGAATCTACAAACTGGCAAATGAAACTAGCATATTTAGCAGATATTTATCAGCATTTAAATAGCTTGAACACCAGCATGCAGGGTGCGAAGGAAAACATTCTGACTTCCATAGACAAACTTCTTGCATTTAAGAATAAACTCGCTGTTTGTAAAAAGCACCTTTCAAGAGGAAACGTTGAAATGTTTCCACTCCTACTTCAAGTTCAAACTCAGACTGAATATGAAAATGTCATTCCATTAATTACAAGTCATTTGAAATCACTGTCCCAAAAACTTCATAAGTAGGGCTACTTCCCCTTCTTGTCATCAGATACGTATGACCGGGTGAGAAACCCCTTCACTGACTTCTCACCAAGTACAGAAAACCTACTTAGTCTGCAAGAAGAGGAAGAACTGAGTGAACTACAGTGCGATCGAACCTTGAAAATGAAATTTAATGAAGTATCACTTGATAAGTTTTGGATTTCAGCAAAGCAAGAGTACCCTGTCATCTCAGTAAAAGCATTGGATGTTTTACTCCAGTTTTCAACTTCTTACCTCTGTGAACAAGCTTTCTCATGCCTGGCCGTCATTAAAAGCAAATCAAGAAATCGTCTTCTGTCTGTCGAGGAAGAACTGCGTGTGTATCTGTCAAAAATTCGGCCAAGAATTTCACTGATACGCAAAGAGAAACAAGCCCAAGTGTCACACTGAAGGTAAGTCATAACATTATTGACTTATTAGTGTGAACTCTCATGACATGATTGTGATGTAATTGTAGATTTCATATAAATTATATTGCTCAAGAACTTTTCTTAAAAAATAATAATATAATATATATATATATATATATAATATATATATATATATAATATATATATAATATATATATATATATATATATATATAATATATATATATATATATATATATATATATATTAGTATACTATATATAGGGGTTTCCCTGGAATATGAAAAATTATTACAGGGGTTCCTCCAAGGTGTAAAGGTTGGGAATCACTGCCTAACCAATAACCTAACGAGATCTAAGGGTGGGAAAGGACTACAATTTTACCAGGTTAGGTTCACTTAAACTCTGCGTCATTTAATACTTTGCGAGAAAACTTTTTACAAGGAGAATATGAATAGAAGCGGAATTTCATTAGCTTTCCATTGATACATTTCGTTTTCTGATAAATGAATTAGCAGCATGCATAAATTAGCGTTAACTAAATAAATAACATCATGAAATCGGGTAATATTTCCCGATTGATGGTGTTATTTATTTAGTTAACGCTCATTTATGCATGCTGATAATTCATTTATCAGAAAACGAAATGTATCAATAGAAAGCTAATGAAATTTCACTTCTATTCATATTCCCCATGTAAAAAGTTTTCTCGTAAAGTATTAAATGACGAAGAGTTTAATAGAATATCAAGTTCATGCATATTTCTTGAGTCTCATAATGGCAGTTATTTAGTGTGTTTTACGGTTTTTTATTTGATAATATTATAGAACAAACATTTCCGAAGATAACAGTATACCTTTTATACTGATAAACATATATTTTGTAGGGAAGAATTACCATAAGCTGGCAAACACGGGCGGCAAGTGGAGTTTGTTGGTCCTTCACGCTCCCTCCGACGGGCGGCATTTGGCTTAAAGACGCTAGATCGTGACGTCAGCAGAGAGCTTCATAGAGAGGTGTCACTCGGGCCGCGCCATTTTGGATTTTGAACAGGTGGCGCCGCTATGCGGATGGTGCATTCCGTCAAAAGTGTCACAATGCTTATATCATTACTGTGCACGGTGTTGTGCCTTTTCAATACCCCAAGACGCAAATATATGTAGTATTAAGTTAAAATAATGAACTGAAGTGGTATTGATGGATGTATTTTTTTTGTTATTACACCTTTTGTTTCTTTTGTATTTCATACCGAAGCCCCGTCATTCCAATAAATTGTCTCCAATATAACACAATACCCTCTCCACCCCACACACATTTTGTTTTGGCTGAAGTCAAAATGGGTGAGTGAATGGGTGGGGGTGATGGGTAATGGGTGTGAGGTGATGGGTGAGTGAATGGGTAGTGGGGGAATGGGTGGGGGGTGATGGGTAATGGGTGAGTGAATGGGTTGGGGGTGAGGGAATAGGTGGGGAGTGATGGGTAATGGGTGAGTGAATATGGGTTGGGGGTGATGGGTAATGGGTGAGTGAATGGGTTGGGGGTGATGGGTAATGGGTGAGTGAATGGGTGGGGGGTGATGGGTAATGGATGAGTGAATGGGTTGGGGGTGATGGGTAATGGGTGAGTGAATGAGTTGGGGGTGATGGGTAATGGGTGAGTAAATGGGCTGGTGGTGATGGGTAATGGGTGAGTGAATGGGTGGGGTTGATGGGTAATGGGTGTGGGGTGATGGGTGAGTGAATGGGTGGGGGAATAGGTGGGGGGTGATGGGTAATGGGTGAGTGAATGGGTTGGGGGTGATGGGAAATGGGTGAGTGAATGGGTGTGGGGAGATGGGTAATGGGTGAGTGAATGGGTGGGGGGTGATGGGTAATGGGTGAGTGAATGGGTGGGGGGTGATGGGTAATGGGTTGGGGGTGATGAAAAATGGGTGATTGATTGATTTAATGCCAAAAAGGTGAATGTGCCAGACAAGGGAAATGGGTGAGCGAATGGGTGTGTGGTGATGGGTAATGGGTGAGTGGAGGAATTTCCTCCCTTCTTTGATTCCTTATTTCTTTCCTCGTCAGTTCCTCTTCTGACTCTTCATCCCTCCAATTTCTTCCTTACTTCTTATTCCTCCTTTCCTTCTCTCATATCTCCTTCCTTCCCTGTCTCCCACCTTCCATTATCACCCCATCATCACAAAAAGGAGGAGCGATTCCCCCTCTATCTGCACGGGCTACTGTCAGTGCGTGCCCCAACCGCTAGGATCCCTGTCCTCCATGAAATCAAAATGGCGCGCCATGTTATATCGCCCGAGTGACACCTCTCGGTGAAGCTCTCTGACGTCAGTGCAAGGCACCTATTAAGGCAGTGGTTCTTAACCTGGGTTCGATCGAACCCCAGGGGTTCGGTGAGAGGCCCTCCGAAACACATTGCAATTTTGATGTTATTATAATGCCGTATTACTCACCACAGTAAGTTTTACGCGAAATTAACGTAAATCTAAGCAACACGGTGGAGGGAGAGTTATGTGTGTATGTTTGTGTGTGTGTGTTCACCCGCCTCTCTCCCTTCCAAGCAGTGACGTATATGGGGGGGGGGGGCACTCAGTCATAGCCCCCCCTATTGTCCCGAAAGAATCAATATTGCTTTACCACTGATTATCAAACTAGTGCAATATATCTCTTCTAAGGCCTCAAAATACCCCTAAAAATGCTGACCTGCAAAAAAATGTCTGACCCCTCCAGGGCCCTCCTCAGACCCCCCAGCTGTAAAGGCTCGCATCGTTCACCCCTCCCTCAAAATACTTTTGGATTCACCCCTGATCCCCTCCCCCCCTCTCCAAGGGGGGGGGGAAGGGATCAGGGGATCACCTATATACGCAACTGCTTCCGAGTCCTTCATTCTTTCTTCTTATAATCCAAAGGCGTATTTTGTCCATCCCCTTGGAAGTAAAATTTTACTTATTTAAGCTCCGCCCACTTTTTTTTACTCTTTTGCGTGCACAGAAAACTGAGCAGATACACTCCGGCAGCGATATTTTACTCTTTTCTGTAAAATTTTACAGGCGTGGGTGTGAGTGGTGGTTTCAAGAGCCTGGCCAATCAGATCGCGCGCATGAGAAAATCTTATCAAAACTCCTCCCGTAAATGTTTCTCTTTTCCTTTAATTTTCATCCAATTCAAAATTCATTACATGCGCACGACATGCAAAGGAATGTATTTAATTAAGAGTAGGTAAGGAGTAGTAAGGAGTAAAGTAGGTGACTCTTACAGGTAAGAATTCACAAATATAAAATTCTCCAGCGACGTCTGGGAAACAAATTTCCCAATCCCTCGAATTTTTCAATGTGTCCGAATCTTCGTTGATGCTTGCTGGCTTAGCACCAAAACTGGTGTTTTATTGCTAAGTATAGTCAAATACTTAAATATATTCATGAGTGATATTACATTTGCAATAGAAATGTATAAATTTGGTATATATGTACATCACACAAAAAGAAAGCCTTTTAGAGAACCTATCGCAGGGCACGAATACGAAAAATTTCACAGTCTGATTCAGCTCCACGGTAAGAAGGTCTCTGTGTGAAACCCCACGGGCCACCAACACACCCACCACCACCAGGCACCCACCCGCCCACCCACCACCCCCCCAAACCACCACACACCCATCAACACCCACCCACCCACGCCCATCACCCATCCGCCCCCCACCCCCCCACTACACACCCACCCACCACACCCCATCACCCACCCGCCCCCACCCCCCACCCACCACACGCCATCACACATCCGCCCACACACACCCCCACCCACCCGCCTCACCGATCCGCCCACCACACACACACCACCACACGCCCATCATACATCCGCCCCACACACCACCCACCACACGCCCATCACACATCCGCCCACCACACACCCACCCACCAAAACGCCCATCACCCATCCGCCCACCACACACCCACCCACCACACGCCCATCATACATCCGCCCACACACACCCCCCCCCAAAACGTCCATCACACACCCGCCCACCACACACCGCCCATGGATGTTAAACGGGGGGAGATGCACGGGAGGATGAATCACAACCTGCATTCATCTAGGTTTAGGCCAAAGAATAATTGGTGAACGTAAATGTAGGTACACGTAGCCTACATACGTACAGGTCCATGAAAGCATTAAACATCCTCGACGCACATCGTGAAATGGCTGTGTAGCAAATAGATATTCAAATAACAGTTTCATAGCGCCCTAAACATTTCAGTTTAATATCAAGTCCATCTATAGAGTTAGAAAACAATACTAGGCCATTCTAAGAGCTCAAAACAATTAGATTCGATGTGAAAATACAGACAATCACGCTACTACTCTTGCTGTGCCTTCAATAATGTAAACCCTTTAAACGATATTCCTGAGCCTCTGTAAGAGGTAATAAAAGTGTACGACATTTTTACTCGCGGCAACATCAAAAAAGAGCTTTGGCAGCGCTACAATCGTATTTTGTGATGGCAAGCAGGGGCGGAGCTTAAATAAGTATAATTTTACTCCTGAAGGACACTACAAAATACGCCTCAAATATACTCTTGAATGTTAAGGCAATTTTCTTACATTTTTGTATCAATAAATATGGACTTCATCTTTTTGATTATCGAAATATACGCTTGAATTTGAAGAAATTTTTCTTTAATTTATGCAAAAAAAATTATATCCCATATTTGAGGGTTCGGCTAGTGTTTGGTAGTTTTCGTTAGGGTTCGGCGCCTCTGATAAGGTTAAGAACCACTGTATTAAGGGGACCCCGGACCTAAAATGAACGTATATATCTGACACATGGTCGGAAATCAGCTGAATATTTTAAAGATATGGACGTGGTGGTGGCAAGATACCCACGAGGTTTTACGGCTATATCTCGTCTATTAGCGATGTTATAATTGCAAATAGATAAAAATATTGCGATTCACGGCAACCTATGTCACGTAAAAATATTTTTGTACTGCTATATAATACCAAATTATTGTAAAAAGTTGTGATTTGTGAAACTAATTATTCTCCTGGATACTTTTGGCAGCTTTACTGCGAGTATAATGAACAGAGGGAAGTGGAAAAGACACCAGTGCCCCTCCAGATTTAGATGAATACGGGTCTCGCTACTCTGCCTCCTGAACCAGCCCCATACTTTCCACTTCCCTCTGTTCATACTCGCTGTGAAGTTGCCAAAAGTATCCAGGAGAATAATTAGTTTCACAAACCACAACTTTTTGCAATAATTTGGTATTATATAGCAGTACAAAAATATTTTTACGTGACATAGGTTGCCGTGAGTGGCAATATTTATATCTATTTGCAATTATAACATCGCTAATAGATGAGATATAGAAGAGGAAGCGGAGGCAGGTGGAGGACGAAACCTCATACAGCACTGGGTCCTTTTAAACTCATCACGCGCGGACACACGTGCACTGGTTGGCTGTAAAAATGGAAAAATGGCTGTATTGAAAAGTTTGTTTTCCTTAGTTGCAAAGGATTTTATCTTAGCCATTTTTCAAGCTTTTTTCACCATTACTTTTTTGTTTACGAGCTATGAACAAGACAATTTAAACACAGAAGATGTACTCAAACATTTGTTTTATTCTGACTAACCAACATTTTTGTCTTGTTCATAGTCTTCTCATAGTTCTCTTGTCTTCTCATGTCCTTTCACATGCTACCTACTATTCATAAATATAATAATGAAATAAATGTGTTAACTTCATGCTATAANCAGATCGAGATGGTCAGCTGAGGTTGATTACAGGCGCATGGTGGTGAGCACTAAAAGAAGCTATTAAAGTTACACTCACTCGAGAGATACAGAGTGAGGGGCGATCTGATAGAAGTTCTTAAGTGGATAACGGGATATAAAGGAGCTGTAGGAAAAGTTCTTACGGCTATTAACCAGGGTAGAACAAGAAGTAACGGATTCAAGCTGGAAAAGTGTAGATTTAAAAAAAAATAGGGAAAAACTGGTTCACAAATAGGGTGGTAAATTATTGGAATGGACTCAGTAGACAGGTAGTTAGTGCGGAGTCATTAGGGAGCTTTAAAAGGAGGTTAGATAAATTTATGGATGGGGATGAAAGGTGGATGTAGGTAGTGTTAAGTAACAGGAACTACCTTGTGTAGGTCTCACGGCCTCTTGTAGCTTCCTTATTTTCTTAGGTTCTTATGTTCTTAAGTTAAGAAAAGGATCTTGGAGTAATAGTTCAGGACTTATCACTAGAGAAACACATTAATAGAATTGTTGTAGCTACAGCCAAATTCCCAACATCCGACCTCCAAACATCCGACTTGTCCAACCAACCGACTTTTTTCACCACCACATGGTGTCTTGTTTTGGCCATTTATTTTACTTCGTTTTTTAAAGTTTTTAGAAAACATTGATTTGTGGCTTTATACATGAGTATAATTTTTATTTATACTTTTATACTTTATACATTTATGCATGAGTTTTACATTCGCGTATACCACTGGATCGGCTTTCAAGAGCTGCATCTTTTATGCTCTATACCATTTTTTCCTTACGTTTATGGTTACTGTGATATCCGAACATCCGACTATTCCAATTATCCGACCTACCTTCGGTCCCCCCAAGGTCGGATAATTAATACTTAGCTGTACATATAATCTGCTAACAAATATCAGAACGGCCTTTGTGTAGATGGACGAGGACATGATGAAGTAATTGATTGTGGCCCTGATACACCCTAGACTGGAGTACGCCACGGTAGATTGGTCTCAGCAGAAGAGGAAGGATGTAAAGAAGATAGAAAGAATAAAAAGGCCAGCCACAAAGATTGTAACTAGCCTGTCAGACCTGACTTATGAGGAGAGGCTGAAGAAATTTGGGTTGCCATCATTGAAAGAAAGAAGAAAAGGAGAAGTCTTTATATCAAAGCATAGAGCTATGTCAGGAATGGAGAGAAATGACAAAGAGGACATGTACCGTAAATGGTGGCGTACAAGTCGACTCTTCGAGCTTGAAAAATTTCTCCATAACTAGGGGTCGACTAATACGGCAAGGATAAAATGCGAACCTTTAAAGAATAAAATTGCATAAAATAGGTACCGCCTCGAAATAAGGAGCGCTTTACCTCACACCCTCGCCGTTCCTTACAAATATACCTACAATTTACCACAAAATACTCCTTTATAAATGATTAACCAGGACGTGTGTGGTATTGTGGTTGCTGGAGGTACTGGAAGAGATAGGAGAGAAGAGATTGCCGTATAACACTTGTCACAACCATCAGCTGACAGCTCACTCACACAGACCAAAATAACTGAAAATGTTTTAGTATCCCAGGTGAAATAGACAAAGGGAAGAGTTGACAATCCTGTTAACGAAGGAGACGAAGTTTGAAGAGGACCTATGAAGCAATACTAAGCGTCAAAGGTCACAAGTAGAAGAAGACGAATCGATGAAGACGACGAGTATTTTGTGGTAAATAAGTAAGGAACGGCGGGGGGGGTGAGGTAAAGCGCTACTTATTTCGAGGCAGTACCTATTTTATGCAACAGCGGAAAGCCACTAAACCCAAGCGGCCAGTCAGACATTAAGCTGAATGTCGGCAGTGTAATGGACCCATAGTTTCATAGCCGTGTGGGGTTGGTGGCGCCACGGGCTGTTTTTTTTCACATATGCAAATGGTGGAGGGCACCGGTAACTGCAGTCCAGTCATAGGTACTACCGTGTTTTACTATAATATACAGTATGTAGTGGTACTATCAGGGGACTATGGTGTTTTTCAAGTGAAAACAAGAGGCAGACCTATAGTAAAGACTCATATCTTCATATAAGTGGTGTGGTGTTATGTGTTTTTGCGACAAGTTACCGTATACCGTACCGTAGCCTATCCTCATTCAAGCTTTGGCATACCAGTAGCCTACCGTATTTTTGGGGCTGACTTATACGGCAAGTATAGGCCTACCCCGCAATCTTGAGCTAATAATCTTGAGGTCAACTTGTACGCCTGGTCGACTTGTACGCCGCCATTTACGGTATGTATGGGACGTAGGAGCCACAAGAGGTCATACAAAGAAACTGAAGAAGACAAGGTGCTTGTAACCCTCTAGGTGTCACTAATTGTTTATGAATGACAAAGGTAACATAGGTAACATACTTACCTGAGATGAGTGGATTTGGTGTGGCGTGCCTACGAGCGATTTAGGCAAAAACCCAGGTTTTATGTAAAAAGCTAATTTGGTTATTTAAAAATATATATTCTCTATTAAATTTTACACAGCAGTACCCAGAGTATAACGTTATTCTAGTGGAAACGTTATCATAAGGTAAGCCTTTCACCTATCTATCCATAGTAATGAGGACCAAACCACCACCGATGTTTCACTTCCACAAGATCCATTATCTCCTCTTCCCCTTGGTGACTGCTTCTCCCAGAAACTCCATCCCATCTAATGCCAAGGACAGTCCCCTTTTTATAATGTCAGCCTCTACCACCATGTGAGTCCTCTACAATTGAAGTGTGTGCTGTGGAAGGAAAACTGGAAGAACTACTGGTTTAATAGATGCGAAGCAGGAAAGAGAGATAGAGAGAGATATTGCATGGAACAAACTGAGAAGGAAGATGAATAATAGGACAAGGGAAGAATACAAGAGAGCTAGAAATGAATATGTAAAAATCCACAAGGAGGAAGAGAGGAATTATGAAAGAGGCATAATAGAAAAATGCAAGAACGAACCAAAATCATTGTATAGGTTCATCAATGAGAAATTAAAGCAAAAAGAAGGGATCAACAACCTAAAAGTGAAAGGGACAGTCTACGAAGAACCAGTAGCACAAGTCAAAGTCATGAACGAATGTTTCGAAAAAGTCTTCAATGAAGAAAAATAATTTCTGGAAGGAGGGGGTAGAAAAGAAAGCACAATACTAATCGATATAGAAGTGGAAAAGCAGGAAATGATGAAATTATTGGAAGCTCAAGACGTAAATATAGCACCAGGTCCGGATGGAGTTTCAAACTGGAATTTGAAGGAATGTAGGGAGCAGCTGGTGGATAAATTACACAGTTTAGTTACATGTTCCCTAAATGAGGGTAAGGTACCCTAAGCAAGGAAAAGAGCATCAATTGTTCCCATATATATAGGGAGAAGAAAGGTGGAACTGCAGAATTACAGACCGATCTCCTTGACTAGTGTTATAGGAAAGCTATGTGAGAAGATAGTAAGAGACAGATAGGTTAAGTGTCTTGAGAATAATTTCAGACAGACAATTTGGATTCAGAGCTGGGAGTTCCTGTATCTCAAATCTGCAATGTTTCTACTCAAGCGTGATCGATGTAGTACAAGAAAGAGATAGATGGGTGGATTGCACTTACTTGGATCTAAAGAAAGCATTTGATACGTACCCCATAAAAGATTGCTGTGGAAACTGGAATACGAAGGAGGACTGGATGGGAATGTCCTGAAATGAATTTATGAATCAATCATTGGGGGCATACGTGGGCGCGTTGCCTCGCCCACCCTATGACGTCACTCCCGGGGGTCACCACGCGCGAGTCCCCATGCAGGCTCCCTTCCCATAACAAACAACTCTCGACAGGAAACATCAACTTGCCCCAGCCACGAGCCTAAGTTCTTGGCCTCCTCCACGCCGGATTGTCTCTTACAGATACAACCCGATGGGAAGGATCGGTTTCAGGGTAGCGTGCCACATGCCCATATAGCCGAAGTTGGCGCTGACGAACTGTGCAGATAATAGGCCTCGATTCAGTCTCACGGTGCAATTGCTGATTTGACACGTAATCATCCCAGCGATACCCCATGATTCTGCGAAGACACTTATTACTAAAGGCATCAATTCACCTCTTCAAGTTGCTATTTCCTGTGATGTACCACAGATGCACCAACATTTATAGCGCCCTACCTCTGCTTGATGTGTGTGAGTTGTGTGCCACGATGTGGGAGCAGAAAGCAGGGTCTAGGCGCTCAAAGAAATTCAGCTATGAGGGAAGTGGGATGGGTGGAATATGAGCTGCCAAGTAGTGTATACTTGCTTCACATCCTGACTCACCAAGTGTGTGCATCTTGAAACGCTATGACCGTTATGTACGGAGATAAAAGTTTAAAAAAAGCTGCGACTGCTAACAGCCATCAGCGGGGCTGAGCGTTACACACATATGCGACGGCTATAAAGCTGTCAGCATGGCTGTATGGGTTAAGCCCCTTTTCCAGTCAGGAGGAATGGTACCTGATTGCCACACGGCAGTCAAGACAGCATGCAACCCGCGAATCATGGCTTCACCCCCAGTTTTGAGTAGCTCCGTCTGAGATAAGGAGGCCTGGTAGTGACGAGACTAGCAGTGGGGGTTACATCTACTACTGGTTCGGCATGAGCAATGGTATCCGTGTCCGGGGAGTAGCTATAGTCATCTCCAGCAATCTGCAGCCATCTGTTGTTGAGATTATTCCGGTTGTTTAGCGTATAATGCGGGTGAGGATGAAACACACTCTGGGTTTCATGTCTCTTGTTGCAGTGTTCGCTCCCACCGAAGTGTGTGAAACTGAAGAGAAGGAGATTATCTATGCCAAACTCAATTTTGTATTAGACCAGTGTCCTCCTCGGGACACACTCAATGTCTTGGGTGACTTCAATGGTACTACTGGCACTGTGAGAGATGGCTTTGAGTTATGTGTTGGTCTCCTTGGCTCCGGACCAGGAACATTAACAGTTCTCTCCTTCTGATTTTCGCAAAGTCCAGAAGGTTGAGAATTGCAGATTCTTGGTATTAGAGACCTGAGCTGCAACACTGGACATGGTATAGTAATGCCGGAGGGATAGCTAAAGAAATGGACCACATCCTCGTTAGTACTCGTTGGAGGATCCTCGAGAACTGTAGGGTTTGCTGCTGAGGTGCTGAGTTCCTTGCAACTCATCACAGACTTGTTGTTGCTACATTTAAGTTTCATGTCAAGTCCAGAAGAATCTTAAAGTAATCGTCCAGACCCATTTTTTCTTTGCGTAAGTATGTTGAATGTTCATTCAATGTCTGCGTCCTTTTTTTTCTCCCTCCCAGTTGCTTGCTCTCTACAGGGGCCTTATCCGCCCATGTATGGAGTATGTCTGACATTTTTGGGGAGGATCCACTTATACAGCTTTCCTAAATAGGGTTGAGTCAAAAGCTTTTCGGCTCATCAACTCCTCTCCTCTGACTGACTGTCTTCAATCTTTAAATCACCGCTGCAATGTTGCTTCTCTTGCTCTCTTCTACCGTTATTTTCATGCTCACTGCTCTTCTGAACTTGCTAACTGCATGCCTCCCCCCCCCTCCCGCGGCCTCGCTGCACAAGACTTTCTACTCATTCTCATCCCTATTCTGTCCATCTTCCTAATGCAAGAGTTAATCAGTATCTTTACTCCTTGATCCCTTTCACTGGTAAACTCTGGAACACTCTTCCTGTTTCTATTTTTCCACCTTCCTACGACTTAAAACTTTTCAAGAGAAGAGTGACAAGACACCTCCTGAACTAAATTGGCCCACCCCCCTTTCTTTATTCTCTTACTGTCTTCTTTATAGGGACTGGCAACTAAGCGGGCTTTGTGTTACCTCTTTTTGTTGTGCCTTTGGCCATTTCTTTGTGATGTTAAAAAAAAAAAAAAATAATAATAAAAAAAAAAAAAAAACAACAACTCCACCACCTACTACTCCACAAAAATTATTCATTTCCACGCCTTATTTCCGTAAAAACACGACTTTTGTAAAATGCGCAGGAAAAAAACTGCCTGGTTCAAGCCGCCGCGTGAAACTTGCTGATGACGTCATGGAGAGTCGACTACAGTAAACCCTCAAAATTAGCGAGGGATACGTTCCAACCCCCCTCGCTAATTCATGAATTTCGGCAATTCTTGACGCTTTCCTAAAATGACTTCTCTATAGCCAATGAACCGTATTTACTGGCTTAGACAATGAATACAGTATGTATTTATAGTGGTACTGTACACAAAAGAAGTTACTATATCTGTATGATGATTATGAAGATGATGAACTGAAGCCATGCAGTACATGATGACGATGAATGGTGAAGTGTACTGCATGGCAAAGCGAGCTTAGATAAGCTCAGGTTCACTGGACGGCTCATCTGGGTCATCCTTTGGTAGTGACTCATCTGGGTCGTCGTCTGGTAGTGGCTCGAATGGGTCTGTCTCAGTCACTGACTCATCTGGGTCTGCCTTAGTCACTGACTCATCTGGGTCTGCCTCAGTCACTGACTCATCTGGGTCTGCCTCAGTCACTGACTCATCTGGGTCTGCCTCAGTCACTGACTCATCTGGGTCTGCCTCAGTCACTGACTCATCTGGGTCTGCCTCAGTCACTGACTCATCTGGGTCTGCCTCAGTCACTGACTCATCTGGGTCTGCCTTAGTCACTGACTCATCTGGGTCCGCCTCAGCTACTGGCACGGGAGGGACTGGTGCAGGCTGGGCAGGCCGCTTTCTTGTGAAAAACATGGTTATCGGTATCTGATATTTTCCCTTCTTTTTTTCATTAAACAAGGCTTTGTAAGGAGCTAGGACTCCTTCTAAACCATGCTGGAATTTAAGGGCTCGTTGTATGTTTGTATTCCGTGCGTAAACATTGTCACTCACTTCCTTAATTGTACGCATCAGGCTTGCCAGACGTACAAGTGAAAGTCCCTCATCCTCTTCTTCAATGGCAGCACTTTCACCTTTTTCTGGATCCCACTCTTCTTCACTAGCAGACTTTGTGATTTCATCAATTTCCTGCTCAGTTAGGACATCTTTAGTTGACTCGACTAACTCATCAACTTCATCTGCAGTGAGATCTTCAAAACCTTCCCCACCAACAATGCGTGCCAGTTTCAGTATTTTATCAACAGCATCTGTTTTAATATCTGATGGTGAGAAACCCTTGTGATCATTTACACTCTGGCCACAAATTTTTCCAGCAAGCATTGACAGTTTCCTTTTTCAATTCATCGATTACTGACAGCAAGATACTGATACTGTCTGCAATGTTAAAATTGCGCCAGTAGGTAGAAAGACTAAACTCAGTGTCATGCTCCATGGCCTCAAAAATTTTCTGCATGCTCCACCGAGTGTACAAGGCTTTAAATGCACGAATTACACCTTGATCCATAGGTTGGATAAGGGAAGTGGTATTTGGAGGCAGGTACAGTATTTCAATTTCTTCAGTTTCTAAATGCTGTGCATCAGGGTGACCGGGGGCATTATCTAACAAAAGCAGAACTTTAAATTCTAGTCCCTGATCACTCAGGTACCGCCTTACCTCAGAGATATAACATTTGTGAAACCAATCACTGAACAGAAGTTTTGTCATCCACGCCTTGCTATTATACATCCAGTAGACAGGGAGAGACAATTTTGTTCTGTTTTTCAAAGCTCGAGGATTTGCCGCCCGGTAGATAAGCGCAGGCTTGATCATATGGCCTGCAGCGTTGCCACACATCATTAGAGTAAAGCAATCTTTTGCAGCTTTAAACCCTGATGAAGTTTTCTCTTGCATACTTATGTATGTCCAGTTTGTCATTTTCTTGCAAAATATAGCATTTTCATCTGCATTAAAATCCTGTTCAGGTTTATAGCCCTTCTCTTCAATCACTTTTTTTAGCATAGCTGGATAGGCGGCAACAGCCTCATGATCAGCTGCCGCTGATTCACATATAGTTTATACATTATAGTTTAGTTATTATAGTATATTAGTCA
Organism: Chionoecetes opilio; assembly: GCA_016584305.1. Taxonomy (NCBI): domain Eukaryota; kingdom Metazoa; phylum Arthropoda; class Malacostraca; order Decapoda; family Majidae; genus Chionoecetes; species Chionoecetes opilio. Next base: position 259,101 of record JACEEZ010020527.1, on the reverse strand, counting down.
TTATAGTATAGATATAGTTTCACATTTTTCAGTGAAAACCTCTTTCTGAATCGGTCTAACGAACCCTTACTTGCAGTGAAGGGTTTTAGATTAGGGTTTGTTGAAGAGCCTGGATTTTCTAAGTGGTCAGCAGAGTAACGGGAGTGCAGACTGAGAGCTTTTTCACGAATCAGGTTTGAATCAAGTGCCATATTTTTCCCTCTACAGTCATCTATCCACACACAAAAAAGACTAAAGGAAAATGGGGTGAGGAAAAATGATGCAAAAAAAGAAATGAAAGTGATGTATACAAATAAAGATGGAATTTTACCAAGAAGGCTAGAACTAAAAGATTACTTATTAAATAAAGATCCAGAAGTAGTGTGTTTAACAGAAACAAAATTAGTAAAGGAAGATCAAGTGATACTAAGCAACAAATATAACATGTGGAGAAGGGACAGAAGTGGTAGAAGAGGTGGTGGAGTTATGATACTCACAAAATTAGGGGTGAAGGTAACAAAAGTGGAGTATGGAGAAGGAAGAGCTGAAATAGTGAGTGTACAAATAGAAGTCAGAAATAGAGAAACACAGACAATAGTGGCAACCTATGTAGTACCACCCAAACAAATACCTGGAACAAGGAAGAACATGAGAAAGTATTAGAAGACACCTTGAAGTACTTAAACAAAATAATCAAGAATAGTAAAAAGATACTGCTGGTTGGAGATTGCAAAGAAGTAAAATGGGAGACATTTGAAGGAGGAAATGAAAATACCTGGGGAGATAGATTGTTGAAACTAACAAAGGAAATCATGATGACTCAATGGGTGACAGAAAACACAAGATATAGGGGAGATGACGAACCAGCAAGACTTGACCTAGTGTTAACAAAAGGACCTAGCAAATGAGATCAATTAATTATGGGTGCTCCATTGGAAAAAGTGACCAAATCTTAGAAAATCTTAGAAATGGAGACGAAAGAGGAAATAAAGGAGGAAGATGAATTGTACAAAAGGAGCAGAAGAGACTTTAGAAAAACTAACATGGAAAAACTGAAAAAATACAATGAAGAAATTGACTGGGAAGAAATGAAAGGAGTGACCGATGTGCAAGTGAAATTCAACATTTTTCTGAGCATATATGAGAAAGGAGTTGAAAAACACGTACCACTATATACACCAAGAGAAAAGGGAAAGAAATAATGGTTTAATTGAAAATGTGAGAAGGCAAAGAGAATAAGGGATGAGGCATGGAAAAAAGTAAAGAAAAATCAGACACAGAGAAATAAACAAGACTATAAATTAGCAAGAAATGAATATGTGTGCGTAAGGAGAGAGGAAGAGAAGAGTTATGAGAAGGATATAGATGAAAAGTGTAAGGAAGAACCCAAACTTCTACAGATTTATCAATGGAAGAATCAAGCATAAGGACAAAGTGGAGAGATTGAAAGAAGGTAATATGATATATGAAGATCCAAAAATATTGAGTGAAATTCTAAATAAAGACTTGCAGCAAGTATTAAAAAAGAATCAAAATTCAATGAACTGCAAGGATGAAAAAAGTCAGAATGGAGAGGAAAATAAAAATAGAGAAGGAGGAAGTTTGTGAATTGTTGAAGGAATTGGAGGAGAGGAAAGCACTAGGACCAGACGGAGTGTCGGGTTATGTTTTAAAAGAGTGCAGAAAGCAGTTGGTTGAACCAGTATATGATATGATAAAGTGCTCATTACAACAGTAAAAGTGCCAAAGGGGTGGAAGAGAGCAGATATAGTGCCAATATACAAGAATGGGAAAAAAGATGAACCACTAAATTAATGACCAGTGTCATTAACTAGCACAGTATGCAAGATATGTGAGAAAATAATAAAGAAGCAATGGACGGAATACTTCGAAAATAAAGGTTTAATAACAGACCAGCAGGTTTAATAACAGACCAGCAGTATGGTTTTAGGAAAAAAAGATCATGTGTGACCAACTTAAAAAGCTTTTACTCAAGAATAATTGATACAACACAAGAAGGAGATGGATGGGCAGACTGTGTATATCTAGATCTTAAAAAGGCATTTGATAAAGTTCCACATGAGAAACTACTTTGGAAATTGGAAAATATAGGAGGAATCACAGGGGTGATCAAAACCTGGATGCAAAGTTATCTGAGGGGAAGAGAAATGAGAACAGTAGTGAAGGATGAAAAGTCTGAATGGAGAAACGTATTTAGTGGAGTACCACAAGGATCAGTGTTGGCACCAATAATGTTCACGATTTACGTCAATGACATGACGGAGGAAATAAATAGTTATATTAGTCTATTTGCGGATGATGCAAAACTTTTAAGAGAAATAATAAGCTATAAAGATTGTGAAACACTACAAAATTACCTGAACAAGATCTACGAATGGAGCAGAAGATGGGAAATGGAGTTTAATGTAAAGAAGTGTCATGTGATGGAAATTGGAAAAAGCAAAAAGAGATATAAATGGCCATATAAAATAGGAAATTAAGTAATTGCAAAGGTTCAGGAAGAAAAGGACCTGGGAGTGATAATGCAGAATAACCTACAACCAGAAAAACGTATACATAATATATTTGGAGATACATACAGGATGTTAAAGAATATTAGAGTGGCATTTCATTACAGAGACACAAATATGATGAGAAAGATAATAACTACAATGATCCGACCAAAAATGGAATATGCGGATATTGTATGGTCCCCATATAAAAAGAAGCATGTTAAAAAGTTAGAGAGGATACAGAGAATGGCAACAAAGATGGTACCAGAGCTAGAAGAACTTTCTAATGAGGAAAGGTTGAAGGAAATAAAGTTACCAACACTTGAGCAGAGAAGAGAAAGAGGAGACTTAATAACAATTTTTAAACTGATAACTAAGATGGAAGAAACAGACAATGAGAGACTACTGACTCAGAAACAAAGAGAAGGTCGATACACAAAAGGACAAACAAAACAACTAGGAAAAGGGAGATGCCTGAGCAACATAAAGAAGTACAGCTTCCCTCATAGAAATGTAGAAGTTTGGAATGGTCTAAATGAGGTGATATCGGCACATAATGTGCACCAATTGAAAGAAAGACTGGATAAATGTAGATACGGAGACGGGACCACACGAGTGTAGCTCAGGCCCTGTAAAACACAACTAGGTAAATACACAGAGTGCCGATTCCATACGAGTCATCACTTTATCCCTCAAATTTGCTGCATTTTTAGCACTTCCACCAACACTCGTGGTATCAGCATGCCTTATCTGGACCTCTTGTTTCTTCAGGTACCGCACAGCACTTTCATTAATTTCACATTTTCCGGCAACGGCTGTGTTTGTTTCTCCACCTTTAACCATGTCAAGTATTTTAACTTTGTCCTCTAGAGTCAAGGTATGCTTTATACGCTTTGGTTTAGGCTTACCAGCTGCTGGAGATGAAAGTCGTTTTGGAGACATGCTGTACTGTAATTATCACTTCACTGTGTCCCCCATGCTGAGAGAGCGAGCGTGACTGAGGGGAGACAGAGAAAGACTGCCAACTTTATGTGATTGCTGCGCCCTCTACCATTGTTATGGTCTACTATACAACTGCGCCATGTTGAAACTATGTTTCGTTACATTTAAGATTTTTGTTGTTGCAATTTTAAGATTTTTAACATTTTTGGAATGAACACCGCTGTGATTTTCGACAGGGGGTGCTTGCAGCCTATGTTGATCTGAAAAAGGTGTTTGACTCAGTGCATCGTGAGTCACTCGGGGATCTTCTGAGACTTCGCGTGATTCCTGCAAGGACTATTGGTTTGATGACTGTCCTGTACTCTGGGACTCTTGAGTGCTGTGAAGGTGGGGGAGGTGTATTCAGCTTTTTTCCTGCGAATACAGGAGTGAGGCAAGGGTGCGTCTTTGCCCCATCACTTGTCAACACTTGCATGGACTGGGTATTGGGCAAAGTTGTCAATCAAAAGGATTGTGGAGCATTCCTTTGCAATACCAAGATCACTGATCTTGTTTTTGCCGATTATGCTGTTATCTATGCTGAGTCATTTGAGGTCCTGGTGATGGCTCACGAGGCACTGCACGAGGAGGCAAAGCCTTTGGGACTTGAAGTCTCCTGGCTCAAGACCAAGGCCCAGGTGTTTGGAGGCTTACTAGATGAAACAGTACAGTCTGTTCATGCATGCGGCAAGAACATTGAGATCTTGGAAAGTTTTACATACCTTGCTAGCGCAGTCCGTAATGACGGCAGGTCACGTCAAGAAGTCTTACGGCGGATTGGCATAGCCCACGGTGTTATGGACTCGCTCAGCAGGAGTATTTGGCGTTGTCGGTACCTGTGCAGGAGGACAAAGATCCGGATCTTCAAGTCGCTTGTGATCCCTGTCTTACTCTATGGTTGTGAGGCATGGACACTAAATAGCGACTTGAAGAGGCGAATCGATGTCTTTGGAAATAAGTGTTCGCAGAATCAAGAGATATCGCTGGGATGATTACGTGTCAAATCAGCGATTGCACCGTGAGACTGAATCAAAGCCTATTACCTGCATAGTCTGCCAGCGCCAACTTCGGCTATATGGGCATGTGGCACGCTACCCTGAAACCGATCCTTCCCATCGGGCTGTATCTGTAAGACAATCCAGCGTGGAGGAGGCCAAGGGGGTGCCCACAAGGTTCGTGGCTGGGGCAAGTGCATGTTTCCTGTTGAGAGTTGCTTGGTATTGGAAAGGAGCCTGCATGGGGATTCGCGCGTGGTGACCTCCGGGAGTGGCGTCGTAGGGTGGGGCGAGATGACGAGGCCCCCGGCGCATGCCCCAATGATTGATTGATTGATTACAAGAAGCTTTAACATTGGTGGGGTTTGGCAGCAAATACATGTACAGTAAAAGCCTTATAACTCGGCACGATAGGGGCTCTGGCCCTTGCCGAGTTATTCAATGTGCTGAGTTATGCAATGTCCTCCTCTGATATGAAGAAAGAAAAAAAGAAAAAAAAAAAAAAAGGTAAATACAGTACAGATTTGCTTATCAAACTCAGCACAAATAGCACGCATGGACGCACCTGCATCCATCCTTGCCAGTACTTTCACCTTTTCCTGCAGCTCAGGCTCTTCAATTTCATTCCCTTCCTGCTGGAGACACCCTTGCGTGATGGAGCTGACATCTTGATATACAGTACTGTATGATGTAATCCCAAAACACGTAAAATAGGTGGCAAATAAAGCAAAGGTCGGGAACCAGCGCTTAGGCTGAGCCGTGTTTTTGTCGTCCAAGCACCGTCATGGATTACGAATCCCAATCCAATAACACTTGCTGAAATGTGTGTTATATTACTTTGTGATATTGTTTGCAATGTTTTGCATTGATTATTATTTCGGTTCCTACCAAGCTTGTGTTTTTGAAGCAGAAACCAATCCTTTTTCAATTTCGACAAAAAACGGAATTCATATCCAAGACAGTGTTTTGGGATTACATCCTACAGTACTGTATTTCAAGATGTCAGCTCCATCATGCAAGGGTGTCTCCAGCAGGAAGGGAATGAAATTGAAGAGCCTGAGCCTGCAGGAAAAGATCAAAAGGACAAAAATACGACTTTATGCGACTGACGATATGCCGAGTGTAAGTGAAGAGATGCAGTTATAACATCAATATGCCGAGATACATTATTTTTTGCCGACTTTCTGTTTACATGTTCACAGAAGAGGTTATGAGGGCATGATATGCCGAGTGAAAACCATGGGATGCAGTTTAGGTGAGGCGGTAGCAGTGGTTCGATCCCGAGTGAGACCCATAAATCCACTTGAAATCTTTCTGCACCGTCGAGTGGCCAAAGAACACCCACATGCCCTGTCCATTAACTCTACCTTCGACTGTGAGTGCATGGGAGGACACGGGGCGGCATGAGCCTCTAATCACAGGCGTCACTATAACAATCCTGCCTGTGCCACCACGGGCGAGGGCCAACCATCACAGCCCTCGAGTGAACCTCCAGGGCCTACCATTCCACCCCTGGAGCTCACTGCCTACACGCGCTATAGGTATAGGTGTAAAAAATGTCTCCCATGCCGAGTTATATCAAATTCCGAGTTAAACAGTGCCGAGTTATAAGGCTTTTACTGTACTGTACAAGTGCCCATTAATCCATGGCCCCCCCTCTTATATGCACAATTTAAAAACAATACAAACATGTAAAAGACATGATCAATGCCACAGGGTTCCTTTGCTCTCTGGCCTTTATTGTGATGCTCCTCACCTACAGTGTTTACAAGGGCTAGTTCCGTTAATTCTTTCCACTAATTATTTCTCTTCATCTTACTCAGTTCCTAAATTCTCCATCTGTTGTTTCATCTGTTATGACCTTTACTTCTACTACATCCCTCCACCTGGTTTTCTGAAGTCCTCCCAAACTTCTTCTAGTAGCTGAGTCTTGCCTGGCTCTACTCACTGGCTCTTGCTTGCCTGTTGACATTATACATTGTTATGACAGATTTTCGCAATAAACTATGATCTTATATATCCAGGTCCGAACAGCGTAACCAAATAAAATATAAATGAATAAAGGAAACCAAGGAAATGAACTGATAAGGGACAAAAAGTTAACAAAAGAGAACTACAGTGGTGCACCAAGTTTCGCTCCTAATTTGTAATCGTTGTAATCGACGCGAAACTCGAATACGCGATTCCTTGTGCATTGAACCTTTATAGTTTATATGGGATGATTATATGGGAAATAAGGTAATCGGGACCCAAATTGGAATAATTTTGGTTTGCGGCACTAAAAAAAAAGAAGAAAAAAACCCTTACAGTGGTCCCTCGCGTTTGGCGAATCTTAGCTTGGCGATAGGTTGGATACGGTGCCAGAATCCCAATGTGGCGCTTCAAATTCACTTTTGGCGAAACGAGCGCTGACGTCACGGAATGACGTCGGCCCAGAATACACCGCCCACATGCGACCATGTCGGTTGGTAATCAACAGATTACGTGTATGGAAGAACGCCCGGCCAAAGAATTCACCGACAGCATTCGCTGGGTGACTCCCAACTCAAGCTCCAGCTCAAGGTGTTTGTTATCTTCCTGGCAGCCGTCTTGACACTGCACTGTTTTTTGCTCCAAGTGACGGTACCTTTGGCATTTCGCGCTAAGACTATTGCATCTACAAGTACTGGTGGTGGTGGTTCTGTACTACGTCACCGAGCCTGAACTTGAGTTGGCCGCATCGTCTGGAGTGTTTTGAGAACTCGGGGAATTTGCAGATTTTGATTGCGAATTATTTAAAAACGGCTGACTGGATGCAAAAAGTGACGACGTATTGTTGATATACTCGTTAATGGCTATGATTTGATTGCATTAAATCAGGAATGATGAAATGGTCTGGACGATTACCTTAACCTAACCTAACCTAATCTTATTTAGCCTAACTTAAGCGTTTCTGGCTGATATAATGGTAAATTTTTGGCAGTACAGTCAACCCTCGATTTAACGGACCTCGGTTTAACAGATTTCGGATTTAAGGGACCTATTCACTACCGGATAAGGGTTTAACAGATTTTGGATTTAGAGGACCCCATTCGCTACCGGACAAGCAGACTATTGATGATGTTATTTATTTAGTTAACGCTAATTTATGCATGGTTCTAATTCATTTATCAGAAAACGAAATATAGCAATGGAAAGCTAATAAAATTCCACTTCTATTGATATGTTGCATGTAAAAAGTCTTCACGCAAAATATTAAATGGCGATGAGTTTAAGTGAATGCATATTTCTTCAGAGTCTCATAATGGAATTTCTTTAGTGTATTTTACAGTTTTTTATTTAATAATATTATAGAACAAACATTTACGAAGATAACAGTGTATCATTTATACTGATAAGCCATAGTCTACTGTATTCATGGAACACTTTTTTACTTGCCGATCCGATTGATGATGTTATTTTTTTAGTTAACGCTAATTTATGCATGGTTCTAATTCATTTATCAGAAAACGAAATATATCAATGGAAAGCTAATGAAAATCCGCTTCTATTGATATGTTTCATCTAAAATGTTTTCTCGCAAAATATTAAATGGCGAAGAGTTTAAGTATATATTGAGGTCATGCATATTTCTTCACTCTCATAATGGCATTTCTTTAGTTTATTTTACTGTTTTTTATTTGATAATATTATAGAACAAACATTTACGAAGATAATGGTATATCATATATACTGATAAACCTTAGGAAGGGAAATAGGGGTGATGTTCTAAAATGGCAGGAATTGCAAAACTGGCCTCCACTGGTCATGGGCGGGTTGGCGCGGGGCACGAGTAGCAAGTCCAGTATAGAGTAGTCTTTGGATCGGTCAATAGATTGACGCTGTTATTGGAATTCAGGGGAATGTGTTTCTATGATAACACACCCTCCTCGAACTTAAACATCCGCAGAGATAACCGGCTCGAGTTGGTATTTTACGGGGGGGGACGAATGGTGGAAGAGAAGAAAGAAGGAAGGAATATGAAAGAACTGTTATAAGAAATAAAATTCACCACCTAAACAACTGTACCTATGCTCACTTAGCCTAGAATAAAGAAATAAAATGTTCTTAAGACATTACACTACACTACCCTCCTGAGTTTCGCGCTTGCTTTCTTCCGGAGGCATACCGCGAAACTCGCGGATCGCGAAACTCCGGTATTAAAAACACTGTAAAAATGCTTATTTAGTCCGGTGGGTTTTTTTTTTTTTTTTTTTTTTTTTCCAGCGCCGTTAGGCAGTGACCTCCAGGGGTGGGATGGTAGGCCCTGGAGGTTAACTTGAGGGCTGTGTACCTACCGTATTTTACAGCTTATAAGACTCACTTTTTCCCCCAAAAAATATCCTGAAAATGCCCCAAGCCCCTGTCCAGTGTCCACCCAGCAGTGAATGGGTACTGGGTGTTAGCCTAGGGTTTGTGACCCGCCTCCCGGGGTGGTGGCTTCGGCCAACACTACGTAGAGAAGAGGAGGGAGGAGAGGAGCTTGAGATTGAGCTCGAGTTGGGAGTCACCCAGCGGATGCTGTTTTGGTCTGAGTGAGTGAGCTTGACACATATCTTGTCAGCTGATGGTTGTGTGACAGTGTTATACGGCAATAACACTGTCACAATGCCTTCCTCTCTTCTCTCCTGTCTCCTCCAGTACCTCCAGAAACCACAGTACCACACACGTCATGGTTAATCACTTATAAAGGAGTATTTTGTGGTAAATAGTAAGGAACGGCGGGGGTGTAAGGTAAGGTGCTATATATTTTGAGGTGTTACCTATCTTATGCGACACCGGCTGCTCCTGTAGAGAAAAACACAAACAAATGGAAAAAAACAACGCAAAACTACAAGCTATACTAAGCCTATTATAATACTATACTAAGCAGGAAGGAAGGAAGACGTGTCCCGTACGTCTCTTATGGGAGGCGGTAGCAGAGTGGTTAGCGTCAAGATATATGTCAAGCTCGAACACGAGCTTGACAGATGACCTACAAAGTGATACTAAGCAGAAAGGGTCACAAGAAGAAGAAGTCTCCGAGTGGCGTTCTCGGTGATCCGAGTTCGATCCTTGATGAGGGCCGTAAAATCCACTTTAAATCTTTCTCTGCACCGTTGAGTGGCCTAAGAACACCCACACACTGCCCATTAACTCTACCTTCAATTGCGAGTGCATCGGAGGACACAGAGGGCGGCATGAGCCTCTAATCACAGGCGTCACTATAGAAATTCTGTCTGCGCCACCACGGGCAAGGGCCAACCATCACAGCCCTCAAGTTAACCTCCAGGGCCTACCATCCCACTCCTGGAGGTCACTGCCTAACGGCGCTGTAGGACCACCACCACCCACCCCCACCCACCCACCCCACCCACCACCACCCACCCCACCACCACCCACCCACCCACCCACCCACCCAAAAAAAACGCGAAACTCGGGGATATAATGCGCGAAAGTCGGGATGATAAGAATTTATGACTCAGCGCGAAACTCGAGGATCGCGAAACTCGCATAGCGTGAAACTCGGGAGGGTAGTGTACACTGTATGGGACAATGTATCTCGGGATACATTATACGTAATCCTGGCATTATAGAGAGAAGGGAGAGGGGGAAGGGGATAAGGGAGAGGAGGAAAAGGAAAGACAGGGGATAGGAACAGAGAGGGGAGGAGAGGAGGATGGAAGAAGGGAAGGGGAGGAGAGGAAAGAAGGGAGAGAAAGAGAATGCCACAACATTCTGGCATTACACCTTTACACACGGGCCACTTGTGTGGTCGGTCGGTGGCGAGCAAGGCTGCGACCGTCAGTCATTCACCAGACGCTGGTGTGTGAGCTCAGATATTTTTTTCTTCTTTTTTTCTTTAACCATGGCATTTCTGGATATAGATCGCTTCATAATTGAAGTAGAGGACGTATGTAAGTAGGACATAATTGAAGTAGAGGAAGCGTGTAGTGGTGTCTCTGCCACGGCATACCTTACACACGGGCCACTCTGTGGCGTCCCTCAGTCGAGATACAAAACGCGTGTAACAGCGTCGCGTGTCGTCGCAGCTTGGCGACCACAAAATCGCTCGTGTGCCAACGGCCTGAGAGGTCTTCGAAAAAGAAAAATGAACATTTCACAAACGACAGTTGACTGAATATAACCACCTGAAAAACAAATCTTAAGCACGGGAAACTATAATTATAGCAAAAGTGTATCACAGGTGTAGTGTCAGTGTAAGTGTGTGAACAATGTGAACCCAAAAACCCCCCAAAATACTCTTAACTTATGGGAGGTTCAATACGACTGGAAAACTCCAAACACACAGAAATTAAACAATGGATGGGTACATACAACAACGACAATACTCACAAAATGAAAAGAAGAGAAGGCTGCTAAGATCCAGGCACAGAATACACACATAAAAAAACACCATACCACGAGGCTTTGATACCTTTGTGGTGGGGTAGGGAGCTCAGGTCACACTGAACAACATGGCTTCTTAGAAAACTCTGGGAAGAGCACGATCGAAGCTTTGAAGCCAGAAAAGAAGCTGTGAAGCTGCAAACTGAATCTGACAGAGTAAGGAGGGGGGGAAGAGGAAAGAGGGGGACAACGAGGAGAGAAGGAGAAAAGTAGTAAAAATGGAAATGGGCGTAACAACATCCACAATCAAATCCATTTGAGTAATGTCTGTAAACATGCATGATATTGCAGTTGCCTTATGATTTGCTGATGTGTTTATATAAATACTTTGTGATTGCTTGGTGAATATCTTGGGTTACCCTACAAAGAAACCATAACTACGATTGTCAAAACTACTAATGTTAAGACTTTATTTTACATATATTTATCAGAAACAATAATGAAAGGTAAGTATTTGTGAAATCTAATAATTCATGCACAGCAAGATTTTTTGTAACTTATTAGGTTATCCTGCAAAAGCTCAAAACTGAGATCATTGCAACAGCATTAAGGTCCTGCTATGCACACATATTGAAGAATATGATAATGGTGTGTAAATATCACTTAAACTTCATACTTCTTTCATTCACAACAAAAATTATATGATATCTCTTACATTATGGACATCTTGGGCCACTGGTGTACCGATATTATTATTCATGCTTAGCAAGATTCTTCTATGTGTATTCTTGCTCTCGTTTTTGTGATAAACAGATTTTTAATGATGAATTGGTTATTACATATAAGGTTCGTCTTTTTTGTTGTAGCGGGAAAGCCACAACTCTGCCCACCAGCAGCACCTTTGACCTTATTTAACAAACCTGAATCCTTGATGAGTGCAGCTCATATTCCTCTACAGATTACTCCAGGTAAGGCTCTTCAAAGACTAATTTGATTTAAGTGTTTTTAAAATAGCTCGTACTGACTTCCATTTTAACTAAAAATGGAGAATAAGATGCAGTACATATATTGTTACAATATGTGAAATTTATTTGAGAAATATATTCATTTAAGCTTGTGTTCTGGTGTTACAGTCAAATCAGACTAAATTTCACTTGGACCATGGTGACCTTCACGGCTTAATCAGTAGCATGTCATGTGCCTTGAATGTCTTCGCAGGTTCGATCCCATGCTGGTCTTTCTCATTATTGTCTCTTGATCAATCTCTCACTGCTTCAGTACACAAAGTATTAGAGGGGGACCGGATCCTCATCAATTTTTACATCCGCATTCGCATCGATGGATGTGGATATTATGCGGATATCTTGAAAAACTAGACACTACATTTCGGTCGGAGAGAGAGAGAGAGAGGTGGGGGGGACTCAAAATAATGTGCAACTGGTTATAAAGAGGAAAGGTTCAGGGATTTGTGCAGAGAGAGAGAGAGAGAGACTTGAAATAATGTGGAACTGATTTAAAAGAGGAAATATTCTGGGTTGTGTTTGTGCAGATGAGAGAGAGAAAGTCTGAGTGTCACTCACTCACTCGCTCACCTCCCGCACTCTAACGATTCTTATCAAAGGTGTTGGACTGGTGGTAGGCTGTTAGCAGATATCGGGCCGTCACCTGTAGGAAATGTTATTGTGTTACAGTGCTTGTATAGTGGTAACACAGATAACCAGTAAGATGCCTTAATCGGCGAAGGACGAGCGAGCCCGTAGAAACCCGATAGCAAGGAAATTTGTCTGTAGGCGCGAATAGGGATTGAATGGGGCTATCAGATGGCGAAGACCGCTTGTCAATCGGAAGCGGGATTCCAAAGATATAAGCTCCTGAAAGCGTGATGGTCGGTCGGGTCGGGTCGGCCGCTTAAGTGAGAAAAATCCCGTATCCAGTGAGGACTCGCGAGCGCTTCGCGCTCGCTCGTATGTAATTAGGATTGTTGCAAAATTTGTAAATATTTGTTTCCCCTATATCTTAATAGTATATTAAATGATATATTTTTACTCATCTCTTAGCATCCTTAGGGGAGGCGGTAGCAGAGTGGTTAGCGTCTCTGAGTGGCGTTCTCGGTGACCCAAGTTTGATCCCCTATGAGAAAAAAAATTCACTTACATTTTTTACCCACCGTCAAGTGGCATAAGAATACCCACATGCTTCTCATTTAGCATGTCTACGTAATCTACCTTCGATTGCGAGTGCACAGGGGGGCAGCATGAGCCTCTAATCACAGTGTCACTATAAAAATCCTGCCTGCGCCACCACGGGTGAGGGTCAACCATCACAGCCATCAAGTGAACCTCCAGGGCCTATCATCCGAGCCCTGGAGGTCACTGCCTACAGGCGCTATAGGTATAAATGTTTAAAAATATCACAAATCTAAAATTTTAATAATCTGAAGCTAAAACTCTTGATGGCTTGAAATATATACATCAACATCTGCATCTGCAAAAAGTGAAAAATTGACGTCCGGTCCACCTCTTTTTCTTCTTCTTTCTGTTTAACGTCAGTTTTTCCCATATTTTTTATGAGTTTAGATGGCCAATGATACGCTTCCAACTAGAGGTTGAAGTTCCCAAACTCGGCATCCCAAGACTCGGCAACACCCAAAACTCGGCTATGGTTCCGGATTTTCCAAAACACGGCAGAAGACCCAAAACACGGCGCGTAGTTGCCGGGTCGGCCGCTAGGTGCCACCACACTAGGCCGCCTGGTTTCTTATCGGTGAAATATAGCTTTTTTCCTACATATTGAAGTATACAATCCTCTTTTTAGAATAATTTTGTCACCCTCACCACATTATAATGGACTCAGTGACCTAGTTTCGGGGTAGGGAGGGATTATCTAACTACCATAATTTTTTTCATGTGATTTTCATGCTTTTTTCCCCCTTAATATATCTACGTTCTAAAAGTCGGAAAATTCCATTACTCGGCTCGGCGCTGGTCCCGAGGTTGCCGAGTTTGGGAACTTTAACCTGTATCTCTATCCGTTGCCTCAACTTCTTCAATGCCCAATGTTACCAGATCCTCTTCAACACACTGCCCCCAATTTCTTCCTTGGCCTGCCCGGTGGACGGCGACCTGGAACTTCTCCTCTAACAGCTCTCTCTAATGCCTCACCACCTTTTCTCTTCACGTGCCCAAACCACCTCAATCGCCTTACTCTCAGCCCTGTACTCAGCTCCTTCAATCCACATTTTCTTGCCACCTCTTCACTGGACACTTTGTCTCCATGTGTACCCATTCATATATCTCAACATTCTCCGATCACACCCAACCAACACATCCTCCAACTTCTTCGTCAAAGCCCATGTCTCAGAACCATACAGCAAAACTGATCTTATAAATGCTTCAAATACTATTCATCTGTTTTTCAGTGGAGTACTTTTGTTTATCAGCAGTCTAGCTATCTCTCTCCACTTCATCCATGTAGTTGTTACTCGGTTTCTTACTGCTCTCTTTACTCCACCCTCGCTATCTAACATATCACAAAGATAGAAAACTGTTTCACTTCTTCTATTACATCACCATTCACTTCTATAGTTTCTACCTCTTCCTCTTCTTGCGGGCCCCATCTGTTTATTCTTCTTATACACACTGGACAGCAGAAATCTACCACTCCATTTAGGTTTCGTAGTCCCGAAGATCTTTTATGGCACCACTTGTCAGTTGTCACACCACTTGTCACATCCGGTCCACCTCTACAAAGTATTATATTTATGGTGTTTAACTAAGAAATGTGGTTTTATTTAACACCTTTAATTCATAGTTAAGGTTGGAACAATGTTTGTTTAATTACACGAAGCAAATTTAGATTTCACATATTTTAATAGTTGTGATTCCAAATGGGTTATTTTCACTGTATGTATATAATTATTAGTATGTTATGTATGTACCAATATGTAGCTTACAGGGCCTAAACTATATTCGTACGGACCTGTCTTTGTATCTGTATATATGTAGATATTCCTTCAATCAATGCACACCTTTTGCCATTATAATTTCTTCTAGTCCATTCGAGGGATATATATATATATATATACAGTCAAACCTCGATATAACGGACTAAAGGGGGGAGGAGTGGTCCGTTAAAGCCGATTGTCCGTTATAGCGAGGGTATTTTCCCAAGGGTGGAAAATATATGAAAGAAAGGAAAAATTGTGAAATAAATGAGAAATAATCACAAACACAACCAGACTGTGTACCGTAGATAACACAATAGTCGCCAGTCACTTGTCACTGCACTAATGTCGCCAGGCACAATATATTACAAAATTTAGCATCACTACGGACTTTTATGTGCCACTGAAGACATGTTGTGTGATGTACATAATATAAACTACTGTGCATGCCTCTTCAGTGGTACACATAAAAGTCTGTAGCGATGCTAAAATTTGTAATATATTGTACCTGGCGACATTAGTGCAGTGGCAAGTGACTGGCGACTAGTGTTGTCTACGGTAGCTATGTTGGGAGTTTAACAGTGACTGGCACTACATGCTGAATTTGGTCCGCTCCTACACGTGAAATAAATGAGAAATAATCACAAACACAACCAGACCGTGTAGCTACTCGTCTGTCTAGTCAAACTCAAGCTCTAGTTGAAAGGTAAACAAACAGATTCAGCCGTGGATTCCAAAGGTATTGACTATTATCATGACTAATGCTCATTATTATATATATTATATGGTTGTGAAGTGCAGTTCTATACACGTGTCACTATTTAGGTCAGTAGCACTGCGTGTCACCTTAGATAAGGGTGATTTAGGGTATTGAGGTGACAAGGAGAAGGTAGCAGCGGCCACGCCATAACACTAATACTCACTATTTTAAACAATACACACCTTCTACCACTAAATCACTAGCAACACAGGCTCCTTCCTTATATATCTTAATATGTGATACATCAAAACTCCTTAAAACCCAAGCATTCCAAAGTAAAATGAGAAAATAATACAATTATGTTGAGTTGACAATTCGAGCGGTGATAAGCGGTCTGATGTGCCATTCTTGCCCGCAAATTTGTCACGCAAATGGAGTCCGTTACCTCCGAAGTCCATTACATCGAGGTCCGTTATATCGAGGTTTCACTGTACCTCTATGAGGGAAGCTATACTACGCGCCAAAATATTGTTCGCCACATCATAACAGAGCGCTCCCATAAGGAAATTCTGAAAATGTACTCGATGGCAGCCTAGTGACTTTCGAAAGAGATATCCTACATATGGCAGCTTGTTTAAGGCACGGGCAGTCCATCAAGACCGTTGAGGAATGTTCAGATGCCACTTGTCAGTTATAGACGAAACATTTTAAAAAGGATCGCCTCACTTCCCGCGAATAATTTGAACAGAAGCGCGCTGGTATTACTCTCATTATCTCCATAATGGGTGGCAAGAAAGACCTAAATTAGGAGCAAATTAAAGTTATTGTAACTCTACACAAGGCAGAGAGGCCATTAGAAGAAATATCAAGGATTGTGGGTGTTACGAGGAGATGTGTGCAGAAGTGGGTGAGAACGTTTCGTGAACGTGGCGACACTAACATAAAGAAGAGGCTAGGGCGAGGATGTAAAACATCAGCAAGTACCCTAAATGTCATGAAACGTCAAGTGGATGCCCATCCTCAAATAAGAGCGAGAAAATTATTGTGATATAACTTTTACATCCTCGCCCTAGCCTCTTCTGTATGTTACAGTGTCGCCACGTTCACGAAACGTTCTCACCCACTTCTGCACACATCTCGTAACACCCACAATCCTTGATATTTCTTCTAATGGCCTCTCTGCCTTGTGTAGAGTTACAATAACTTTAATTTGCTCTTTTTTTAGGTCTTTCTTGCCACCCATTATGGAGATAATGAGAGTAATACCAGCGCGCGTCTGTTCAAATTATTCGCGGGAAGTGAGGCGATCCTTTTTAAAATGTTTCGTCTATAACTGACAAGTGGCATCTGAACATTCCTCAACGGTCTTGATGGACTGCCCGTGCCTTAAACAAGCTGCCATATGTAGGATATCTCTTTCGAAAGTCACTAGGCTGCCATCGAGTACATTTTCAGAATTTCCTTATGGGATATGGGAACTCTGTTATGATGTGGCGAACAATATTTTGGCGCGTAGTGTAGACTATTTCTTTTTGTTATTGAAAGGAACATTTTCCTTTCTTAAAGCAGGTCTTATCAGTAATTTTCTGTCATCAGTCTATTTAAATACTGTAACAAGTCTTCTTTTCTTTCTCTTTTTTATGAACGTAGTTTCGTATCTTATAGTCTTTTCTTGTTAATTAGATCTGTCAAGTCATGCACCATCTTAATTGCTCTCTTTTGTATAATTTCGCATTTCTTTACATTTTTTTTTTTTTTGAGGGGACCACACAATTTCTGCATATTATAGTTTTGCTCTTTTCATCATAGGGATTACTTTCTTCATCATATCTTCATCCATTTAGTGAAAAACTATTATGTTCCTCAATGTATCATTGAATATTATATTAAATGCTTCTCATGTGATTGATTATCTTGGTTATTGGGTTGGGACTCCCAAGTTTTTCTCTGAATTTCATCTTTTTATGCAATCATGTCCAAATAGGTCTTATTCCAGTTTTCTCCATTTCAAAGTCACGGGAGTCAATTGCATTAAATTCAATTTCCCATTTCTTGCTCCATTCATGAATTTTGTTTAAATTGTTTTGCAATTTTTCATAATTCTTAAGGTTTTTTATCTTCATCAGCTTCGCACCATCTCCAAATAGACTTACATAACTGTGTACTCTATATAGCAGTTTATTTATATACATCAAAAACATTCTTGGTGCTAAGACTGTTCCCTGTTGTACTCTGCTTGTCACATCCTTCAATACCTATTTCTGGCCTTTAACCACTGTTCTCATTTCATTTTCTTTCAGGTAACCCGCCATCCAGTTCCTTATTGTGCCCTTCAGTCCTCGTGTGCTTTCAAACTTGTTTTATAACCTCTAGAACTTTGTCTAGTGCTTTCTTTACATCCAAAAATATGTAGTCTGTCTACCCATCCCTTTCTTGTGTTATGTCTATCACTAGAGTAAAAACTCAACAAGTTGTTGACACATGACTCTCCTTTTCTAAATCAAAATTGTCTGTTTGTTACCTCTTCTCTTCTAAGTATTCTGTCCACTTTATCTTCACAACTTATTGACATATTTTAATATTATGATTGTTAGTGATACAATCAATCAATCATTGGGGGCATACGCCGGGGGGCGCATCGCCTCGCCCACCCTATGACGCTATTCCCGGGGGTCATCATGCACGAGTCCCCATGCAGGCTCCTTTCCCATACCAAGCCGCTCTCGACAAGAAACATCAACTTGCTCCAGCCACGAGCCTTGTGGGTGCCCCCTTTGGCCTCCTCCATACCGGATTGTCTCTTACAGATACAACCCGATGGGAAGGATCGGTTTCAGGGTAGCGTGCCACGTGCCCATATAGCCAAAGTTGGCGCTGACGGACTATGCAGGTAATAGACCTCGATCACGGTGCAATCGCTGATTTGACACGTAATCATCCCAGCGATACCCCATGATTCTGCGAAGACACTTATTACCAAAGGCATCGATTCGTCTCTTCAAGTCGCTATTTAGTGTCCATGTCTCACAACCATAGAGTAAGACAGGGATCACAAGCGACTTGAAGATCCGGATCTTTGTCCTCCTGCACAGGTACCGACAACGCCAAATACTCCTGCTGAGCGAGTCCATAACACCGTGGGCAATGCCAATCCGCCGTAAGACTTCTTGACGTGACCCGCCATCATTATGGACTGCACTACCAAGGTATGTAAAACTTTCCAAGATCTCAATGTCCTCACCGCACGCATGAACAGACTGTACTGTTTCATCTAGTAAGCCTCCAAACACCTGGACCTTGGTCTTGAGCCAGGAGACCTCAAGTCCCAAAGGCTTTGCTTCCTTGTGCAGCGCCTCGAGAGCCATCACCAGGACCTCCAGCGACTCAGCAAAAATTACTGCATCCTCGGCAAAAACAAGATCAGTGATGTTGGTGTTGCCGAGGGATGCTCCACAATCACTTTGATCTACAACTTAGCCCAATACCCAGTCCATACAAGTGTTGAAAAGTGATGGGGCAAGAACGCACCCTTGCCTCACTCCTGTATTAACAGGAAAGAAGCTGGATACACCTCCCCCACACTTCACAGCACTCTCAGTCCCAGAGTACAAACCAGTCATCAAACCAATAGGCCATGCAGGAATCCCGCGAAGTCGCAGAAGATCCCCGAGTGACTCACGATGCACTGAGTCAAACGCCTTCTTTAGATCAACATAGGCTGCAAACATCCCCTGTCGAAACTCACGTCGGCGTTCCACCAGGACACGAAGCGCTAGGATACGGTCCGTTGTTGACTTACCAGGCGTGAACCCAGACGGCTGAGGTCTCTGGTGCTTCAGTAGATGACTGCAGATCCGCGTCAGCAATAGATGGGCAAGCACCTTGCCTGGCATGCTGAGCAGTGTAATGCCGCGGTAATTGTTGCAGTCCTGACGGTCCTCTTTCCCTTTCCAGATAGGGACGACCAGCCCCTTTTTCAAGTCAGGAGGAATGGTACCTGATTGCCACACGGCAGTCAGGACAGCATGCAACCCGCGGATCATGGCCTCACCCCCAGCTTTGAGGAGCTCAGCACTGATATTACAAATACCAGCTGCCTTTCCACCACTCAACTTTGCTATAGCCTCTCTGACTTCGTCAAGAGAGGGTGCGGTTTCGTCAATGGGAGGATCGGCATCCACTGCCTGTAACCCAGTGGTGTGAAGCTGCTCCATTGGAGGGTCCACCGTGAACAACGGCCCAAAGTACTCAGCCTAACGAGCCATCTGCCCATCCATGTCCGACACGAGGCGCCCATCTGCTGCTCGAATAGCACTCACCCGAGATGGAGACTTGGAACTTCAGGGCTCGGTAGGCGGGTCAGAGGTCATTAGCGTTCAAATGGCCCTCGACATCCTCAGTGAGGCTCCTGACATACCTCTCCTTGTCTCTCCCCAGGAGGGTTCTAGTCCGGCGTGACAGAGCCCTGTGCTGGTCCTGGTTCCCAGCCAGCCTGGCAGCGCGACTCTCCTCAATTTTCTCCAGCGTCTCCGTCGAGACAAAACCACGCCTTGACCTCGGGCGCTCCCCAATACACTCCTTGGCAGCCTGTAAAGTTTCACGTTTGAAGGTGTCCCACAGTTCTACAGGGTCCTCGAGGGCACCGAGCACATCAAACCGATTTGAGACTGCCACTGCATATTCATGGGCACATGTCAAGTCCTTCAGTTTCTCAAGATGAAACAGTATGGTTACCTCTTGAGATTCTTCTGGACTTGTAATGAAGCTTAAGTGTAGCAACAACAAGTCTGTGATCTGTTCCAAAGAACTTAGCACTCCGGTAAACCCTGCAGTTTTGGAGGATCCTCCAACGAGTACTAACGAGGATGTGGTCGATCTCCTTAGCCACCCCTCCGGCATTACTATACCATGTCCAGCGGTGTAGCTCTGGTCTCTGATACCAAGAACCTGCAATTCTCAACTTGCTGAACCTTGCAAAATTCAGAAGCAGAGAACTGTTAATGTTTCTGGTACCGGAGCCATGGGGACCAACACATAACTCGTAGCCATCTCTCACAGTGCCAGGAGTACCATTGAAGTTGCCCAAGACAATGAGTGTGTCCTGAAGAGGACACTGGTCTAATACAGAGTCAAGTTTGGCGTAGAACATCTCCTTCTCCTCAGTTTTACGCACCGCGGTAGGAGCGTACACTGCAACAAGAAACATGAAACCCAGAGTGTGTTTCATCCTCACCTGCATTATATGCTCATCAACCGGAGTAACCTCAACAACTGACGGCTGCAGTTTGTTGGAGATGCCTATAGCTACTCCCCGGACATTGTCTCCATTGCTCATGCCGAACCAGTAGTAGGTGTAACCCCCACTGCTAGTCTTGCCACTGCCCGGCCTCCTCGTCTCAGAGAGTCCCACTATATCCACCCTCAGCCTACTGAGCTCGCCCGATAGGAGAGGTAGTCGACGATCGTCTGAGAGGCTCAGAACGTTCCACGAGCCCACACGAATAACCCTCCGGAGGTTTATCCCAGGAGTGATTAGACGGGCAGGCGCCGCCTCTGCACCGCCCCGGCCACCCCCATAAGAAAAAGATGGGCTAGGGGGCCGTACCACTCGATTTAAAGTGCGTGATTCCCGAGAACTTTGCCCTGCACTCGTCATTGGCAGACCCCCCCCCCCCCCCATGCATCGGCATTGGAGGGGTCTGCATGGTTGGGCCCCCCGGCAAAACCGGGTCAGGGGCGCAGTTACCACGCCCCCGGCCTCTACCTCTTAATATGTTTGTGGCTAAGTTAGGTTTTTACAGGGAGGGGGAGCAAGTCTGACCCCAACCAATCTATGTCAGGGATTGGCCTTGTGATACAGGCCCATAATAAATGGTCCTTTATTTCCATTTTTTGTTGAAAGGCATTATATCTATATATATAGCCCGCAAAAACTAAGCGGGCTAAAAACTGCTACCAAAGCCCGCAAACTAAGCAGGCTTTATGTTACCCATTTTTGTTGTGCCCTTGGCCAGTCCTTTGTGATGTAAAAAAAAAAAAAAATATCTAAAGAATTTTCTATATTCCTGTAGCACATGACCCAATACACCATATGGTATTATATTTTTTGTTTGCTTTAATTCTTTCATCAGTATCAATTTATTCTTTTTTGCATCTATTTCCTTGCTCTCTCTTTTTGGGTACTATAACTATTTCCTTCTTAAAGAGTTGCAGAAAGTTCTTGTTTGATTAATGTTTCACACATTTCTTTTGGATGTTCAAATATTTCATTCACTTAATCTTGCCACGCTTTTCATATGTTCCAAATTTTTTGTAGATCGGTCAGTTTTCTTTTTTTTTTCTTAGCCTGTCAATTTTTTTTCTTCACAAATATCACGTATCTTTTTATATTTAGTTCTTTTTCATTTGCATCTCTATTTCTCGAGTTTGATGCTCGTATCATCCTTCATGCCCTTTTTTTTTGCACTTAACATAGAACTTCTTTTTCCTCCATTCTATATTAGTAATGCATTTTTTTTTTATATATATCTTTCTCATATGTTGTTTCCCAGAAAAATTCATATCTCTGTTGAACATCTGTCAGTCCCTACATTTTTTCTCCAGTCAGTTCAGACCGTGAAGCTTACCTTTGCATAGTTTTGTCTTTTATTTTTATGTGATTCATATCTTTACACTACTATATCTCCCTTTATCTCCATTTCTACCGTAGATAACACTTTAGTCTCCACCTGCAGTGATGTCGCCAGGCACCATATATTACGAATTATAGCATTACTACTGATTTGTATGTGCCACTGAAGATGATACACAGTAGTTTATATCATGACTGTATAATCTACCCTGTTTCACTGTTGTTTTATGCTTTGTATCTGCAAGTATATACAGTTTCAAATTTCACTACAGTACCCTCCCAGGTTTCACGTTATGTGAGTTTCGCGATCCTCGAGTTTCGCGCTGAGTCCTAAATTCTTGCCATCCCGACTTTCGCGCACTATATCCCTGAGTTTCGCGCTGTTTCGTACACGTTTTTTTTTTTTGTATGTGTTTGTGTATTTACCTAGTTGTAACATACAGGTAAAGAGCTATGCTCGTACTGTCCCATCTCCAAATGTGTGTGTATTTACCTAGTTGTAACATACAGGAAAAGAGCTATGCTCATACTGTCCCGTCTCCAAATCTACTATTATCCAGCTTGCCTTTGAAGTCCTGAATACTTCTTGCATTAATCACTTTTGCATCAAGGTTGTTTCAGGCTTCTAGGCTTCTATACGGGAAGCTATATATTTTTTTGTCCCTCTTGCATGTTGTCCTTTTCAATTTCTTTTCATGACCTCTTGCACTTCTATCGTCCCACACAAACAGATCTTCTCTTATCAATTTTTTCCAAACCCATTGATGCTCTATACACTGCTATAAAATCTCCCCTTTCTCTTCTTTTCTCAAGAGTTGGGAGTTTTAGTCTTGAAAGTCTTTCCTCATATGTTAAATCTCTCAGGCTTGGAGCCATTTTTGTGGCTGCTCTTTATATTCTCTTAATTTTCCTTATATCCTTCTTTTTATGTGGTGACCAAATCACTGCCTCATGTTCCAACCTTGGTCGAATCAAAGATGTTATCAATTTCTTAATCATCTCTTCATCCAGATATTTGAATGCCATTCTTATATTCCTCAGCAACTGATATGTATCTCCTGTGATCTTGTTTATATGCTTCTCAGGTGACAAATTATCTGTAATCCACACTCCCAGATCTTTTTCGACCTTTGTTTTGATTATCCATTCATTTCCCATCGAATACTTTCCTCTCTGTCTCTTTTTGCTACTGCCCATTTCCATCACTTTACACTTTTTAGCATTAAACTCCATTTCCCATAGTTGACTCCATCTGAAAATCTTATCTAGATCCTTTTGTAAATCCTCTCAGTCCTCTTTACTTTCTACTTTTTTTAGTCATTTAGCATCATCAGCGAATAAACTCATATAACTGTTCATTCCCTCTGTCATATCATTTTCATAGACCAAGAACATCACTGGGGCCAATACTGATCCTTGAGGAACTCCACATATTACACTGCACCATTCTGACTTTTGATCTTTTATTACTGTTCTCATTTCTCTGTTGCTCAAAAAGTCTTCCATCCACTTAAAACAAACTTCTGATAGAAGTTTTTAAGTGGATAAAGGGATTTAATAAAGGAGAGGTAGGAACAGTTCTTACCGCTTTTAACCAGGGTAGAACAAGAAGTAACGGATTCAAGCTGGAAAAGCGTAGATTTAGAAAGGAAATAGGGAAAAACTGGTTCACAAATAGGGTGGTGAATGAGTGGAATGGTCTCAGTAGACAGGTAGTTAGTGCGGAGTCATTAGGGAGCTTTAAAGGGGAGCTGGATAGGTTCATGGATGGGGATGAAAGGTGGATGTAGGTAGTGTTAGGTGACAGGAACTACCACGTGTAGGCCTCGCGGCCTCTTGTAGCTTCCTTATTTTCTTATGTTCTTATGTTCTTAAACCACCCTTCAATCCTCCTACATGTTCTAGCTTCCAGAGCAGTCTCTTATGAGGTACCTTGTTAAATGCCTTCTTTAGGTTCAAGTATATGCAATCGACCCACCCCTCTCTTTCCTGTGTCACATCGATCACTCGAGTAAAAGCTTAATAAATTCGTTGTACATGACATTCCTCCTCTAAATCCAAACTGGCCACCTGCGAGTGTGTTTGTCTCTTCCAAATATTTCAACCATCTGTCCTTCACAATTTTTTCACACATTTTTGCCACTACAGTTGTTAATGATACTGGCCTGTAATGTAATGGTTCTTCTTTGTCTCCTCCTTTGTGAATTGGCACAATATTTGCTCTTTTCCAATCAAGCGGGACTCTGCTCTCCTTGAGTGAACTCTCAATTACACTATGTAACTTTCCTGCTAGTTGGTTACTGCACTCTTAGTGTGTGTATTTACCTAGTTGTATTTACCTAGTTGTAACATACAGGAAAAGAGCTATGCTCGTACTGTCCCATCTCCAAATCTACTATTATCCAGTTTGCCTTTGAAGTCCTGAATACTTCTTGCATTAATCACTTTTGCATCAAGGTTGTTCCAGGCTTCTATGCTTCTATACGGGAAGCTGTATTTTTTTATATCACTCTTGCATGTTGTCCTTTTCAATTTCTTCTCATGACCTCTTGTACTTCTGTCATCCCACACAAACAGATAATTTCTTAAAAAAAATTCCAGACCCATTGATGCTCTGTACACTGCTATAAAATCTCCCCTTTCTCTTCTTTTCTCAAGTGTTGGGAGTTTTAGTCTTGAAAGTCTTTTTTCATATGGTAAATCTCTCAGGCTTGGAGCCATTTTTGTGGCTGCTCTTTGTATTCTCTCAATCTTCCTTATATCCTTCTTTTTATGTGGTGACCAAATCACTGCCGCATATTCCAACCTTGGTCGAATCAGAGATGTTATCAATTTCTTGATCATCTCTTCATCCAGATATTTGAATGCCATTCTTATATTCCTCAGCAACTGGTATGTATCTCCTGTGATCTTGTTTATATGCTTCTCTGGTGACAAATTGTCCTTAATCCATACTCCCAGATCTTTTTCGACCTTTGTTTTGATTATCCATTCGTTTCCCATCGAATACTTTCCTCTCTGTCTCTTTTTGCTACTGCCCATTTCCATCACTTTACACTTTTTGGCATTAAACTCCATTTCCCATATTTGACTCCATCTGAAAATCTTATCTAGATCCTTTTGTAAATCCTCACAGTCCTCTTTACTTTCTACTTTTCTTAGTAATTTAGCATCATCAGCGAATAAACTCATATAACTGTTTACTCCTTCTGCCATATCATTTACATAGACCAAGAACATCACTGGGGCCAATACTGATCCTTGAGGAACTCCACTTATCACACTGCACCATTCTGACTTTTGATCTTATATTACTGTTCTCATCTCTCTGTTGCTCAAAAAGTCTTCCATCCACTTCAGCAAACCACCCTTCAATCCTCCTACATGTCCTAGCTTCCAGAGCAGTCTCTTATGAGGTAATTTGTCAAATGCCTTCTTTAGGTCCAAGTAAATGCAATCGACCCACCCTTCTCTTTCCTGTGTCACATCGATCACTCGAGTAAAAGCTCAATAGATTTGTTGTACATGACATTCCTCCTCTAAATCCAAACTGGCCACCTGCAAGTGTGTTTGTCTCTTCCAAATATTTCAACCATCTGTCCTTCACAATTTTTTCACACATTTTTGCCACTACACTTGTTAATGATTCTGGCCTGTAATTTAGTGGTTCTTCTTTGTCACCTCCTTTGTGAATTGGCACAATATTTGCTCTTTTCCAATCAAGCGGGACTCTGCTCTCCTTGAATGAACTCTCAATTACACTATGTAATTTTCCTGCTAGTTGGTTACTGCACTCCTTCATTATCCAATTCGACACTCCATCTGGACCCGGGGCTTTTCTCACATCTTGACTTTCCATTAGCCTTTTTACTTCTATTACGTCTACTTTTATGTCTTCCATTATATTTTCTTTTGCTATTATATATTTTTTTTTAAATTCACTTTCTCTTGTAAATACAGTCTGTAAGCACTTATTCATTACCTCGGCCTGTTGTAATGCATCTTCATACACTATGCCTTCTCTACCTTCAGCTTATCTATTTCTTCCTTGTTTTTCATTTTTCCATTAATATATCTATAGAAAAGTTTCGGTTCGTTCTTACATTTTTCTATTATATTCCTCTCATAGTTACTTTCTTCTCTTCGGATTCTTACATATTCATTAGGGTACGCCGTATAACAAAAATTCTATTTCTCAACTTTGGCATGCCAATTTCCTATGTAAAATGGAATTCTAAGACGATTTTATCTACTTCCATTTTTGCATTTCAGCAATTCTTACTATGCAAAATCGCACTTATATATTGCACCCTTATCGAATAATGCTTAAATGAGTACGCAGTGTCTGGTTGGTCCTGTTTATTGCATCATGCACCAATATGAGCTCCAAATGACTAGCGTGGTAAGCTCTTTCTGATCAGTTGGTTCATCAGGCACTACATCACAGTGTCACAGCCTCTACGTTGGTCTAGAACGTGTCCATCAAATCCTTCTTAGACCTAAAGCAGGGCATGGTCTCCCGGTGGTGGTGGGCCCGAGCCCGGATGAACCCGTCTGGCCTGCTGCCCCACCACTGCTGCCGCAGCCTCTGTCACTTGCCTCACGACTCTTTCAATGCTCTGAGTGTGGATAGAGAAGTCCGGAACCTCGTACGGCTTGACCAGGATCTCCTGGATCTGATCCCCGGACAGTGACAGGTGAATGCCGGCTCGTGCACCTGGCCAGGCTGCCAGCTGATCAGTGACTGCTAGCTGGTGGCTGACAAGTTCAGCTTGGGTGTGATGCGAGGTCTTACACTGGTGTTCCCATACTCCTCGCCAGCCCTCAGCTTCAAAATCTGGGTCACGGCGAACCTGCGGTCGTCCTCACTCTGACTCGCCATCAGCGAGAGGAGGACACATTCTGAGTGTGCGAACCATGCTCCTGTCCGCACGTAGAAGGTCACAGCTGTTTGGACCTTCTTGGGCTGCGACCTCATCACTCTGAGCTGCGTGAGGATGTGCTTGGGGCCGTCCTCTAGTCTGTGGTGAACCTTGATGTCGTAGTAGAGTTTGAAGTACACCTGCAGGCAGTACTTGACTAGGATTTCCAGGGGGTTCAGTTTCTTTGCCAGTCATTCCATGCTTTCTGGTCCACATGTACACGAGCGACTGGGCTGTGGTGAGCCATCTGGAGTGGGACACCTTGCCACACTTGATCTCCTGCAGCTCAGACGGGAGAACGCCCCGCTTCACAGCCTGGACCAGCTGGTAGGAGACCTGCTGGTCAGTGGACATGTTGACCAGGATATACTCCGGTATCTCCGTGAGATCTTCACCGCCTGGCACTCCTCTGAACTCTGCGTTGTACTGCATCTCATTCACGCTGGACAGCAGACTGCACACTGGACCCGTGAAGCCAGTGTCAGATGAGGTAGGCCCGTCGATGCTGGTGATAAGGTGGCGCAGGGGCAACTCGTTTGTGTGCAACACGCATATACTCCAGAAGAGCTTGCGTCCCAGCATCTTCTCCAAATGGGCGTGAGTACCACCCTTCCACTCCGTGTTGGCCCTAGTTGAGTCACCTTGCAGTACGATCGGTGAGTCAGTGGAGTCGTATGTCACCAGCAGATCATAGAGAGCCTGAGCCACCTTGAACGCAGGCTTCTCAGGTGGCACCGGGTCCTCTGGTACAAAGTGCCAAAGGTACCTTCCAGATGGCTCCTCTGTCACTGACACATGCTCCTCCCTGATCAACCTTGGGTGCAGTTTCCCATAGCTGTCGGGCACCATCGCCCTGGTCTTGTCCTTCCTCCCATCGTAACCCAATCCAACTATTTTGGTACCCTGCCGTATAAAAAAAATTCTTTTTCTCAACTTTGGCATGCCAATTTCCGATGTAAAATGGAATTCTAAGACGATTTTATCTGGTTACATTTTTCCATTTGACCAATTCTTACTATGCAAAATTGCACTTTAAGCTATGTTTTGCATAAAAATATATAAGTCCATTTTTGCATAGCAAGAAGTGCTCAAACCAAAAAGTTGAAGAGGACAAACCACCCTTAAAATTCAATTTTACATATGTAAACACCCTGCCAAATTCGAAATAATCTATATTTCACTTTTCATTGGACCTACGGCGTACCCTATTATTCATTTCTAGTTGTTTTGTACTTCTCCCAAAGGTTGCTGCCACCTTTTTTCCTCCAACTATTCCATGTTTT
Source organism: Chionoecetes opilio (assembly GCA_016584305.1). NCBI lineage: Eukaryota > Metazoa > Arthropoda > Malacostraca > Decapoda > Majidae > Chionoecetes > Chionoecetes opilio. The sequence continues at coordinate 230,806 of JACEEZ010020527.1, read as the reverse complement.
TTCTCTTTCTAGTCTTGCTAATTCACATTTTCTGTTAAACCATTCATTTTTTTTCTTTTCTCTGATAACTATCCTTGGAACATAACTATTTATTCCTTCGGTGTAAATTCGGATGAACTCATCCCATTTTTTCTGGGTACTCGTTGCTGCATGGAAATTACTCCAATCTGTCTCTCCGAAGAATGTTCTTAATCCGTCAAAGTCTGCTTTTCCATAATTGTATCTTCCTTTCTTGTGTTCTTTTCTCCCCTCTTTTTTGCTATCATTTATTTCAAATTCAAAAAGTACATGGTCGCTCTTTCCAAGTGGGCACTGATAATTTACTTTACTAATTACTTCCAGTTCTTTCGTCAATAGTAGGTCTAGTCTTGATGGTTCTTCGCTACCTCTGAATCTTGTGTTCTCTTTAATCCACTGAGTCATGATGTTATTCATTACCAAATCCAACAATATACCACCCCATGAGTTTTCTCCTCCTTCAGTATACCATTCTTCCCAGCAAACTTCTTTGCAGTTAAAATCTCCCATCAAAATTATGTTCTCACTATTTTCCATCGTATTCTTTAAACATTTGCTTGTGTCTCTTATCATGTCTCTGTACTCCTCTCTCCCCCAGGAATTTGTCTTAGGTGGAACGTATACGATTACTAAGTCTCTTATTCTTCCTTTTTTCATCACCAACTCTACCTTCAACACCTCTGCCATTCCTTCTCCTTTCTCCACATTTCCTACTACCACATCCTTCCTTGTTAACACCATTACACCACCTCCCTTTTTCTGGTTTCTGTTTCTCCTCCATACATTATATTGACCCTCCCTAACTGGCACATCCTCAGAATCACTCAGCTTCGTTTCTACTAGACCTAATATGTCTGGTTTCTTGGCTCTCAGGTAATCGTTTATTTCTGTTAATGTTGACTCCAGCCCATTTATATTTGTATACGATACCTGCCATCCTATTTCATTTTCCTTTGGACTGTCTTCTCTTACTCTTTCTCTTTTAGATACCACTTCTTCAGTTTTTGGTCTAAAACTCTCCAATAGAATTTCTGTTTTTCCTCTTCCGTCCTCAGTTCGTTTTTTGCTTTGGCTTCTTTAAACAGTACATTCAGGCTGGCTCTTTCTTCCTCATTCATATCTGATCTTATCCATATTTTCTTGTATTCTTCTGTCTTTGCCAGTTTCCATGCCTTAGACAATATATCTACGTATTTACTTTATTATGCCAAAGTTCAACCAATGCTGTAATTTAGCTTGCTAATAAATTATTACAGAATTCATGAATATTTTTTCACCATCTCATTTAGTCTATTCCAAACTTCTACATTTCTATGAGAGAAACTACTACTTTATGTTATTCAGGCATCTCCCTTTTCCTAATTTTTTTTTATGTCCTCTTGTGTATCGAACTTCTCTTTGCTTCCGAGTCAGTAGTTTCTCATTGTCTGTTTCTTCCATCTTCGTTATCAGTTTAAAAATTGTTTTTAAAGTCTCCTTTTTCTCTTTTTTTCCTCAAGTGTTGGTAATTTTATCTCTCAACCTTTCCTCATAAGTAAGTTCTTCTAGCTCTGATACCATCTTTGTTGCCATTCTCTGTATCCTCTCCAACTTTTTCACATGCTTCTTTTTATATGGGGACCATACAATGGCAGCATATTCCATTTTGGTTGGATCATTGTAGTAATTATCTTTCTCATCATATTTTTGTCCATGTAATGAAATGCCACTCTAATATTCTTCAACATCCTGTATGTATCTCCAAATATTTAATATATGTTTTTCTGGTTGTAGGTTATTTTGCATTATCACTCCCAGGTCCTTTTATTCATGAACCTTTGCAATTACTTCATTTCCCATTTTATATGGCCATTTATATCTCTTCGCTTTTTCCAATTTCCATCACATGTCATTTATTCACATTAAATTTTATTTCCCCTCTTTTGCTCCATTCATAGATCTTGTTCAGGTCATTTTGTAGTGTTTCACAATCTTTATAGTTTTTTATTTTTTTAAATAGTTTTGCATCACTGCAAACAAACTTATATAACTTTTAATTTCATAAGTCAATGTCATTGATTTAAATCATGAACCTATAACAAATGAACAATAAATCATGAAAGACTACTGTATACAGTAGTCTTTGCATGAACATTATTGATGCCAACACTGATCCTTGTGGTACCCCACTAAATACCTTTCTCCATTCATATTTTTCATCCATTACTACTGTTCTCATTTCTCTTCCTTTCAGATAACTTTCCATCCAGGTTTTGATCATCCATTTGATTCCTCTTATATTTTCCAATTTCAAAAGTAGCCTCGCATGGGAAACCTTATCAAATTCCTTAATTTAGAACTAAATACACACAATCTACCCATCCATCTCATCCCATCCCTTTTCTGTGTTGTATCAATTACTCGTGAGTAAAAGCTTATTAAGTTGGTCACACACGATCTCCTTTTCCTAAAACCACACTACCGTTCTGTTATACCTTAATTTTCCAAATATTCCGTACCTTGCTTTTTTATTATTTTCTCATATCTTGCATACTGTGCTAGTCAATGACACTGGTCTATAATTTAGTGGTTCATCTTGTTTCCCATTCTTGTATATTGGCACTATATCTGCTCTCTTCCACTCCTTTGGCACTTTTCCCATTGTTAATGAGCACTTTGAAATATCATATACTGGTTCGACCAACTGCTTTCTGCACTCTTTTAAAACATAACCCGACACTCCGTCTGGTCCTATTGCTTTCCTCTCCTTCAATTTCTTCTACAATTCACAAACTTCCTCCTTCTTTACTTTAATTTTCCACTCCTTCAGGACCTTTTTTATTCCTTGCGGTTTGCTGAATTTTTTATTTGTGAATACTTGCTGGAAATGTTTATTTAAAATCTCACTCATTATCTTTGGATCTTCATATATTATATTTCCTTCAATCAGTCTCTACTTTGTCCTAGTGCTTGATTCTTCCATTGATAAATCTATCTATAAATATCTATCTATAAATCTGTAAAACAGTTTGGGTTCTTCCTTACACTTTTCAACCATATCTTTCTCATATCTCTTCTCTTCCTCTCTCCTTATGCACACATATTAATTTCTTGCTAATTTATAGTCTTCTTTATTTCTTTGTGTCCGATTTCTCTTCACTCTTTTCCATGCTTCATCCCTTATTCTCTTTGCCCTCTCACATCTTCCATTAAACCATTCCTGCTTTCCTTTTTCTCTTGGTGTATATAGTGGAACATGTTTTTCAACTTCTATCGCATATATGCCCAGAAAAATGTCATATTTCACTTGCACATCATCCACGCCTTTCATTTCTTCCCATTCAATTTCTTCAAAAAATTGTTAAATTCTTCCATGTTAGTTTTCCCTAAGTCTTTTCTGCTTCTTTTGTACAAATCATCATCCTTCTTTGTCTTTTTCCGTCTCCATTTCTAAGATTTCATGGTCACTCCGATGGGGCACCCATAATTTATCTCATTTGCTAGGTCCATACCTTTTGTAAACACTAAGTCGAGTCTTGCTGGTTCTTCATCTCCCCTATATCTTGTATTTTCTGTCACCCACTGTGTATGTGCGTATGTGTGTGTGTATTCATCTAGTTGTGATTTTAAGGAAAAGAGCTAAGCTTATATTGCCCCGTCTCCAAAACTGCTATTATCCAGCTTGGCTTTGAAGTTGTTTATATTCATGGCATGCACTACCTCCTTATCCATGGTATTTCGCAGTACAATGGATTTGTATGGGAAGCTACAAGTGGTCTTTTTCAACTTCTTCCCATGACCTCTCGTATCTCTTGCGTCCCATAAAAACGTTTCCTCTCTGTCAACGTTTTCCAGTCCCTTGGAAATCTTGAACACATTTATCAGATCACCTCTTTCCCTTCTTTTCTCCTGGGTTGGTTGATTAAATCTTGATAGGCTTTCCTCGTTCGATAAATATCTTGAGCATGGGACCATTTTCATAGTTGCCCTCTGTATTCTTTCAATCTTTCTTTTTATGTGGTGTCCAAATCCTTGCTGTATATTCCAACCTTGGTCGAATCATTGATACAATCATCTTTTTCATCGTCTCTTCATCCAAATATGTGAACGCCACTCTTATATTCCTCAAGAGGTTATATGTCTCTTCGGTGATCTTATTTATGTGCCACTCTTGTGTAAGGTTGTTGGTAATCATTACCCCCAAGTCTTTTTCTTCTTTTGTTTTCTTAATCCACTCATTTCCCTTTCGGTAATTCCATGTTGGTGTCATTGTACTTATACCAAATTCCATCACCTTACAATTCCCTGCATTAAACTCCATTTTCCACCTCTGACTCCAGTCGGATATCTTATCAATGTCTGTTCGTAGCTGATCACAATCTTCCTCCTTTTTCACTTCTCTCCGAAATTTGGCATCATCTGCAAATAAACTTGCATAGCTTTCAATTCCTTCCACCATATATATATATATAATATATATATATATATAATATATATATATATATATATATAATATATATATATTATATATTATATAATATATTAATAGACCATGAACATCACTGGTGCCAGCAGTGACCCCTTAGGAACTCCACTTATTACTCTGAACCACTTTGATTGTTGATCCTTTATGACTGTTCCCATCTCCCTTTTCCTTCAAGTCATCTTGTATCCATTTCAGCAAAGAAACTTTTACACCTCCTTTGTGTTCTAGTTTGCATAACAGTTTCCTGTGTGGTATCTTGTCAAAAGCTTTGTTCAAGTCTACCGTAGATAACACTAGTCGCCACGGTGCACTAATGTCGCCAGGCGCCATTTATTACGAATTTCACCACTAAAGCATCACTACAGACTTGTATGTGCCACGGAAGAGGCATGCACAGTAGTTTATGTTATGTACCTGTCTTCAGTGGCATATACAAGTCTGTAGTGATGCTAAAATTCGTAATACATTTACACTAGGGTCCCACATAAAACGAGAAATTGGTTGATAAACGAGGTCATTCTATATGAATTCGCTCCATGTGAAACACATAACCTATGGGAAAAATTTATATTGGTCGATCGGTCCTCCCGTGCATACCCGTACATTTATACTCATTCACACCCATGCATATTAAAACATATATAAATGATAAGTTATGCATAGAAATGATGACATGGGCATATTGTTGGTTACCTTAAATCTAATAGGGATTATGTACCGGGGGCGAGGGGTTCCGAGGCATCTTGGAGGTCACTCACTCATCGTCACATCAGTAGGAGCTCGCATGCTCACAGCTGATAACTTATAAACAAACCCACAGCAACGAAAATGTACCGTCGAATGAAAGCCATCAATAAATTGCGATAATTGACGATATCGTGAATGCATCACAACATAATTATATCCTTCACATGAATGTTTTTTTTGGTGATGATGGACGAGAACTGCGCGGTAGCTACTGCCGTTACATCGGTCGGAGCTCGCCCGATCACAGCTGATAACTTGTAAACAAACCCACAACAACTAAAGTGTACCCTCGAATGAAAGCCATCAATAAATTACGATAACTGATGATATTGTGAATGGATCACAACATATATCCTTCACATGAATGTTTTTTTTGGTAATAATGGACGAGAACTGCGCGGTCGCTACCGCCGTTCCCCACCTCATGCCACCCTCACCCCACCTCCGTGGCGACACGCCGCCGCCGTGCCCCACCTCACTCCATGCCAGGGACAGAACCTTCGTTCTGTACGATATTTCGGCGCTCTATATGAGAACACCTCGGATTTGCCCTACATTGATGGCGGAATCGTTCTATATGATCACATTCGTTCCTAACGAGAATTTGGGAATTTTATTTGCTTGAAAAAAAGTAATAATTAATTAATTTTTACATTTTAATATTTTGGGTCGTTCGTTCTATAGGGGAAACGCTCTATGCGAACACGTTTTATGCGGGACCCTAGCGACATTAGCATGGCACCTGGCGACATTAGTGCACCGTAGCGACTATAGTGTTATCTATGGTTGGAAGACACAATTGACCTTTCTGTCTCTCTACCTTGTGTTTCGTCAATTACTTTTGCGAATAAACTTAGTAGGTCTGTAGCGCAAGACCTCCTTTTTTAAAACCAAATTGACATTCGGTATTAGTATTTGTATCTTAAAGGTATTTCATCCATCTGTTTTCTCAATACTCTCATAAAGTTTTGTAACAACATTGGTTAGTGATACCAGCCTATAATTCAGTGGTTCTTCCTTTTTCTCTTTCTTATGAATTGGGATTGCATTTTCTCTCTTCCAATCTCGGGCCATTTGACATTCTGCTAGCGAGTTCACAAAAATATAATGTATTTTACCTACAAATTTTTTACTCCAGTTTAGTTATCCAGCTTGACACTCCATCTGGACCTGGTGGTTTCCTGATATCTTGATTTTCACTCAATTTCCCTATTTCTTGCATGTCCACCTGCATTTTGTCCAGCAATGCCTCTTAAGTCTATCCTCATCTTCACCAAAATAGTGTCCTCTTGTAAAAGGTGTCTTTTACAAGAGGACAATATCAATTCAATACAAGAGATGAATATTAACCCCTTCACTGCTGATATCAAATGAATAGGCCTACCCCCTTGTACGGCAGGTTTAATAAAAAAAAAAAAAAATACTTATCATATTTAAAGTGTCTAAATGAATAGGATGCTCATTCCATATCAGAAAATCTATGTGTTAGTGGAGGCTACCAGCTAAGTGAGGAGTTGCGTCAGAGTGCAGCAACTGGGCCGTGACCGTGCTGCCAGGCGCACAATGAAACCACTTACTACTCAATATAATGCAGCTTATTTTGGTACATAAATGCTTCATTCATTCATGCATTCATTCATTCATGCTTCTGTTTTATATCCATCAAGAATATGTTGAATATTTTGACTATTTAGCCTCGCCATTGAAGTAGAGGGCGCGGCAGCATCAACACGTCGTACTGCACTGCTTGACCTTATTAATCACACTAACTCACTTAAGCAGAAAAAGAGGTTCTATTATATCACAACACTTGACACTTGCCATTCAAACCTATCACAGTGAATATTTACCCACAATATCATTGAGCGTGGAGTTTAAATAAAGAAACCCTATATGTACCAGCCGCAGTGAACCCTTAGATAGCTGAGAGACCGTATTTGTACCAGCCGCAGTGAAGGGGTTAATTCATTGCTTCATTCTGGGAACCTGGATCGTAGTATATAACTCCATATACTTTCAATCTGTTTATTCCTGCCATAACTTTTAACTTTCCATTTACATATTTGTAGAAGAGCTTAGGTTCATCCCTACATTTGTATATTATATTTTCGTTTGTGTTTGTTTATTTGCCTGCAAGCGAGTAAATTATTTTTATAAGTTAATGTTTTTGCTTGAAAGGTGTGCAAAAATCCTCTACAAGGACTTTCCAATGATGGCTTTACTGCAACTCCAAGAAGACTTCTGTGTTACATGGGCATAATCAATACTAGCAAGAAGTTTGTCAAGCCACGTGTAAGGAACTCTGCAATTAATTGCAAGGATGACGCTGTATGTGGTAATTATATTGGTTTTGACATTATGATTAGAAAATTTTCCATACAAACAAATATGCTCATTTTGACTCATTTTTTATATCCATAATTATAGTTGACATAAGTACATTTCATGCATGCATACTGGTGCCTGGTGGGGCCCAAGGAGAGGGGTGATAGAGGGAGGCAATGCTTATGGACAATTGATCTTTGTAATTTTGAATGTTATATATAAAAGTTATGGCATAATTTTTGGAAAGGTAAATTTGCACGCAATTGACTTTATGTGATTTGCGAACTACATGTTTAAAAAATCAGCTGAGTAACTGACAAAGATAGGAAAAATTTGAAAGAAAAGAGAAAAAAAAGACATATTTACAAGTAAAAAAAATGTACATACCTTGAAACGAAAAGTGCAACCAAAATCTCATTTCAAGCATATAAAAACTATTATAGGAACCAAGTATTGATATTTATTGTACACCTTATCATCTCTGGGACTGAGAGTGCTGTGGAGTGTGGGGGAGGTGTATCCAGCTTCTTTCCTGTGAATACAGGAGTGAGGCAAGGGTGCGTCCTTGCCCCATCACTTTTTAACACTTGTATGGACTGGGTATTGGGCAAAATTGTAGATCAAAGTGATTGTGGAGCATCCCTCGGCAACACCAAGATCACTGATCTTGTTTTTGCCAATGATGCAGTAATCTTTGCAGAGTCGCTGGAGGTCCTGGTGATGGCTCTCGAGGCGCTGCACGAGGAGGCAAAGCCTTTGGGACTTGAGGTCTCTTGGCTTAAGTCCAAGGTCCAGGTGTTTCGAGGCTTACTAGATGAAACAGTACTGTCTGTTCATGCATGTGGCGAGGACATTGAGATCTTGGAAAGTTTTACATACCTTGGTAGTGCAGTCCATAATGACGGCGAGTCACGTCAAGAAGTCTTACGGTGGATTGGCATAGCCGACGGTGTTATGGACTCGCTCAGCAGGAGTATTTGGCATTGTCGGTACCTGTGCAGGAGGACAAAGATCCGGATCTTCAAGTCGCTTGTGATCCCTGTCTTACTCTATGGTTGTGAGACATGGACACTAAATAGCAACTTGAAGAGACAAATCGATGCCTTTGGTAATAAGTGTCTTCGCAGAATCATGGGGTATCGCTGGGATGATTAAGTGTCAAATCAGCAATTGCACCGTGAGACTGAATCGAGGCCTATTACCTGCATAGGCCGTCAGCGCCAACTTCTGCTATATGGGCATGTGGCACGCTACCCTGAAACCGATCCTTTCCATCGGGTTGTATCTGTAAGAGACCTGGCGTATGCCCCTAATGATTGATTGATTATCATCTAAAAGTGGCAACAACTTAAGTGGGGGCCCCACTTAACTCAATACATTCATTTCATCCATTTTATGTTACTCAACCACCGGCGGTCAACCCTGGCAAAAGCTGGGCACGGCCCCTGTCAGCACAGGACCCTTGGCCATGGCCTACTTGGCCCCCCCTGAATCCATCAATCACTGAGCAACTGATGGGTGTCTGCTGCTGTTTTGTTGTTCTTGAAGCAAATTTTGATGGGTTCCTCAACAGGTTCTTTGCACTGTGAGATTTACTATTGCAGAAGTGCAGAACCATCTCAACTAGATGTTACAAAAATCAGCGTAACTCAGCAAAATGTGAACTCACGCATACAACCTCTGGCAGAGTTGTACAGTGGTAAGAAGTCACGCAGTGCTTCTCAAACTAAGTAATATGGCGGACCGGTGGACCGGGAATGAAGGTGGGTAGAGGAAGAATACATGAAAAAGTGACATTGAAAAGAATGAAGCTGTTTGGTCAATTTGAAACATCAAATGTAGGAAAGCCCTGGTTTAAGTGAGAAGACAGTTGAATCATAAAATATAGGGGAGATGCAATAACTGAGTGTATGCATGTCATGTGTAATTTCACTTGGAAGTAAGAGAGAGTACCTGAAGATTGTACAAAGGCTACTCTAGTCCCAGTTTATGAAAGCAAAAATTTATGTGGCAGTTACAGAAAAAAATGCTTGTTAAGCATACCTGACAAGGTGTTAGTTGAAAGAGTACAGCAAATTTAAAAAGACTGAGTTAAAGAGGAAAACAGGTTGTGTGTGTATAACAATTTTTTTATGTAAGAATTACAATTGAGAAATGTCAGCAAAAGAGGAGGTGCATGCTGATTCAGATAATTCATGGATTCAGATAATGCCTACAGCATAGTATATGTGGTATGTATTAAAGGTCAGTAGGGTAGATATAAGCTTATTGGATGGAGTGCAAACATTTCACATACATACAGAGATGCTGTTACATTTGTCAAATTAAAGAAGAATTTATGAAAATTAGAAATACTAGGGGTATGAGACAAGGATTACTTATGTCATCATGACTGTTCAACTTGATTATGGATAGAAATGAAAGCAAGGGTTTGTGTTGACAGTGGAGATGAAATAGGTAATACAAAATGGAAGTTGAGTACTATACATACTATATGGCACTGCTACAGATGGTGAATTATATATATTTCAAGAAACCAGTAAATAAATTTGGTTTTGTTGTTTTGGGGCAAGAAAACTAGGTTATTTTTTTCTGGGATATGATATGTGAGGAACTGCCTCTGAACTACACCTCCCTCGTTACGGTAACGGTGATTACCACTTTCACTCTCGCCAGCCGGCCTGCTTTGGGGCTGCAATGTACTCGTTGGCCAGTGCCTCGTCAACACTCACCCCCGTGTCCAGGGGAAGGGGTAGTCTAGCAAAGGTGACGCCGGTGCCGGGCCTCGTTGTGACTGGCAGATAGCTAGCCACTCTCACCTCGACAACACCTCCACTACCTGCTGCTGTTCTCAACCCCTGAAGGCACTCACTGGAGAATTGAGCTCTCCTCCAGACGGCCCTTCACTGTCCCGACTACCATTCAACACTCCCCGCGGCCTGAAGTGGTGACTACGGAGCTGAAGATTGTTGGTGAAACTCACCTCTCGCCAGCTGGCGTTCCAGGGAGTTCTTAGGGTGACATTACCCCTGCTCTGATGTTACTATCATTGCAGTTGTTTTTTGGTTCCTGTTAATTGGCGGCTAGCCAGTTATTCATTTTGTTGTGTAAATATATTCGGGGTAATCATACTCCTTGACTTTTCTTCCCCACATTTCTCAAGATTAATAATATTAATTGATAACCACCTGGCCCTGACATATTTGGCGACCTTGCCAGGATACCTTATTAGTTAGATTATTTATACTTCTTGAGATTGTGGGCGGTAATTGATTTGTAAGTCGCTGCCGTGCGCCATTGTTGCCTGAAGCCCCGGAGCAATGCTTGAGAGCCTTTTGACCTGAGTCACTTGAGGTGTTGTCTATTTTTGTACATATTTATTTTGGGTATCTTTGGGTTTTAGGTTGGTTGTGATTATTTAATTATTGCCAGGTTGTTATTTCTGTGTTAATCTGTTTGGATCTGCAATGTCTTCGTTCGAAGCACTGAAGGAGCAGGTCCAGGCCCTCGGTCTACAAGGAACGGAGATTGCCCATAGGATCCTGGAACAACAAATGATTGAGAGGGAAGAAAGACAAGCAAAGAGAGAAGAAAGAAAAGCTGAGAGACAAGCTAAGAGAGAAGCTGCAGGGAAACAAGCTGAGCGGGAGAAAGAGATTTAGCAGGCCGAAATCGCTGCTCAAGGTAAACCCTCAGTCCAAGTACCATCTGATCCTGTCTCCAGGCCAAATTTACCATCCTACAAAGATGATGAGGACATAGCTACCTACTTCACAAGGTTCGAGCAAGTGGCCGAGATGCTGGATCTCCCTAGAGATACCTTCGCCGTTCGTCTGGGTTGCCTCCTTACGGGAAAGGCTGCTGATCTCTACTCATCCCTAAAATCATCCATTACTAAGGACTACGAGCAACTGAAGCAGGCACTACTAACTGGTTTCAGTAAGACTCCAGATGGTTACCGGGTAGATTTCAGGTCGGCCAAGATTCAAGTAGGGCAGAACTACCATCAGTTCGTTACCCAGTTGTCATGGATGTTTGATTCTTGGGTTGAGTCCTCCTGTGTGCCTGAGACTTATGAGGATCTGAGGCAATTTATAATCCTTGACCAATTTCTTTCTTCTTTATCACCTGAACTTTGCCTTTCTATCAAGGAAAGAAGGCCTGCCCTGCTGAAGGATGCAATACAACTAATGGACGACTGGGTGTCCGCCCACAACACCTATCCTAAGGTCTCCTATTACAACGCGAAGAGATCTCCGCTTCGACTTCCTACTCTGCTGAGGATCCCACCTTCAGGGCATCAAGCTCTCTCACCTGTGACTTGTCACAATTGTGGGGAGGCTGGACACATACGACCACGCTGCCCCCATATTCCTGGAGCATTCAAGGACGGAACAACTATCGCCGTCCCCTATAAGATTGGATTTTGTCTTGAGGATCGTAAGGTACCTCACTATTCAGTCTCGGGGACTATCAATGGTTCATGGTCTTCCACTATCATTAGGGACACTGGGTGCTCTGGTGTCGTAGTTTCTGAAGAGGCCCTGCCAGACATTGACCCATCACTCTGTCTCAAGGTTAAATTTGCTTACTATTTAGGACGCACCGATGAATTCCCCGTTGTTAGGTGTTACTTTCGGGGCCCATTTTACACTGGCTGGACTGATGCCGTAAAGGCCCCAATTATAGTTGTTAGTGCATTAATTGGAAATATTCCCAGTGTATTAGTTCATAATAGTCCTGACCCTCAACTCCGTGATGACCATTCTCTCCATAATGATAAGGACCAAGCCACCACCTTTATTTCACTGCCACAAAATCCATTATCTCCTCTTCCCCTTGATAACTCTGCTTCTCCTGCTGACTCCATCCCATTTGATGCCGAGGATGCTCCCCTTGTTGAATGTCAGCCTCTACTACCAAGTGAGTCTCCTCCAATTGAAGTGTGTGCTGTGGAGACCAAAGCTGGTCAAGCTGAACTGATCCACTCTAGTCCTGCCTAAACTCCATCATTTGTCTATAACCCCTGATGATCGTCGATTACAAGAATCCTGTCCTTCACTGCAGTGTCTACGTGCCTAGATTACTACTGGTGAAGTAGAGAAGGCTCGGGATGGTGCAACCTACAAGCTTCTACTTGAAAACTGCCTCCTGTACCGCAAATGTCTCTCCCTCCTCTGATCGTCTACAAAAGGTAAATACTGCCTAGATAAATTTATTTTATCATTGGTTGTCCCCAGTAAGTGCCGTCCCGTCATCCTACGTTTGGCTCATGAAGATCCTTTGGCTGGTCATGTCTCCTATCTCAAGACCCTGATGAAGATCTCTCAAGACTTTTACTGGCCAGGAATGTGCGCCGACATCTTCCGCGGATTACTGTTGTTTCTGTGACAAGTGCCATCGCATGTCAACTAAGAGACGGGTACGTCCAGTACCCCATCAGCCGTTACCTGTCGCTCCATCCTCAAATAAATTCCGTAGACTTCAGCCGTTACCAGTCATAACTGAGCCTACATCAGAGCCCAGGGAAAAGTGTAAGCTCTCCTGCTCAAGTAAGGGTACTGACGATTCACCTCGGCTTACTTTAACATTTAATGGCCCAGCCAGTTCTGGGGAACATGTTCTTAATCCTGATCTCACTTTGTATCGGAAATGGGTAACACAAAGCCCGCTTAGTTGCCAGTCCCTATAAAGAAGACAGTAAGAGAATAAAATAAAAAAGAGGGGTGAGCCAATTTAGTTCGGGAGGTGTCTTGTTACTCCTCTTTTGAAAAGATTTAAGTCATAGGAAAGTGGAAAAATAGAAACAGGAAGAGAGTTCCAGAGTTTACCAGTGAAAGGGATGAAAGAGTAAAGATACTGATTAACTCTTGCATTAGGAAGATGGACAGAATAGGGATGAGAATGAGTAGAAAGTCTTGTGCAACGAGGCCGCGGGAGGGGGGGAGGCATGCAGTTAGCAAGTTCAGAAGAGCAGTGAGCATGAAAATAACGGTAGAAGAGAGCAAGAGAAGCAACATTGCGGCGGTGATTTAAAGATTGAAGACAGTCAGTCAGAGGAGAGGAGTTGATGAGACGAAAAGCTTTTGACTCAACCCTGTTTAGGAGAGCTGTATGAGTGGATCCTCCCCAAACATGTGAGACATACTCCATACATGGGCGGATAAGGCCCCTGTAGAGAGCAAGCAATTGGGAGGGAGAAAAAAAAGGATGCAGACGCCACAGGACACCTAACTTCTTAGAAGCTGTTTTAGCAAGAGATGATATGTGAGATTTCTAGTTTAGATTTTTAGTAAAGGATAGTCCTAGAATGTTCATTGTAGAAGGAGACAGTTGAGTGTCATTGAAGAAGAGGGGATAGTTATCTAGTAGGTTTTGTCGAGTAGATAGGTGAAGAAATTGGGTTTTTGAGGCATTGAACAAAACAAGGTTTGCTTTTCCCCAATCAGAAATTATAGAAAGATCAGAAGTTAGGCGCTCGGTGGCATCTCTCCGTGAATCACTTAGTTCCTGTTGAGTTGGACGTCTAATAAACGACGTTGAAAAATGCAGGGTAGAATCATCAGCGTAGGAGTGGATAGGGCTTTGAGTTAGACTTAGAAGATCATTAATGAATAATAGAAAGAGAGTGGGTGATAGGACAGAACCCTGGGGAACACCACTATTGATAGATTTAGGAGAAGAACAATGTCCATCTACAATAGCTGCAATAGAACGGTTTGAAAGGAAACTTAAGATGATGGTACAGAGAGAAGGATAGAAACCGAATGAGGGTAGTTTGGAAATTAAAGATTTGTGCCAAACTCTATCAAAAGCTTTTGATATGTCAAGGGCAACAGCAAAAGTTTCACCGAAACCCCTAAAGGAGGATGACCAAGATTCAGTTAGGAAAGCTAGAAGATCGCCAGTAGATCGCCCTTTACGGAAACCGTACTGACGATCAGATAGAAGATTGTGAGCAGATAGATGCTTAAGAATCTTCTTATTAAGTATAGATTCAAAACTTTAGAAAGGCAGGAAGTCAAAGCTATAGGACGGTAGTTTGAAAGATTAGAACGGTCACCCTTCTTAGGAACAGGTTGGATGTGAGCAAACTTCCAGCAAGAAGGAAAGGTGGAAGTAGATAGACAAAGACAGAAAAGTTTGACCAGGCAAGGTGCAAGCACAGAAGCACAGTTTTTGAGAACAATAGGAGGGACTCCATCAGGATCGTAAGCCTTCCGAGGATCTAGGCCAGAAAGGGCAAAGAAAACATCATTCCGAAGGATATTAATGACAGGCATAATATAGTCAGAGGGTGGAGGAGAAGGATTATTGTTTTGTTATATCTTTAATTTTGGGAATTTTGCTTGTCGGTTTGTATAGTGTTTCGTTTCATTTTTGTGTATACAGTAAGCCCTCTCTAATTTGAACTTTGGATAATTTGACCTGTTTCAGGTCCGGTTCAAATTTTTCAACAACCTAACATAATCCAAACTGAAGTTCGAATTGTGCGTTTCCTGCACATATTGTCAGAGTTTTCTGCAGCATCTTCCACCTCTTCTGTGCCATCCACTTCGTCAGCCAGCCTCCACATCACCTCTGACACATTAAGCACCTCAAGCACTGAAGACCTTACCTTACAAATCTCCAGAGTGACACCTGCCAGGGCTGCGTTCAGTAGCGGTCACCTTTCCGCACACTCCCAACTGAACTATACTGAACGCTTCGCAATATACATTGCTACCAAGATAGCAGATGCCTAAATTTATCTCTGTGGCGATTCTTATTGTCGCAGAACAACTTGCTGATGTCCCTGTATTTGATGCAGCAAAAGTTATAGCAGCAGGAAATGAAATATTAAGGAGCCAAGAAGAGGAGAGCGAAGAGCAGAAACTTTCTTTGCCCTTTGTTTACATACCCTTATTGTGGCGCAAGCTAGCAACTCGGTGGCGATCCACCTCCCCAGGCTGTAGTGCGAGAGTAGCAATCACTAGGCATACTCTATGCCTACGTCACCGAGCGCCTGCGTGTGCACGCGTGCGCTTTGCCCTACTGAATGCACCCCTGGCAGACTTGCCTGAAGATGCTAACAGTGACGCCTGAGTGTTCAGTGTACAGTAGTACTGAATTTCAAGACTTCAGTATCAGCCATGTTTTGGTGAGTACAAGTATCTGTGCTGTTTTGTCATGTTTTAGTGAGTTCTTATTGTGTGGAGGGGCTAAATAAAACTACCCATCAGGTAATTCGGACTTTCGGCTAATTCGAATCAGGTCTCCCCCAAATTAGTTTGAATTAAAGAGGGTTTACTGTATTCTTCTGATTGGTCCACTCACATTTCTGCCCTCATGTCTATTTTGGATTGACTACAGCAACACTTTTCTCAGGCCTCAGAGCTCACCGGCCCCCTCTCTGAAAAGTTAAGGAAGCTGGTACAGGAACCCCTACAGTGGACGCAAGATCTGCACTTCCGGTTCGGCAGTTGAAGCAAGCCTTGGCCTCGGGACCCATTCTGTACCTTCCAGACCCCAGCCAGACCTTCCTCCTGCGCACCGACACTTGAAATTTTGGATTGGGAGCTGTACACTTCCAATACCATGATGATCGTGCACATCCCATCTTTTACGCCCACCGGAAACTACTAGATCGGGAGCAGCGATACTCTACGATTGAACGGGAATGTCTAGCCATCGTCTTTGGCATCCATAGGTTTGACTTCTCCCTGAGAGGTAAGGATTTTTTCCTTGAAGATGCCACAAGCCTCTTATATTGGAGCCGACCTACTCAACCGGCAATAGTTCTCTTCTGTTTAATTCCTGCACTCCAGCCTTTTACAAATATTTTGTATGTTTCTCTGGGTCAGCTGCAGTTCTCTTTCATCATCGGCTGTGCAGCAGATGCTTTGGTGGGGGCATTTGTGAGGAACTGCCTCTGAACTACACCTCCCTCATTACAGTAACGGTGATCACCACTTTCACTCCTGCCAGCCGGCCTCCTTCGGGGCTTAAATGTACCGTAAATGGTGGCGTACAAGTCGACTCTGAGCTTGAAATAATCTCTCCAAAACTAGGGGTCGATTTATACGGCTAGGATAAAATGCGAACCTTTACCGCCGGTAGCAAACAAGTGGATCAGCACTACTAACAATCGGTGTATACCACTTACCGTAACTCCAGCAGGTTACCACAAATATTTCCAACTAAAACTTCTGTTCGGTGAACTTACTTAACATATTTAACACACAGATTAATATATAAATAATAAAATAGTAATAAAAATTCAGTTTATATGAATACAAAACCATAGGCTGTTTCCAACAGCTGATACACAGATTGTAAACACTGACCGGAATGCCACTGAACCTAAGCGGCCAGTCAGACAACTACAATATGCGCAACTTCCAGAGCAGTCGAAGGTCGCTCTCCAACTGCCTGGCTGCTCTGTCAGCGCCTGCCAGCGCTGTCTGCCCGACTCATTGTACCTCACACTCTAACAATACAACCGGTAATTCTGATCGGCAAATATATCGTGACCATACACTACAGGGGTAAAGACTAAGCTTTGGCCTACCAGTAGCCTACCATATTTTTGGGGCCGACTTATACGACAAGTATAGGCCTAACCCATAATCTGGAGGTCGACTTGCATGCCTGGTCGACTTGTACGCCGCAATTTACAGTACTCGTTGACCAGTACCTCGTCAACACTCACCTTCGTGTCCAGGGGAAGGGGTAGTCTAGCCAAGGTGACGTTGGTGCCGGGCTTCGCTATAACTGGCAGACAGCTACCCACTCTCACCTCGACAACACCTCCACTACCTGCTGCTGTTCTCAACCCCTGAAGGCACTCACTGGAGAATTGAGCTCTCCTCCAGACGGCCCTTCACTGTCCCGACTACCATTCAACACTCCCCGCGGACTGAAGTAGCAACTATGGTGCTGAAGATTGTTGCTGCAATTCACCTCTCTCCAGGCAGCGTTCCAGGGAGTTCTTAGGGTGACATTACCCCTGCTCTGATGTTACTATCATTGCAGTTGTTGTTTGGTTCCTGTTAATTGGCGGCTAGCCAGTTATTCATTTTGTTGTTGTGTAAATATATTCGGGGTAATCATACTCCTTGACTTTTCTTCCCCACATTTCTCAAGATTAGTAATATTAATTGATAACCACCTCGGCCCTGACACCATCTCATTTGTGTAAAGAATCAGGAAAAACTTATCTATATATTTTTTCTAAGACTTTAAACTGCTGCTTTTCAGTTTCTCTCAAGCTGCCTTGAGAACTATCATACTCATCGAAACTAAAACTCAATTAAGTAGTTTGAAACTGATTTAAGGTTACAAACCCCTCGTGGTATTTGCACCATTGAATTTAATTATGTACCTAAATATGGTCTTGCTTGCAATTTCATCTCAAATAGAAAAATAGTAGACGAATGAGAAATTTTGAGTGCATTAGAATTTAAACTGTGGAGCACTATTATTTGTTACTAGTATTCAAGTGATCTTTAATAGGTTTCCTTTTCTAAGTACTCATTTTAATAGGATGAGTTTAACATTAGAACGGAATATCTATTTCAGTGGATAATACTTCAATAAATAATTACTCCTTTGATTCCTTGAAACAAAAGTTAGATAACTGCTATTTTTGTGCATATTAAAGTAAGCACAATTGATTGTGGTGATAGTTATATGTTTAAACTCTAGATCACAGTGAATGAAAATATTTAAGAAGGCATCTCAGAACCAGACCTAACCACAGGTGTGTTGACTGTTGATTTACAGAGCCAGTGCCAGAAGAAGAGAGAACCAGACCTGCCTTCAGATGGTCACATAACTTATCAAAACCAAAAAGGTAATTCTTGCCCCCCTCTAATGTCCTTGGAATTCCTTGAAGAAAATAGCCACCAGAGAAGAGTTTCCATCTTCCCTTGTCCATACACTCAATTATTTCACATTACATCCTTCCTAGTCTCTCATCCCTCCTCTCTCAAGTATTCTAACACTGTCCTGACATCATATAGGGGGCCCTCTTTTCTCTTGTATAGCATCCACTTTACCTTGTCATTTATATTCTTCCCTTGAGCTTGCAAGCCGCTGAGAAGACATAACTGATGTCTCGCATGATCGTACAAGTGAGCAAGAACCATTGTAAAAAGGGCAAAGGATACTAAAGATATATAATTATAATCAATCATACAGTGGTGCATCGAGTTTCGCGGGATCTTGGTTCTCGAACACAAGGTTTAGCGGTACCTAAAAATATTCCCCATTTCAAGTTTCGCGCACCTAAACATGAAGTTTCACGGTCAAGTTATTCAAATTTTTGCCCCCATGATGCCAGCGCCGAGTGCTTGTTTACATGTATACAATACCAAGTGTTTGTTTATAGCAGTGATTCTTTCTCCACCTTACCACCGAGGGCTGGAAGATTACCTTTCAGTGGGTTCCCTCACACACATACATTCATGGTAACGAGGTCGTCGACGCCAGTGCCAGGATGGCCTAGTGGGAGGTAAACACAACACCCTTCCCTCTGCTATTCTCCACGGCTAAAAGCCTCATCTCACGCGTCTGCTGCTTCACCTGAGACAAAGCGCTCGGCAATGCCCTCCGCATCACCTCCATGGGCTAATACCGCAGTGACTCCTTACCTCAGCCGTGGCTAAGGAAAAACAGCTGTAGTATCAAACGTCCCCTTCCTTCCCTTTCAAGGAATGGCCCACCCTCGCAATCGAAGGTAGAGTTAATGGGCAGCGTGTGGATGTTCTTAGGCCACTCCACGGTGCAGAGAAAGATTTTAAGTGGATTTGACAGCCCTCATCAAGGATAATTAAATAAGATAGATAACACCTCAAAATAAGAAGCACCTTTAAACCATACACCCCCGCCGATCCTTACTTATTTACCACAAAATACTCCTTTATACGTGATTAACTATGACGTGTGTGGTATTGTGGTTTCTGGAGGTACTGGAGGAGACAGGAGAGAAGAGAGGAAGGCATTGTGACAGTGTTATTGCCGTATAACACTGTCACACAACCATCAGCTGACGCCCTCACTCACTCAGACCAAAACAAATGAAAATGTTTTAGTATCCCAGGTGAAATAGACAAGGGAAGAGTTGACAAATCTGTTAACAAAGGAGACGAAGTTTGAAGAGAACCTATGAAGCGATACTAAGCGTCAAAGGTCACAAGAAGACGACGAATCGAGAGAAACAGAGATGGAAGTTTTTAACAAGATAATCCCTTCACCTGCCTTGTCATACATAAAAGCACACTAACATAGACATAAAACGTGTACAGAGCTAGATCACTCAATGCCTTGCTCTTACTAACTAATCACTACACTAATGCTTTCCTCCCTTCTCTACGGTACCTCCAATGCCTTCCTCTCTTGTCTCCTGTCTTCTCCAGTACCACCAGCGACTACATTACCACACACGTCCTTGTTAATCACTTACAAAGAGTATTTTGTGGTAAATAAGTAAGGATCGGCGGGGGTGTGAGGTCAGGTGCTACTTATTTTGAGGTGTTACTTATTTTATGCAACACCAGTTCAAAGGCCTTACCTATGAAGAATAGGCCACCTGTAATATCAAGATCAAGATCAAGTATCGTTCGTAGGACAGAATACGTGTGTGGGAGAACGCCGGACTAAAGGCTTCACCTACAGCATCCGCTGGGTGACTCCCAACTCAAGCTCAATCTCAAGATCCTCTCCTCCTCCTCTCCTCTACGTAGTGTTGGCCGAAGCCACCACCCCGAGAGGTGGGTCACAAACCCTTGGCTAACACCCGGTACCCATTCATTGCTGGGTGGACAGGGGCTTGGGGCATTTTCAGGATATCTTTTCGGGGAATAAGTGAGTCTTATAAGCTGTAAAATACGGTAGGTACACCTCGCACCGGACTAAATAAGCATTTTTACTGTGTTTTCAATAGCCGAGTTTCGCGATCCGCGAGTTTAGCGCTATGCCTTGTTTAGAAAGCAAGCGCCAAACTCTGGAGGGTACTGTATATGAGTCCGCACTGCTACCGTTTAGAGAAATTTCGCGTTACAGGGGCTGGTGAAAGCCTTTGTTTTCTTCCTCCCCCTTCTCAAAGTCCCCTCTTTTCCTCCCCTTTACCCTTAAATACCCTTATGTAGGAGAAAAAACACACCCACACTGCTAGCATTTATTAGATTGAAAAACACAAGGTTGCACAATGGGAGTTGAAAAAAAATATCATACCTTACGTGGGAGAGAAGCGCATGATGCACACGGAACCAGAGAGAGTTGAGGAGGGGAGAGACTGGCTAAAAACCTTCGAAGTTCAGTGAACTCACAACACTTCTCACATCCTCATCAATGTTCTCTATCGCCGCCTCTTCCTGCTGCGGCGCTGCGTTTATAACAGCTGGGCTGGAGTGGGACCTACACAGCCTCTTGTAGCCTCCTTTTCGTAAGTTCTTATTACGGAGATGGTTATTAGCGGTGGATGCGGCTGGCCAGACGGGACCCCACGAGTGTAGCTCATTTTCCGTATATCACAACTAGGTAAATACACACACTCACACACATATGTAAAAAGGAAACTTGTTTTACAGGTTTGTTATTGGTAAAATAAAGCAAAAGCAAAGAATTGACGAGCTAAGATCAAAAGGAAAAGTTTACCATAAACCAGATGAACAAGCTGAAATTATGAACCAGTGTTTTTGAAGAGATCTTTAGGATAAAAGAAAAAAATTGCAGGAAGAGAGGGGGTAAAAAGAGGCCTAGTGCTAAGCAATATAGAAGTAGAAGAGCAAGAGGTCCTGAAACTGTTGGAGGCACAAGAGGTAAGTAAAGCCCCTGGCACAGACAGAATATTTAACTGGATTCTAAAAGTCTGTAAAGACTAATTAGTAGATCAAATACACCGCATAATTATGTGTTCATTGAGGGAAGGAAAAGTCCCACAAGTTTGGAAAAGATTCAAAATATTTCCCATTTATAAAGGAGGAAGTAAAATTAGCGACCAGTGTCACTTACCAGTGTTGTAGCAAAATTATGTGAGAAAATAATATGAGACAGATGGGATAGGAACCTAGAAGACATGGAAATATTATCGGGCAGCCAATGCGGCTTCAGAGCTGGAAACTCTTGTGTCTCCAATTTGCAATGCTTCTATTCCAGAGTAATTGATGTGGTGCAAGAAAGAGACAGATTGGTGGATTGTATCTATTTGGATTTAAAAAAATGCCTTTGACAAAGTACCTCATGAAAGGCTGTTGTGGAAATTGGAACATGAAGGTTGACTGGATGGAAATATTTTGAAATGGATGAAAAAAAATTTGAAAGGGAGACAGATGAGAACTGTGTTTCGGGGTGGAGGAGTGTATAGAAGCTGTACCTCAAGGCTCGGTGTTAGCACCGATTATGTTCTTGATCTACATTAACGACATGGCAGAGGGATTACAAAGTTATGTGAGTTTATTTGCAGATGGTGCTAAGATTATGAAAAAGATAGAAAAGGATCAAGATTGCATATTGCTACAGAAGAATTTGGATAAGTTACATTTATGGAGTCAACAGTTGGAAATGGAATTTAATGCAAAAAAGTGCAAAATTTTAGAATTTGGAAGAAGTACAAAATGGATAAGTTACAGTTACAAATTAGGAAATGAGCTTATTACTAAGGCGAGCAAAGAGAAAGACCTCGGAGTATCAATGCAAGACAACTTATCTCCAGAGGAATATATTAACAGGATAGTTTGTGCTACATATAAGCTTCACATGAATATTAGAACATTATTTGTTCACATGGATGAGGATATGATGAAAAAGATCATTGTGACCATGATCCGCCCTAAACTAGAATATGCCATGGTGGTGTGGTCCCCACACAAGTAAAAAGATATAAAGAAGATCAAATGAATACAAAGAGCAGCAACAAAGCTGGTTCCTAGTCTGGCTGAGTTGACATACGAAGAAAGATTAGATAAGTTAGTTAGGACTGCCATCTTTGGAAGAAAGAAGGAAATGAGGGGATCTAATAGTGAGGTATAGAGGAAAAACGAGCTTGGAGAGAAATGACAAAGGACACGTTTGTGAGGCACTTGGGAAGCACAAGAGGACACAAAAAAAGCTGAAAAAGGCGAGATGCATAAGGGATGTTAAGAAAAGCAGTTTTCCTAACCGGGGTATTGATCCGTGGAATGACCTGGACAACGCTATAGTAAATGCAGAGTGTATCTCTTGAGTTTTAGGATAAACTTGACTAATTGAGAAACGGAGATGGGACCCCACGAGTGTAGCTCATTTCCCGTATATCACAACTAGGTAAAATACACACACACGGCCATATTGCAGTGTGAAACCCTATCCCAAAGGCGATCGTGATCGGTGAAATGAATCGGGATAGGGTTAATGTTATTGCAAGTCATCCCGAAAAACCCATAGTAGCCCGGGAGCCAGGGAGTCTGATGAGGTGTACCAACATATGCGATGAATAATTATCATATTTTTTAAAAGAAAGAAATTCATTCCTGTCATTTCTATTACAAATTATAAATAATTGTATTAGCTGTATGCTGTACGTACTTGTATGCTATTTTCAATAGTAAGATGTGGTAAGAAAATATTTCACAAGTTCTGAGGGTGGCTATTCATGTAACCATAACAATGCCAAGATGGTGTGTTGCAGAGCCCCCAGCTTCCTCCCCAGCATAATCAAAACAAGCAACGTTTGGCACCATACTAAAGTTAGTAATATTAAGTGCTTAAAGCAGCATTTTGTTTTATTTTATTTACCTCATTTCAAGATAGTTAGGGGTTTTTAGGGGTAGATTGGTTCCAATATAGTTGTTCCCATAAGACCTTCAGTTTGTATAACGTTGTTCTGCATTGACGTTATGCCCTTTGGAACATATCAGTATCGTTGTAGAGTACTCCACTGTAAAGCTATCACATCACTTTTACGACTTCTTCAGCGGTAACAATTGGTCTTGAAAATGGAGATCCGTCTGTAGTGCGATGTCTCTAACTGCTCTGTGGTTGAAATTGTGGAATTGAGGGGCATAGAAAAGCAAAAAGGGGGACTCTGGCTTGCATGCTAGAATAAACAAAAACTTTACTATGTAAACATATTACACAAGGTCCACTATTCAGCAGTGCCACATTAGTCTTCTAGAAGAAAGTAAGCCCTAGAATTCTGAGACCCCTGTATTTGGAAGGTTTGCAACATATGGAAGGAAAAATGAATATATTGTTGAATGATGATTATTGATATTTATTATTTTCTTGAATGAACCTTAACTTTGCTCTCCATAGGAGTACAATCACTGGTGAAAATTGTTAATCCATTTCTTTTCTTTTTCAGGATGTATGGAAATGTCAAAAGATCTGGATGCATTTTTAGATCCTACACAAAATGTGTATATGACACAAAATTTGGAGAGAAGTAAAGACTTTCAGGGACATGATCTCCAAGCAGATTGCAGGCAGTCTACTATCAAGTTCGAGGGCAGATGCCCAAAACTCATGCTACCCACAATTGCAGCAAATAAAAAAATGTATCCTCAGCCAGGGGAACATGCCAACGTTGATGTAGTAATAATACCAAAATCATCTGGATGCAGTAATCCTTTAGAAGGGGGAACAAGTGATATGCCTAAATATTTTTTTACCAGCCGTGAAAAGGTAGATGAAGCTTCACCATTAAATAACCAACTACCTTCTTCAACTTCACAGGAAAGGAAAATATTTCCCCTCAAAAATGAAAGGAGGATGAAAGACTCTGGGCCAGATCTTCAAAAGAGACACCACTTCATAACCCAGACACCTGGCAAAGAAAAATGGACTCCTGTTGGAACCAAAGTACCTTCCAGATTTGGCCATGATGTATCTTTAGAAAGTAAATGTTTTGTTCCAAAATTGCCAATAGAAATTTCTTATGAAAGCAGCAATTTAGATGAATTAAGATGTCATTCCAAAGCAAGATTAAAGTTATTGCTAGAATTGCAAGAATCAGCACAGAAAAATGATACATTGGTGATACAGGAAAATCAACATGAAACTAAATCAAAACCAAGCTTTATTTCTTATGTTGAAACTCTCAAGAAATCTCATCAATCAGCAACATCAGAAAATAAAAGCCTTAAAACTGAAAGAAACAGTAAATTGAAAACATCATACATTAACAACACTGAAGCTGTAGTTCCAGATACATGTTCCAATGGCAGGCCCACTGAAAATGTTAGCAAGGAGTACTATGACAACTTTACCAGAATGCAGAGTTTACTAGATATTGATGAGGACACTATCACCAGTATTGAATACA
The DNA here is from genome assembly GCA_016584305.1 of Chionoecetes opilio. Classification (NCBI taxonomy): domain Eukaryota; kingdom Metazoa; phylum Arthropoda; class Malacostraca; order Decapoda; family Majidae; genus Chionoecetes; species Chionoecetes opilio. The sequence continues at coordinate 205,967 of JACEEZ010020527.1, read as the reverse complement.
AGGTAAGAGGTTGAAGCATTGGTGATGGCCAATGATATATAAAATGACATACATGTATACTTATATATGTAATCACTTATAGCCATTTCATACCAAAGATATATATGTACAGTATTCCCTTGCTATGTGATGGCCCACTTTACAAGATTTTGCTTATAGGATAGCTCTTCTTTAGTACCCTTTGCTCGTTTTACGATGGCTCTCACTCTCTTTTATGATAGCGTAAGTGATCCGGGATGTCTTCTAAGTGGCTTGCAAGCCCTAGTGCCTCTGATATCAAGCTCAAGAGAGCCAGGAAGAGCTTAAGTTTGGAGTTTGAATTTAACATTTTTGAGTCATTCTTACCTTGTCAACCCGTTCATCTAGTACCCCTTCCCCACCTCTGATGATGACGAGATAGGGTTTCAGGTGTCAAGACAGGTGAGTTTCATGTCTATATCTCTTTATTTATGAAAATGTATGTGTAAAATGTGTTTCTATTAGATTAGGCAATGATTTCAATACAGTGCACTACATAGAACATAATTTGTATAGCCTTTAGGGGGTATCAGGACACATATAGTGCAGGTCTAGGAATGCATCCCTATTAATCCCATTAAGTTTAAAGTTCAACGTATGAAAGATTACTATACAATAGGGTTTTCAAAAACGTAACCTCATCGTAAGACAAGGGAATACTGTATGTAGCTTGTTTTTCATCCTCCTTGTGTTTATCTTTTATCCTTTGTGTGCATTTGTAAATTTTACATCTCTATACAGCATTATTTTTCTAATGCTGTTTATACACAAAGTATAATCCCTTTATCTCGGCATTCTTTATCGCGGTAATTTCTGAAAAAATATTCTTTAAAATTTGAAATCCAAATTTCCCAAAAATGAGAAATAAAATAAAATTCCTAAAAAAAAAAAAAAAAAATTGGCAAAATGCTCCTCATTTTGGCCAAAATGGTGACTCTTCCATAGCCTGTGCCCAGGGAGCCTCAGCCCTCCACCAGCAGTGAGTCCTGCAGCCTTATCAGCACTGTGTCCTCAGACTTACATGAACATATTTTTCAAAGTGACAGTGATTTAGTTTTATAGTGAATAAGTTTTGTACATTTATGATTAAGAATTTTAGTGAATAAATGCTGTTCAGTAGTGTTTAAGTGTTTACTGTTTAATACTGTTTGTAAAAAATAAGAAACACGAATGAAAATACTGCAGTTATTATTACAATACGTGTTCTTTAGACTTATATTACGATCTTGAGCCCCCCTAACACCTCAAAAATTTACCATAACACCTCCATCACGCTTGGAAAACATTGCATGGAAAGATGGTAAGGCACCTTAATTTTGAAACTGACTTTTTTCAATATTTTTGAGGTTATGTGTGTTGGGGTCGAAATTTGAAGTTCCCCTCGTACAACTCGGCAAAGCCTGCACACATATTATGCCGAGATAAAGGGGTTTTACTGTGTGTCTATTCCTAATTGAAAGCAAACACTCTCAAGGTCATAATCAGACTTGTAGGCAGTCAGGAATGTATCGCCATTCAGCCCATGTATTTAATACATGGGCTGAATGGGGATACATTCCTGACTGCCTACGAGGGTACTAATAATTAATACCCTCGCTATGCGAGTAGGCTGTGTGGAACATATCTGCTTGTATCATCGTGAGTATACCATATATATTATTCTATGATTTACTTTTTCAGCATGACAAAGACTGGCTGCAACAAGACGAGGTATTTGTCAGTGCTAAAGATGTAAGCCACCAGTTTGAGACTCAAAGGAAACGATCATCCATCCTGCCTGAGTCTTCAGTTTTTGACACTCTCACAGACGCTATCCTTGGTGGAGAATTGGATGTTTCTCTGCTTACTGATGAGAATGTTGGTAAACAAATAAGAAGAGGTAAGATAGTTGAGCTTGATTTTTCTTTATTTCAGACTGTTGTTCTAATAATATATAAAAGAAGCAATTGAAACCACTTGGGTCCTTGTAGTATGTTTTGAGAAGTAAAAGGCTGCACATATATATATTTGTGCAATTTGATGCTCCTAATCAGACTAGTCATGAAGTAGAATGTCAAATGATATGCAATTTTTTTTGGGGGGAGGTGGGGCTAATATTATTATTTTTATCATGAATTTTGCTTAAAGAAACGACTGCTTCTTGATTTCTGAATCATAAATATCAAACCAGATCTTATGGCCAGTCATGTTCTTGAAGAATTTTTTTTAACTTTCCTGGAGGTCATACACTGTAAACCAGCTACACCTTTGTTTTCAAATAAGGAAGTGGAGCATACATTTTTATGTAATCTTTCATTCATAAGTTCCTCTGCTGTTGTTGAAGTTCTTCAGACTGCCTGGCTTAACATGCTTAAAGTAATTGGCCAGACCCACTTTTTCTTTGCATAGGTATATTGAATGTTCATTCAAAACACCTAAGCCACAAAAAATAATTGATTTCCACGCTTAATTTCCGTAAAAACACGACTTGTGTAAAAATTGTGGGGGGGAAATCAGCCCCGTTTCGGCCGCTGCACGATTATTGCTGATGAACATCACACGAGGTGGTAATCGAATAGCTTATTGCCGAATGTAAACAACAAATGTCTGCATTTGTGACAGCTTTCGTATCGAAAAGACGTAAATTATGAGTGATTACAGTTCGGGGTCGGGGAGAGAGAGAGAGCTCATAGTGATAAGCTGCCTTCCCCGCTCTACCCCTCACTCCTCCCCTCCTCCACCTTCACCCAGCAGAGACCCATTATCACATAAGTAATACATCTTGCCATTGTTTTTCATCTATTTTCTTTGATTTATAGTTTTTTTTCTTCTGAAATATGCTGTCCCACACGGTTGTATAATGCACAAGTTACCCACTGTTTAAGGGTTAAGCTGCTGAGGAAGGTCATGGCCTGGACCGGGTTTTCCCGCAGGATGTATATGTTGTGTTGTTAGCATGTGTGATTGTGTGCAGTGCAGTCTTTCATTATATGTTTGTTAGTGTGGGATGCTATGTTGCATTCTGAACAGGCATCTGCACCCATCTAGCCCCATCCGATAGCATAAAAGGGCCGCTTTGTGTCCACACTGTAGCCTGGCTGAGTGGACTCTGTCCTCATGGGGAAGGGAAGACTCAGAAAGGTGGATCTTGGGGCCATGTAAGCAGCTGAGTGTTGTCTTGAGTAACTGGATGTAGCAGGGGTGATCGTAGTATGAATATGCTTCTAGAGACTTTGGAAGAGCAAGGTGGGAATGATGCGAGAATTTGTGTGTATGTGTTGTATGTGCTGGTTGTTGTTTTATTGGCTTGTTCCATGTTCCTTAGCTTGTGTGGATGGTGTGCCATGTATTGAAATGTGGGTTTTTACAGACTGCGGCTGTGTTTGTATGCCTTTCACATCAAGGTCATTCTTGACCATGCAAACTTTGGTTTCATAGTGTAAGTGGTATGTAGGAGTAATAGCTGTGCACTGTGTGCAGCCTATAATTTTATTTTTAGTTTTAGTTTTTACATCACACAGGACTGGCCAAGGGCACAATAAAAAGAGGTAACACAAAGCCCGCTTAGTTGCCAGTCCCTATAAAGAAGACAATAAAAGAAAGAATGGGGGGTGGGCCAATTTAGTTCGGGAGGTGTCTTGTCACTCTTCTCTTGAAAAGAGTTAAGTCGTAGGAAGGTGGAAAAATAGAAACAGGAAGAGAGTTCCAGAGTTTACCAGTGAAAGGGATGAAAGAGTAAAGATATTGATTAACTCTTGCATTAGTAAGATGGACAGACTAGGGATGAGAATGAGTAGAAAGTCTTGTGCAGCGAGGCTGCGGGAGTGGGGGAGGCATGCAGTTAGCAAGTTGAAAAGAGCAGTGAGCATGAAAATAACGGTAGAAGATAGCAAGAGAAGCAACATTGTGGTGGTGATTTAAAGATTGAAGACAGTCAGTCAGAGGAGGGGAGTTGATGAGACGAAAAGCTTTTGACTCAACCCTGTTTAGGAGAGCTGTATGAGTGGATCCTCCCCAAACATGTGAGACATACTCCATACATGGGCGAATAAGGCCCCTGTACAGAGCAAGCAACTGGGAGGGAGAAAAAAAAAGATGCAGACGCCAAAGGACACCTAACTTCTTAGAAGCTGTTTTAGCAAGAGATGAGATGTGAGATTTCCAGTTCAGATTTTTAGTAAAGGATAGTCCTAGAATGTTCATTGTAGAAGAAGGAGATAGTTCAGGAGAGGTTTAATTCATCTTTGTTTATTTTTTGTTTGTTTTCATACAGGAGGCCTTTTTCGAAATGTTTAGGGTGGCAAAAAACCCAGACAGTTCATTCACTCAAATGCTGAAGACAACATGCAGATTAAATGTTTAGATAAATCTAATAAGATAATTTTAAGAAAATGGACACATTTTTTACAAGTGTATTCTATTAATAAATAAGATTTTGCTAAAAAAGAATTTGAGATTGTATATATAATGCTACAATTTAATAATGAAGTAAATTTTACTAAAAGGTTTATAAACCAATTATTTTACAAAAAAAAAAATGCATTAACAAAATCATCTGCAGCATTTTTCACACACTATTTTTCCTCACATTCATCGTCTTACAACCATTTTGTTATTGATATATTTTTTTTTCCCTAGGATATCCACACATTCTTTTATTTACTTTTTCTTACTTTTTATAAATACAGTAAATCCTCGCTTTTACGGACCTCTAAAAAGAGTACTGAGAACTGAGCCCTGCTGCACCCCCACACCTATCTCAAAGGCATCTGATGTTCCTCCAGCTACTCTCACCTTTGATCTTGACCCTTCATACTGTGCCATTACTAACCTTACAAGCCTCTCCGGTACCTTTTGTCTTCGTAATGCCCATCTAATTGTTCTTCTTGGAATCCTGTCAAATGCCTTTTTCAGATCCACAAACACATGATACAGCCTTTTCTTCTTCTCCTTATATTTCTCCTGGAGATATCTTGTAATGAAGATTGCATCAGTAGTTGACTTTCCAGCCAGAAAGCCAAATTGGCAGTCATCGATCTTGATGATTTTCTTAAGCCTTTCACACAACACACTCTCCCAAATCTTCATCCCATGTTCTAACAGCTTCAAACCTCCGTGTCCTCCACATGACAGTGCATCTCCTTTTCCTTTAAATAGTAGTAAGGTAAAACATCCTTCCATTCTTCTGGACCTTTCTCCTCCCTCATAATCTTTTCACGTAAAACTCCAGTTAGTATTCTGATACCTGTCCCTGTTAGTTTCAGCATATCACTGCTTACACCCGATGGACCAGGTGCCTTTCCATCTTTCATCCCTTTCAATGCTCTTAATACCTCTTTTTCTATTATATTTTCCACTGGACCTTCCACCATTTCAACCTCCTCCAGCTCATTGTTATTTTCTACATTCAGCAGTCTCTCAAAATATTCTCTCCATCTGTCTCTCACCTCCCTCTCCACCACTTTGATTTCTCCGTTTTCGTCCTTACATACTTTGCTCCTTGTACATCCTTCTTGTCTTTTCTCCTCTGTTTAGCTACTCTGAACATCTGCCTTCCTTCTGCTGTGTTCAAGTTCTGACTCTACTCCTCCGATGCTTGTTTCTTTACTATTGCCACTTGCCTCTTAGCATCATTTGTCCTTTCTCTATACCTTCTTTTATCCACCTCACATCTTGATCGCTGTCACTGTTTGAATGCAATTCTTTTCTCCTTAATTTTCTGTTGCACCTCTTCATTCCACCACCAAGTCTCCCTTTCTCTACCTCTTCTTCCATATGTTAGTCCACACACCTCTTCTCCAGCTTTCAGTATACTTTCCTGTAAGAGGTGCCAGTCTCCCTCTCCTCCTTCAATCTTTGTTGCAAAGTTTTCTTCAAACTCCTGACTCTTGTTGGGCCTGTTCAGCATCAACAGTTTTATTCTTTATACACCTTTTCTCTTTATTCTCATAATCTTTTTTTTTTTAGGTCTACCCGTACCAACCTGTGCTGCGTCAAACAAGCCTCTCCAGATATTGCCATATAGTTAATGACTTGCACATCTGCTCTTTTCTTCATCAGCACCAAATCCAACTGTGTCTCTGCTTCACCACATTTGTATGTAATTAGCTTTTCCCTGTCTTTCTTGAAATAGGTGTTTAGTATCCTTAAGCCATGCCTCCAACACAATTCCAACACATTCTCTCCTTTAACATTTCTGTCACCATAGCCATAACGTCCCATAACACCCTCAAATCCTGTTATATCTCTCCCAATATGAGCGTTTAAGTCTCCTCCAATTGTCCGCCCATCTGATTCAGAAACTCCTGCCACTTCATCTTCCAACTTTTCCCAAAATTCTTGCTTCTGTGCTGTTCCTCCAACTTGTGGTGCATAAACAGAGAATATTTGATGTACAGATTCTCCAAGCACCAACTTAAGCTTCATCATCCTGTTATTATATCTTTCCACTTCTATTACATCTTCTGTCAGCTCATGTCCAATCAGAATTCCTACTCCAATGAGTCCAGTGTCATCTCCGCTGTACCAAAACTTATACTTTTCCTTATCGCTTCTGAATGTTGTACATCCTTGCCCTTTGTATCTTACCTCCTGTACACAGCATACATCAACTCTTCTCCTCGCCTGCATTTCTACAACTTCTCTACTCCTACCTCGCATTGTCCCGACATTTACAGTACCAATTTTTACCGCTCCTTCAAATGCATCACCGTGCCTGGGGATTCTTAGCACCCTCTGTCCATTTAAGGGCTTCCAGGGACTGAGAGCCATTTCTCTGTTGTTGGCATTCATTCAAAGTTGCGGCATCCATTTTTACGCCCTGGACGCTCATCCTGACGGGCAACCCCAGTTTTCGGCTGAGGACCTAGGTGGGTTGCATACCATGGCTGACGAGCCCCACTTGCCCGGGTTTGTTATCGGAGTTGTCTCTCCTATGTAGATTGCCTACCATGGCTACGAGCCCCACTTGCCCGGGTTTGGATTTGTGAATGGGCAGGGTGTGTCCACATGTCGGTGGGCCATGCACACATCACCTCTAGGGCTCCAACCTGCTTCAAGATCCTTCAGAGGTTTAGCCTGGGACCGCCACGTCTCAGTTACCAGAGGTGCCACGAGGAGGCACTCTGAAGGTCTTGACAAGGAAGAGGCTATGTACCGGCAGGAAGGACTTACGCACTCGTCCTTCTTTTCGCTCCAGGAGCTATCCGGCGGCTGCAGCTGAAAGCCGAAGATGGCGAGCAATCTCCTACCTCGCTACAGCATTAAACACATCACCTGTGTCCTGCTGTGAGGGCTCGTCCCATCTCAGCTAACCCCCTGGAATGGACTAAATGAAGAGGTGATATCGGCAAAGAATGTGCACCAGTTGAAAGAAAGTGGATAAATATAGATACGGAGACGGGAATACACGAGTGTAGCTCAGGCCCTGTAAAACACAACTAGGTAAATACACACACAACCACCAATGGGCCCATTAGCAGCAACAGATGACATAATCAAGCCAAACTCAGGGTAAAAAACACGAAGGTTGCATATATGCAAGAAGCTCGTTAACATGGTTAGCTGTACAAACAAACATTCTGTTTGAATTTGATCCAGAGTTGGGATTCACCCAGTGACTTGGGAAGTGCTCGCTCGTCATTGTCTTCTTCTTCTTGTGACCTTTGTCGCTTAGTATCGCTTCATAGGTCCTTTTCAACTAAGTCTCCGAACAGATTTGTCAACTCTTCTCTTGGTTATTTCACCTGAGATACTAAAACATTTTCATTAGTTTCGGTCCTTATACTAGCATCCTAATTCATTGTCTCCTTTGTGTTCTTTTCTCCCTTATTTCTTGCCATATAGGAACTGAATCCTCTTTACATAAGTTTGGAGGCCACTATACCCAAAACCATTTTCTCAGTTCCCTCCGTAACCTCCACCCATATTGACTATACTATCATCTGTTTGTATAACATTGTTAACACAACACTGCAATGTATCTCTTGCATAAAATGCAACGCCGCTGCCTCTCCTGCCTAACCTGTCCTTGTGGAATAACTTATACCCCTCTATCTCTAATTATGGATTGAATACCTTGCCTGACATATCTAACCATGTTTCTGTTAATGCTATTATATCAAAATCTTCTACACTAGTTATTCCTCTCAGTTAATCTATCTTGTTTAAAATACTCCTGCTGTTTGTATAGTACACCTTTAAGTTACTCTTCTTCTCAATTTTCCCTATAGCTGTAACTAACCCCTTCCTCTCTTCTTACAAAGAGACTGAGGAAGATAGAGAAAGGAAGGGAAAGAAGTGGAGAGAGAGAGAGATGCCTGTTAGCACATGCAAACAAACTCACCCACACCCAAAGCCTACCCACATAAGGGTAGAAATTACCATAACTTATAAACAGATAATATAAATGAATAGAATGAGTGTGGTTGGAGGTGCGTCTTACCCAAAGTTTTTGTGGGCATCACCAACAGACGGATTTGTTCTAACTGGTAGGGGGGTTAAGCAGAATAACATAGGCAGTGGAGGTGTTCAAGCTGGTTTCACAGGATACTCACATGAACGACTGGACAATTGACAAGGCTACTTATGACTTACAAAGTGTTTGGGCCTGTTTTCAGCTGCTAAGCGTGAATTGACTCTACACTAACTCCACTTAACATTGATTCATACCTTGGACCTGGAAACCCCCATCCACTCAATAAATTACACTAGTTATCCTATCCTATCTATCAAATTATCTATCGGCACCGAGACAAGGCTTGGAGGCGAGATAGGTGTTAGGCCCTAATTAAAGGTTTGTTCCCTGTTAAACACAAACTTTCATTAATCCCAATTCCTTATATCATCCACTCCTATGGTTTATACCTATTGAGGACACCATACCTCCTAGAGGGATAATGTAGACGAGGTAAAGCCATGAGTGGGGACGAGGTCTGTTCACCCCGGCTGTGGTAGTCAAAATGCCCGAGTCAAGCCCTCCATCCCCGACTACAAATACTCCTTTCCTCACCTTCTCTTCCCTTTTAGTGGGTTAAACATTTCCTTAAGTTTTCTTATTCATTGTTTTTGTGTTACTTTTCCTCTACCTACCTTAGAGACACTCGCAAGGACTAATTGAAGAACTGATCCTTGCTCGACTCCTCTACTCGAACATTTTGGTGCTAAAATTAACAATACCTTGACTATACTCAGTTACACACCCTGGCCAGTTGATGTCTGGCCCATTACAGTATGACCCTACATGTTTTATCTACACCAAGACCTCGTTTAATGGAGTTTTTTTCGTTTCAGGAGTTAGGTTCCTGGACAATCGTACGTAAAGCAAATAATGCGTTAAATGAATCCTATTTTCTCATTGATTATCCATTAATATCTTTAAATTTTAGAACAGTTGTGTGCATAATTGCAAAGTTTTGATGCGTTATACAAATTTTTGTAAAAAAAATATTTGTAAAAAAAAATTTGTAAAGCGAAGTTCCATGATATGAGGTCTAGGTGTTTTGTTATTTGACTGTTAATGCATAATCAAGGAGCCCGGAGGACTGAGTGAAAGGATCAGTGCGTTGAGAAGGTGGAGGACAGCAGGTAAGTCCAGTCTACTACCTGGAGATAAGCACTTCAAGAATTACTCTACATTTCTGTCAAACTTTAATTTCTCGCATATTCCCCAAGTAAGATTTTAAGAGACAGGAAGAAAAGGTGATTGACTTTGGCATACCCTTTAGGAAAAGTCTACCAGGAGTGGGAAGATGTGAGGTATAGTTAGGAAGGGAGAGAATGTAGGAAGTGAAAGATTACAAATGTATGGGTACAGTGTTATGTAAACATGCCAACTTTGATGTGTAGATCAGACATTGACATGCAGCAGGGCATAGCAATCAAGAATTCATGATGTGCAATTCAATTATGAGAGGGACGTGTGGATTTGTTAAAAGAATTTTAGTAAAATTGAGGGTCCTAGTAGGAAAAGAAGGCTACTTGGAAGATGGAAGAATAGGGTGAAAGAATACATGATGGAAAGAGGTGCCAGAGGAAGGGGGAGGGCTTGGATAAGCGAAGAGGGAGTCTTAGATAGGGGGAGGTGAAGGCTCCTCTGCTGTGCCCATCCCCCTTGAAGGATGATCCTGGAAGGAACGAGGTGTCAGAGCTAGGGATAGATTACCATTTGCTGTATTGGCACAGTGATGCATAGGGCACCAATAAAAGCACTATGTTCTGATGATTGCTACTTTTTTCTCATTGTTTTCAGAGAGTTTGTCTTCTCGTCGACAGTCTATTGCCAACATGAGGAGGCTAAGTCTGGAGTCCTCTAAAACCCCATTAGAAGCTACATCTTTTGGATTAGAAGACTGCTCTAGCATTATTGGTAAGGAAATATTTTATTTTGATATTGTTTATAAAAACATGCTCATCACAAAAACTAATTTTTATAATTTGATCATATAAGTCTTATTTTAGGGATTTAGATACAGTCAAGGATACTACAACAAAGTTAATTGGTTTCAGTACCATGTTTGTAATGGCTTTTGTTCTTTCTAGCATACATTGAAATAACTGTCTTTAGGGGTAATTTTTTTTCAATCTCACAACTAAAACCAAACACTCCACACAACAACATTATTTAAGAGCAGCAGCCGGTAGAAATTTATGATACTTATGTACTTATTGATATGAAACTTTTGTGGGAAGTCAAGATCACTATATAGATAAATACTAGTCCAAAAGTTTCTCTGTCCCCCAAACACTTTTGCCCAAACATCCCCAACCACCAGACCAATTCTACCAGATTTTAAAAATCAATCTCCCCATTCAGTTTTAAGTGTTCAGTCATGTGCTTTACATGCTAGAGAGGTCATACTATGGTCTTATTTTTGTGTAACAATGCTATTTTTTTATATCGCACCTCATTTGTCCTCTCTCTCCGGCCGTACGGAGTGGTGTGTACTGCACGCTGCAGGGCAGACGCACCAACTGACTCGTGTAACATCTAAACCCTGGGCGACACCGGGTAAAACGTATCTTACAAGGAATGTTACCATTACATCGCTCAGCCACCACCACACTGTATCCTCACAGTGACACGCAGGTCACTCAAAAGACAAGAAAGGGCAAGAGAAAAAATAGTGGCAGGAGCAAAAGCAAATGATTTTGAATAAATATTGAACTGTTGGGCAAAACTGAAAGAAATGCAACTGTTGGGACAGCAGTAAAACAAAAACAAAATTACAGGAACAGAACACACAACAACATTGATGATAAAACTGTCCTGAAAATTAAACAGATCACACATGCTACAACGGCATAAAAGTGTGTAGACTAAGCTACATGCGTTCAAACCAACCAATATCAACAGAGACATTTACGTCTGCTGATATTCAGACCAACCAATAGCAACAGCGACATATGCACGTGCTGATGTTAAACTATATACAGGGAGGTCCCATTATACGAGCATTCGGTATACGAGAATCTGATGATACGAGATGTGTAAATTAGGGTCTATTTTCAATATACAAGATCGAAAATCCAATGATAGGACATTCAAACTAGGGTGAGTAAAATTATCAAGTTCAAAATGCGCACCCTACCACTCCCGGGCTAGACAAAGGGGGATTTGGTTGACCCCAGTGAGGTCACCCCTAGCAAGCCTTGACCTGAAGGGTAATTAAGCATATGGCGCGGCCTGACATTTAGGGGTAATTAGCAGGTGTGCGGCCCCAACCTTGGGACCGCAGTCAGGTCACCCCTAGCAAGGTGTGACCTGAAGGGTAATTAAGCATATGGCGCGTCCTGACCTTTAGGGGTAATTAGCAGGTGTGCGGCCCCAACCTTGGGACCTCTACACTACCTTCTCTTAGTTTCACGTGGCGTCCCCTATAGTACAACGTCTTTTTTGCTTGTTATGCATGTTTTATGTTTAATTAATGTGCAGTTATGTTATTTTGTGTGCTATTTTCTCTTTCAGAATGCTTTTTCTACAGAATAGGTAGTACAGTGTGGGTAATATAGACGCTGTGTGTTTGTTGTTTTTGCTATAGTTTATTTTAGCTTGAAAAATATGTTGTTGTTGTTTTTTGTTTTTTTTGTTTTTTATGGGGTCCTGGAACCAAACCTATATTTTACCATTAGTTATGTGTTTCGTTATACGAGATTTCGCTTTACGAGTATGCCAGGTGGAACCTAACTGCTCGTATCTTCAGGACCTCCCTGTATGTGCAAAATTTATTACCACAAACAACGCAAGCTACAGGGGCATAAAAGTGTACTGCAAGGCAAGTACATACGTTGGTAGCGATAACGGGATGGCAGACGATACTTAAACACTGATGAACAAAATATATACCGTATTTTACGGCTTATAAGACGCTGCATCTTGGAAGACGCACCCTGATTTTGGAAACAAATTTGTAGGAAAAAATATAAAAACAGACCACCAAAACTGTTGTCCGATATACAGTCATTTTCACACAAGAACACACCCACTACTCATTATCTTCATTCAGCACTGCTCATCAACCATTTTTATTTTCTATCTTGTGTGCGATAGTATAAGTAAATCGTCATGTTGGCTGGCTGAACATGTACACGCAGGTCGGACGGCGGGAGTGAACATAAGAACATAAGAAATTGAAAACGAACTGAAAGCAGACCCGACCGGGGTGGTGTGCAGCTGTGTGCCTGCCTGGTGTGGCGATCAGCTAAGTCTGGCTTTGTCGTCCTGAGTGTAAACACCTCTCACATCCTCCCATGCCTCACTACGTTGCCTGCCTCCTGTGCCTCACCTCATATTGTTTGAATTTTCCTGTATGCGTGTAGTATTTTTAATGGCTGCATGTACATAAGTATACAAACTTTCATCTAATGTTACAAACATAAATCCTTATACACGGAATGGCTGTTGGCGCCAATCTGCCGAGGCGGAATGGCTCCCGCCTGTACCGCAGCAAACATCACAGCGTGTAGACAGATTAATTGATTTGAATGTCTTATGGTATTTGAAATACTTGTAACAGATAAGTACTGAGGTTACATCATATAAGAGGCTGAATTGAATAGCTACCTAAGCTAACCTCCTACAACATTCGTCTTGGAAGACGCATGAGTATTTTTCAGGGTATTTTTTTGGGAAAAAAGTGTGTCTTGTGAGCCGGAAAATACGGTACTTATACTATTGCATACAAGCTAGAAAATAAAAATGGCTGATGAGCAGTGCTGAATGAAGATAATGAATAGTGAGTGTGTTCTTGTGTGAAAATGACTGAAATGAAATTGTTTTGGTGGTCTATTTTATTTTTCTTTCTTTCTTAGAAATTTCTTTCTAAAATCAGGGTGTGTCTTCCAAGATGCAACGTCTTATAAGCCGTAAAATACGGTATATATATACATACAGCGGTACCTTGGCTTACGAGTTTAATTCGTTCATTGATCGAGCTTGTAACTCAATTTGCTCGTATATCAAATCAATTTTCCCCATTGAAATTAATTGAAATACCATTAATCCGTTCCAGCCCCAAAAAAAACACCCCAATTTTTTGTTACGTGTTTTTAAATAAGAAAAATGTATTTATAAATGACAAATATTGTATAAAAACATAATAAAAGAGAATGTAAAGAAATAAACTGGTTTTATAAAGTGTATTTACCTTGGAGATCAGATGACTTGGGCTAACGGAAGATGCTGGCGGAGGTGGAGGAGTTCGTTTTGTGCTTTTTCGGTCGCTTTCGTTCGTCATAAACTCTATCGCTTAATCTCTTAACTTAACTTACTCGCTACACTCTTAATGCTACACTTTATCGCTGAACTTAATTGCTGATTTTTTTTTCTTTTTTCACTTTACTTTCGCTTCACTTAATCTTCTTCACTGATTTTTGTCCTTTTCGCCATGCTTTCCTCACTTTCATCTGCAGGGCGTTTCAATAAAAACCTGTCCAAGGAGGTTTGTTTTATCCTCCCTTTCAGAATGTTTCGGAAATGAGTTAGGCAAGTGTCCATTATATAGCGCAGATGCACGACCAGTTGCAACTTTTTCTGGGTGTTTCCTTTCAATAAACTCTGAAAGTCTCTTCCACATGCCCAACATTTCCTTTATCTCACTTGTAGAGATAACCTCCTCCGCCGCTGGCTCCTCCGGAGTACCAATTTCCTGCAAAACGAGTGATACGCCGGATGCTGGGCGGATGTTGTGGCGTTCGCTGCGCTAACTAGCGGCGGCGTATCAGAAGCTCGCTCGTACCTCGGATTTTGGCTCGCAACTCAAAGCAAAAAATAGACCGAGCGACTGCTCGTAACTCGGAAAACTCGTAAGTTGGTGCACTCGTAAGTCAAGGTACCAGTGTATATATATATATACCGTATTTGCCGGCGCATAAGACGCAGTTTTTTCCCTTAAAAAGGAATGCAAAGTTCACCCTGCGTCTAATGCGGCCATATTAGTGCATGAGAGGTCAGGCAGAGAATGCAGAACAGCCGGTGGTGTCTGACTACTAAAGGGGTCTGGAGTGATCTGTGTTGAGCAGTAGTCCACTGAACACAAATTAGTAACTGTGTTATCAACAGTAATGCATAATTCTAAGAAAAGGTTGGATTTTAAGAGAAAACAAGAGCTGGGGCAACAAGATTGCGGTTGTTGCTGCCAAGATGGCCGTGTCAGATGTAAACATCATCCACACCCCGCTGCTGCTCTCCATGGTAAAACGTCTTGATATCTCAGGTCTGCTGCTTCACCTGGGATACTTCACTCGGCGACGCCCTCCGCGCACCCACCATGGGTCATTACCACTCAGAGTCATCCCCGCACCCATGGAAAAGACAAACATCCCGCATATTAGTTGTAGCCTTAACCCGCATTCGACTCGGGCCACACAAGTTGACACAACAGTTGGAAGGAGATGATAGAAGGAGGCAGAAATGGTGATGGAATTTTCGCTGGAATGAGTATTGTTGATAAATGGAATAGTGAATCAAAGAGAGTGTTAAAGTTTTTTTTTTAGTGTGAGCGGTGAGAGGAAGGTGTAGTATCTTGGGGAGTTTGTCATACAAGGATGGAGAAAGGGCGTCGTGGCTTCGTAGTTTATTTGACAGCGAGTCATTGTACAACGTGGGGATAAGAGGTGCTCGGCGTGTGTATCTATGTGTGTCCTGTGGCTGTCTGAATTACCTGGCTGGTGTTGCAGTTGTGTCGGCGAGGACAAGTCAGGTCAGCGTCAGGTCACCCACTAATCCTGGTCCCAGACAGGGAGGGTGGCCTAAACCGATGCAGGTGTGTGTGTGAGTTTGTTTTAGCGCCGCTACAGTGTAAGCAAGTGGGATAGAGACAGCATAGGGCTTTGTACCACCTCGACCCCTCAATCCTCACCCCTGGTACTCTACGGATAAGGAAACTGTATGAAAGAGTGCTAGTAAAAAGGCTGCAACGGTAGATGTAGACGGGACAAAAGTCTTCCACATGTGCACCAAGACCAAGACCCATCATGGCGCCACATCGTCCGCCTCAAGGCCGAATCACACCATACCAATCATGGTGACACGGCATGCACCATCTCATCACATCCGTTAGAATTTCTTACATTCAAACAATAGACGTGTTACACCTAAACGGTGCGCCACCGTCACGGCTCCAATACACCACCGTCCTGTCACGTAACGTTTCTGGGGAAGAATATTTTAATGTAATGAGACTGTGCCGTGCTGATAATCATCGTTTCTCAAGGCTTTATGTACCCAAACAGTGTCTTTTAGAGTTCAACTCCTCTTCTTCATCCTAGAAGTGCTATTAATGCAAATTCTTCCATCAACTCGAATCCTCTGAGGCACACATGTCTGTTTAGAGGGTGAGCAGGAACTGCCGAAAATGACGGAACCATTACAAATAGTGTGAATACAGGCACGGCTGACGGAACGCTGCCGTGATTTCAGAGTATGAACCAGCCTTCACCTGCACCTTCCTGAAGAAGACTATCAACCCTTCGCGACTGTGATAGATTCATAGGTGTAAACCAGGGCAAATATCGTCGATCCCGACCGGTGCCCTTCAACAATTACAACAATAACAACAAGGTAGAGATGGCTACCTTACAGACAGTGTTAACTAAATATCTTCGTAAATTTATGTTATTGGGCAACCACCGATTTCGAGGCCGAAACTTAGTCCTGAATAGTTTTGATGTGTTATGAATTAATCTGGCTCTCGTTTTTGTCGGACATCAATGTTTGTTTACATGTGTGTGTGGGAGGGGAGGCAACCTGCCCCTCCAGGTCCGCCCCGCAAACATTGCTACGCTTCACACTGTCATATTATTGGTAATATTCGTTTTTTCTCTATATCATCTGTTACTAAACCAAACCCTACCTCTAACCTAACCTAATCTGATTTAACCTAACTTAACTTTCTGGCTGAAATAACGGTAGATTTTCGGTACTACGTGTAATTCCATTATTATTCAATTGCGCCATGGGAAATGGTGCTCAAAATACTCAGAATGAAGAAAGCTACACGATGGTGTCGGTAAGAGTTCTAGGACTTTTGAAAGCCCACTACCAAAATAATACCAATATCTATACTTCAAATATTCCACAAAGTCTAAACACATAGCAGAAAAGCAACAAAGGCATACCTACAACATTAAATCTAAGCTATATGTCATAGGTAGCAAAATATTAGAATATCAATTCGTGGGGGCATCCTGCAATATATTATGACCGATTTTGATTACCGTCATTCCCTTTACATTTTAACTATAGTATAATTTTTCATTCACATTCACTGCACTGTGAATATTTTATTTAGGTACATGCTCATAATCATTTGTTTTCCCCTACAAATCCTTTTTTTTTTTTAATAACTTGATAAATTTACGAAATTTATTTTTTCCCTCAAAAACACCAATATTTTATTTTTTCTAAAAACCTCCTTGTAAAATAGGGGTGCATCTTATGCGGAGGTGCGTCTTATGCGCCGGCAAATACGGTATATATATATACACTGAATAATATAATATGAATTTTGCATTCCCTTTCATGGAAAAAAACTGCGTCTTATGCGCCGGAAAATACGGTATATATATAAATATATACAGTAAACCCTCTCATATTCGAACTTCGACATTATTCGGACCACCTCCTCTTTTTTTTTCTCTTTTTTTTAACTTAACTTTTTTTTTCCTTCTTCTTTTTTTCTTAAGGGTAGGTAGGGTGTCATGACGTGAGTCAGTGAGGTTAGAGGCCCAGGCAGCCAGGCAGAGCATTTATAATCCATCACTGAGCACATACTTTGTATACTGTAATTGTGGTTTCTTTGTTGTGTCCAAATGTTGTATTGGCGAGTGATCTGAGGCCATTGAGCCTTGGACCCAGATCCAGCAACGGAGGTCGCATCTCCAGCTACCACCCGCTCTCCCACCGCCTAGATACTACCTGCCCTTACTACCATATCCAGCAAGCCTCCCTCATTAGGTAGTTAACAGGTATGAAGGCCCTGACTGGCTTGGACGAGTAATGACGTCATCAAACTTGTCATCAGTCACCAGCCAATGACAAACTGTTTCTAAAACTTCTCGACCAATCACAAGTCAACAAGACGTTTGACACGGCCTTTAAAGGTCATGTCACACAGAAACTTTTTTCCATTAGTGTTACGGGGTGGCCGTGGCAAGAATGTTTCCCCGTCAATGGCTACCCCGCCACCTCAACACCTTTAAATAACTCTTATTTAAGGTGATACGCGGTACTACACTGACCTAAATAATGACACGTGTATATAACATCTCACCATAATCACTACGATGTATAATAACTAGTAATGACGTAAAACCCTGCCCAAACTGCTGGCAAGCGACCTGCCCCGCCTGGCGCCCTGCCTACCTCTCAGGACAACACGCTGTCATCCGCCTCACCTGTGCCTTCCTGAAGAAGACAGGTCAGCTACCACGCCTGTGATAGCATCATAGGATATCACCAAGGATCGTAGGGCTCCACAAGGGGTCCTCGCAGCCCTACAGAGTCACAGACAACACCAAGAAGGAGGAGGAAATCTCTGCCATCATGATACTGCTGCCGGCTGCCGCTGCCAGACGTAGGACTGATAGTACAGGGAGGTCCCGTTATATGAGCATTCGATATACGAGAATCCGATGATACGAGATGTGTAAATTAGGGTCTATTTTCAATATACGAGATCTAAAATCCAATGCTACGACATTCAAACTGGGGTGAGTAAAATTGCCAAGTTATTTACTAAAGTAAATTACAAATTATTTACTAAAATTATAAAGTCATTTACTGACTATATGATTTTATCTAAGGTTGTACGATAATCAATCTGAAAATATGATAATTCTGGTGGATCGGTACGACAACGTGGCCTACAAAAATTCACATCCCAAGACGATGTACAATGATTCAGATGCGCAGAGATGAGTTTTTGGGCAGTGGAAGAGGTCTGCCCACCCTCCCTTGTCCTTACCTACCCCAAAACCATATGAAAAAGGTCTGCCAAAGTCCGACCCGAAATTCTTCTCTTCCCGGGCCCCGGGGCCCAATAAGACCC
>JACEEZ010020527.1:160000-186693 GCA_016584305.1 Chionoecetes opilio | reverse complement strand
GACCGCAGTCGGTCACCCCTAGCAAGGCGTGACCTGAAGGGTAATTAAGCATATGGCACGGCCTGACCTTTAGGGGTAATTAGCAGGTGTGCAGCCCCAACCTTGGGACCACTACACTACCTTCTCTTGTATCAAGCGGCGTCCCGTACAGGACAACGTCTTTTTTGCTTGTTATACATGTTTTATGTTTAATTAATGTGCAGTTATGTTATTTTGTGTGCTATTTTCTCTTTCAGAATGCTTTTCTACAGAATAGGTAGTACAGTGTGGGTAATATAGACGCTGTGTGTTTGTTGTGTTTGCTATAGTTTATTTTAGCTTGAAAACATGTCTGGTTTTTTTTTTTTTTTTTTTTAAATTGATGGGGTCCTGGAACCAAACCTATATTTTACCATTAGTTATGTGTTTCGTTATACGGGATTTCGCTTTACGATTATGCCAGGTGGAACCTAACTGCTCGTATCTTCGGGACCTCCCTGTACCGTATTTTCCGGCGCATAAGACGCAGTTTTTTTTCCAAGAAAGGGAATGCAAAATTCACCCTGCGTCTAATGCGGCCATATTACTAATGAGAAGTCGGACAGATAATGCAGAATGGCCAGTGGTGTATTACTAAGGGGGTCTGGAGTGATCTGTGTTGAGCAGTAGACCACTGAACACAAATTTGTAACTGTGTTACTAATAATATCAACAGTAATGCATAACACCAAGAAAAAGTTATAGTTTAAGAGAAAACAAGAGGTGGGACAACAAGGTCGTGGTTTCTGCTGCCAAGATGGCCGTCATATGTAAACATCACCCCCCTCCCGCAGTCCCACTGCCGCTCTCCACTGTAAATGGATGGGAGACAGGGTAGGCCTTTATACCACCTCGATCCCTCAATCCTCACCCCTGTATCTATGGATAAGGAAATTGTAAACTGTAACTGGAAAGAGTGCTAGTAAAAAGGCTGCAACGGTATCTGTAGACGGGACAGAAGCCTACCACACATCACACCAAGACCAAGACCCATCACGGCGCCAAGACTTCATCCTCTTCAAGGCAGAATCACACTATACCATTATGCCTTGACCTGTACCTTCCTGAGGAAGACTAATCAACAGGTGTAAACCATGGTGAATATCTTTGATCCCAACATCGGTGCCCTTCAACAATAACAAACAGGTAGAGATGGTTACCTTACAGTGTAATATCTTGGTAATTTTTTGTTATTGGGCAACCACCGGTTTTGAGGCCGAAACTTAAGTTTTCCTGGATAGTTTTGGTGTCTTCTGAATTAATATGGCTCGCGTTTTTGTCGGAAATCAAAGTTTGTTTACATATGTGTGGGGGGGGAGGTGCCCGCCCTGCCCCTCTAGGCCCGCCCCGCAAACATTGCTAAGCTTCACACTGCCATTGCCATTAATATTCGATTGCACCATGGGAAATGGGGCTCAAAATACACAGAAAGAAGAAAGATACACGATATTGGAGGTAAGAATCCTAAGACGTTTGAAAGCCCACTACCGAAATAATACCATTATCTTTATTGCAATTTTTCCACAAAGTCTAAACACATAGCAGAAAAGCAACAAAGACATACTTACAACATTAAATCTAAGCTAAATGTCATAGGTAGATAATATTAGAATAGCAATTCGTGGATCATCCTGCAATAAATGATGACCGATTTTGGTTACCCTACACATTCGCTTTACATTTTAACTAGTATCATTTTTCATTCACATTCACTGCACTGTGAATATTGTATTTGGGTACATGCTCAAAATAATTTGTTTTCCCTTACAAAACCTTTTTTTTAATAACTTAATCAATTTGCGAAAAGTAAATATGTCTTCAAAACACTAATATATATTTTTTCTCAAAATAATGATGTAAAATACGGGTGTGTCTTATGCGCCGGCAAATACTGTATATATATATATTTTGGTGTTTATATGTGTATATATATATATATACAGTCGACCCTCGATTTAACGGACTAAAGGGGGGGGGAGAAGTGGTCTGTTAAAGCCGATTGTCCGTTAGTGCGAGGGTATTTTCCCAAGGGGTGTGAAAATATAGGAAAAACACAGGAAAGAATGTGAAATAAATGAGAAATAATCACAAACACAACCAGACCGTGTAGCTATGTTGGGAGGTAAACAGTGACTGGCGCTACATCAGGGATTTGGCACACTCGCCCATGACTGTTCGGGACTGGTATTAGGAGAGGTAGTAAGCATCCAGGCTCGCTCATTACTGCTTGGTATACTATGAAATATCATTATTCTAGGTGAATGTAGACATATAATCGCATTTCAATGGCTATTATACATACATATGAGTAAAGATATGAAAATACAAGCAAGGCGCTCCTCCAAGCCTGGCAGCGCGGCCGCGGCAGCAGCAGCAGCATCATGAGACATTATAATCACCCAAAACTGAGATAAAAAGGAAGAAAAAGTCTCCCGTAAAGTGATGAGTTATCCCTAAAATGTTGACGTTTTCTCTCGCCGTCTGGCTGATGTAAGGTAAACAAACAAATGATTACAAGCTAGACACAGGCCGTGACTGTCAAATGTATTGCTTATTATCATGACTAATGCTCATTATTGTATATATTATATGGTTATGATGAGCTGCTCTATACACGTGTCACTAATTAGGTCAGTGTAGCACTGCGTGTCACCTTAGCTAAGGGTGATTTAGGGTGTTGGGGTGACAGGGAGACAGTCCTGCAGCGGCCACGCCATATCACTAATAGTCACTATTTTAAGCAATACAGACCTTCTACCACTAAATCACTAGCAACACAGGCTCCTTCCTTATATATCTTAATATCTGATAATCAAAACTCTTTAAAACCCAAGCATTCCAAAATAAAATGAGAAAATAATAAATTATGTTGAGTTGACAATTCGAGTGGCGATAAGCGGTCTGACATGCCATTCTTGCCCGCAAATTTGTCACACAAATGGAGTCCGTTAAATCCGAAGTCCGTTAAACCGAGGGTCGACTGTATATACACTCAAGCCTCGGCTATCGCACCTAATTGGTGCCGCTATCGGCGCGCGATACCCGAAATCGCGATAGCCGAACAATTTACTAATGGTAATTATTATAATTGGTGCCAAGACCCCCAAGATGACCACATATTTTACCACACATTTCATCTTTTTACCCAGTTTTTTCAACATATGATGATATAATAAATCAAATCAGGAATCATAAAAACAACATACCGTATTTTCCGGCGCATAAGACGCAGTTTTTTTCAAAGAAAGGGAATGCATAATTCACCCTGCGTCTAATGCGGCCATATTACTAATGAGAGGTCGGGCAAAGTAGGCAGAATGGCCAGTGGTGTATTACTAAGGGGGTCTGGAGTGATCTGTGTTGAGCAGCAGACCACTGAACACAAATTTGTAACTGTGTTACTAATAATATCAACAGTAATGCATAATACCAATAAAAAGTTGGAGTTTAAGAGAAAACAAGAGGTGGGGCAACAAGTTGGCTGTTTCTGCTGCCAAGATGGCCGTCATATGTAAACATCACCCCCCTCCCGCAGTCCCGCTGCCGCTCTCCACTGTAAATGGATGGGAGACAGGGTAGGCCTTTATACCACCTCGATCTCTCAATCCTCACCCCTGTATATCTATGAATAAGGAAACTGTAAACTGTAACTGGAAAGTGCTAGTAAAAAGGCCGCAACGGTACCTGTAGACAGGACAGAAGCCTTCCACACATTACACCAAGACCAAGACCCATCATAGCGTCACAACTTAATCCGCCTCAAGTCCAAATCCCACCATACCATCATACCTTCACCTGTACCTTCCTGAGGAAGACTAATCAACCCTCGCGACTGTGATAGATTCACAGGTGCAAACCATGGCGAATATCTTCTATCCCGACATCGGTGACCTTCAACAATAACAAAAAGGTAGAGATGGTTACCTTACAGTGTGACCTTAATATCTTGGTAAACTTTTATTATTGGGCAACCACCGATTTTGAGGCCGAAACTTAGTTTTCCTGAATCGTTTTGGGGTGTTTGGAATTAATCTGGCTCTCGTTTTTGTCGGAAATCAATGTTTGTTTACATGTGTGTGGGAGGGGGGGGGCGTCCTGCCCCTCCAGGCCCGCCCCACAAACATTGCTAAGCTTCACACCCTCATAGTATTGGTCATTTTCGTTTTATCTCAATATCTTCTTGCTAAACCAAACCCCACCTCTAACCTAACCTAATATGATGTAACCTAACTTAACTTTCTGGCTGAAATAACGGTATATTTTTGGTAGTACATGTAATGCCATTAATATTCGATTGCGCCATGGGAAATGGAGCTCAAAATACACAGAATGAAGAAAGATATACGTTAATGGATGTAAGAATCCTAAGATTTTTTAAAGCCCACTACCGAAATAATACCATTATCTTTACTGCAAATTTTCCAAAAAGTCTAAACACAGCAGAAAAGCAACAAAGGCATACTTACAACATTAAATCTAAGCTAAATGTCATAGGTAGATAATATTAGAATATCAATTCGTGGTGCATCCTGCAATAAATGATGACCGATTTTGGTTACCCTACACATTATCTACATTCTAACTAGTATAATTTTTCATTCACATTCACTGCACTGTGAATATTGTATTTGGGTACATGCTTAAAATCATTTGATTTCCCTGACAAAACCTTTTTTTTTATAACTTAATAAATTTAAGAAAAGTAAATATGTCCTCAAAACACTAAAAAAAAAAATTCTCAAAATATTTATGTAAAATACGGGTGCGTCTTATGCGCCGGCAAATACGGTACATTTTACAGCACTTTATTTACCTTTTTTCGGGGATGACGAGGGGCTTAGATGGATGAGAGCCGAGGCTTGTGTGGAGTGTTGTCATTTATGACCACCACGACGGACCTGTAACTCGTCCAGAATGTCTTCCATTGTTGCACAAGTGAAGCCCTCAAAGTCAGATGGTTCATCAATGACGGGGATCATTGGAGGGTCCTGGTTGCGGTCCATTCTTGTGTTGCTGTGCCTGGTTGCAGCTCCCGTAAAAACTCGGTGATCTGACGTTGATGGAGACAGTTCATGTGGTTATTATATTGCTGCTCATAACTTGCCACTGCCTGACGAATCAACGAACACTTCAACTCGCTGTTAGTAGTTAAGTCTTGTTCGAGGATATGGCGTAGCCTGCAACTCAAATCTATAACTCTTGATATCGGCAATAGATAAAAAAGAACCCTCACGCCGCACATTGTCATCTTCCTCTTCCTCTCCAGTGCTGTCCGCTTCACCTGCCATATCATCCTTTTCCATTATATTGTCAGCAGTCGCTGCAGGAGGCTGAATAATTTCCCTAATATCCTCACCCGTTGTGTCAGCAAATCCAGCTCCAGGGAATTGCCGTGCCTCTGCCACCGCCGCTTCTATCTGTGTCTCGAGTGACTGTGGGTTACCAGGCACTGCCACCTGGCGGTCCTCAGGCAAACCCTCCAAAATGTTACGCCAAGCATGATTGATAGTGGCAGGCGTAACATTGTTCCAGCAGTCTACCACTAAGTCAACTGCCTGTTTTACGTTCTACGATTTCCAATAACAAATCACTTTATGTTCTGCCTCAGTATCACCTTGCACCATATCCTCTTCCTTCTTGTGCCCTCGGGTGGGGTTATGGGATTCCCGCATTGTTGTCACGTTCACCGTTAACAGGCTGTTGACGACGTCTCTCATACTGTTAGCTGTTACGTTAACTATTTAAAAAAAATTAATTTGCATAGTACGTCTGCATGGTTGTATTAATGGCTTGCAATTTGAGGGTAAAACAACGACACTGTATACCTTCCTTTACATTTGGCAACGTAGCTCGTGCGACAATGTCAGCCAAGTGTCCTTGACAGCCTGTGATAACACCTGGGAAACCTTACCTGACCTCACTCCCTTCTATCTGGAATGTCCTGACGGTAATATTTATAGAACAAGGACGCCTAGCTGTTACGCCTTTGTGTGTGTGTATGTATGTTTGTGTGAACGTTGATTAAAGAAAAAAGTGAGTGCATTATAACGTAAAATGCAGAGGCAGCTGCAGCATCCTCCTCACTCACAGCTCATCCTGTTCCACCACCACAGACATCCACCATTTCCTGGTGTGGACGGGCCTTAATAAACCGTATAAATTTGTTTATTACTGACTACAGTAAACTTGCTCGAATTGTCCTCCGTTCGAAAATGTGGCATTAGGTCGGTATAGTGGGCTTTCAAAAGAGCTAGGATTCTTACCTACTCATCGTGCAGATTTACTTCATTCTGAGTATTCATCTCCCATTTCCAATGGGGGATAAATACGATCTGGTGATAAATACGAGGGTGTCTCGAATCATCCAGATACCCTCTAATCACAGGTGCCACTTTAAAACTCCTGCCTGCGCCACCACGGGCGAGGGCCAACCATCACAGCCCTCAAGTGAACCTCCACGGTCTACCATCCCACCTCTGGAGGTCACTGCCTACATGCATTATAGGCCCATATGTGTTAAAAAAAAAAATAAAGAAAGTATGCGTGATAGCCGTGACATGCGGTAGCTTGATGCGCTATAGCCGAGGATTGTAGTACATTTGGGTATGTGTGATAGCCGTAAAGCGTGATAGCCGAATGCGCGATAGCCGAGGTTTAAGTGTATATATAAATATATATATATGTATATGCAGCCAAATTCCCAACATCCGACCTCCAAACATCCGATTTGTCCAAACAACCGACTTTTTTCTTCATGTCCCAAGTCGGATAAATTATTAAATAATTCCAGACAACCGACCCTCGGTCAGACGTTTGAATTCGGCGGCGGGCGGGAGGCAAGTAGTTCGTGTTTTTCTCACTACCCGCTCGCAGCGCTGGTAGCGGCGTGGCGTTGGCGGGTGTTTTCAGAGTTTATTTACACTTGCTCTTGGCTGGCTGCTTCACCACCACATTGTGTCTTGTTTTGGCCATTTATTTTACTTTCTACAGTGAATAATGTCGTCTACAAGTACTAAACATAAGCGTGTTGTGTTGAACATTGAACAGAAAGTGAATATTATAAGGAAAGTAGAACAAGGTGTTCCTAGACAAGATATATGTCGGGAATTTAACATCGGCAAGACGACTGTGGTGGACATTTTAAAGTCCAAAGATAACTTGTTCAAGTTTTATGCTGGTACAGAAACTAATGACGGAAATTCACAAGTGACTTGGGATGATGCACCACAAGGTTTAGAAAAATTCATTTCCTTCATGGAAACAAGGAATGAATTCACAACTCAGGAAGTCATGAACCAGTATATGTTGCACTCCAGGTTTCTCAGTTATAAAAGAGCATCATCAAAGCAGTTAACCTTGCAGGAAACATTCAAGAGAGCTGCCAGGCAAACACCTACACCAACCAGTACACCTGTACATTATATATCTATTCTTTATTATATTTATTAAATTATGTACATCCGAACATCCGACTATTCCAATCATCCGACCTACCTTCGGTTCCCCCAAGGTCGGATAATTAATACTTAGCTGTATATACAAACAACCCTCGTTTTCCCGGATATCGGATTTGCCGGACAAAATCCGAGGTCCGGGGATATGTCAGAGTCCCGGACAAATGCCTGGTCCAGTCCGTAAATTGACAAAGTTGTCCGGCGGTCCATGCCTCCCGCCAGGTGGCAGCATGCTCATCGGTCATATTAGCCCAGCAGCCAGGGGGAGGACCCTTGGAATTTGTGGTGCATAATTGCTCTCTGCGGATATTGATCACTGAGTGTGCCATTAATAAGAATCCGTCGGGTGCAATTATGGCACCCTTGAGCATTTTGAGAAATTCAAGATGGCGGCTAATGTACATAATACACCAACGTAGTAATGGTTTTATATTGATAACTTCCTTAATATTTGACTTACAACAGTCATTTTGGTGTCTAACCATAGGTTTTTGTGGTCAAGGAATCCAATAACACTAATGAAATTACAATAGACACTTTTATTTATACGGTCTGAAAAATAGACGGTCTGTTAAACTAATAATACATAACAAAAAATAAGATTAAATAATCCAATTAGACTGGGAAAAGTACAATAACAATATTTCTGAACACCCAATCTAAGATGGCTGCAAAACTGGGTAGCGTATACATTAACATATTTACAGAGATTAATCAGCTTTATATCCACAGAATTTCATGAATCCAAGAGATTAAGCTAATCTATTCCCACTAGAATATAACAAAATACACAAGTGTCTTAGAGACGAGATCTATTGCAGTAGCGTCCAATGAGGAAACTCATATAATCAAACACATCAGTCATCACTGTCATCCTCATCATTACTTTCATCTTCATCCGAGTCATTGGCATCCTCTATCCGTTGTTTCAGCAATGTCCAGCGATTCCGACATGTTCTTATTTTTGCTCGACAGCCATATAATAGATATTCCACTTCACAACCATATAATAGATATAATAATGAGCATTAGTCATGATAATAAGCAATACCTTTGGAAGCCACGGCTGAATCTGGCTCGTAGTAATTTGTTTACATTTCACTACAGCTTGAGCTTGACTAGCTACACGTTCTGGTTGTGTTTGTGATTATTTCTCATTTATTTCAAATGTAGGAGCGGACCAAATTCAGCATGTAGTGCCAGTCACTGTTTACCTCCCAACATAGCTACACAGTCTGGTTGTGTTTGTGATTATTTCTCATTTATTTCACAATTTTTCCATTTTTTTCATATATTTCTCCACCCATGGGAAAATACCCTCGCTATAACGGACAATCGGCTTTAACGGACCACTCCTCCCCCCCTTTAGTCCGTTATATCGAGGCTTGACTGTATATATATATATATAATAACTCATGTATATATATATATATATATATATATATATATATATATATATATATATATATATATATATATATATATATATATACACATATATATATACTAATATTTATACTACCTATTCTGAGTTATATATATAACTCATGTATATATATATATATATATATATATATATATATATATATATATATATATATATATATATATAATATTATATATATATATATATAATGAGTATATATATAACTCGAATAGGTAGTATAATATTAGTATATATATATATATATATATATATATATATATATATATATATATATATATATATATATATATATATGTAGTATATACAGGGAGGTCCCGTTATACGAGCTTTCGGTATACGAGAATCCGATGATACGAGATGTGTAAATTAGGGTCTATTTTCAATATACGAGATCGAAAACCCAATGATACGACATTCAAACTTGGGTGAGTAAAATTATCAAGTTCAAAATGTGTGCCATACCACTCCCGGGCTGGACAAAGGGGTATTTGGTTGACCCCAGTGAGGTCACCCCTAGCAAGCCGTGACCTGAAGGGTAATTAAGCATATGGCGCGGCCTGACATTTAGGGGTAATTAGCAGGTGTGCAGCCCCAACCTAGGGACCGCAGTCAGGTCACCCCTAGCAAGGCTTGACCTGAAAGGTAATTAAGCATATGGCGCGGCCTGACCTTTAGGGGTAATTAGCAGGTGTGCGGCCCCAACCTTGGGACCCCTACACTACCTTCTCTTGTATCACGCGGCGTCCCCTACATTACAACGTCTTTATTGCTTGTTATGCATGTTTTATGTTTAATTAATGTGCAGTTATGTTATTTTGTGTGCTATTTTCTCTTTCAGAATGCTTTTTCTACAGAATAGGTAGTACAGTGTGGGTAATATAGACGCTGTGTGTTTGTTGTGTTTGCTATAGTTTATTTTAGCTTGAAAAACATGTCTTTTTTTTACTTTTCTTTTTAATTGATGGGGTCCTGGAACCAAACCTATATTTTACCATTAGTTATGTATTTTGTTATACGAGATTTCGCTTTACGAGTATGCCAGGTGGAACCTAACTGCTCGTATCTTCGGGACCTCCCTGTACTAATATTTATACTATCTATTCTGTAGAAAAAGCATTCTGAAAGAGAAATTGCACACAAAATAACATAATTGCACATTAATTAAACATAAAACATCATGCATAACACTCACAAGTGGTAATAATGTGTGGGGAGACAGGAAGCTGCCACGTAGCCAGCTGAGAGTCCCTGTTTGCTCTCTCCGAGGCTCGAGAGAAAACAGGTGACTGCGTTTGCAGGGATGACTGGGTTAGAGTTCTTCCTCCTCCCCTTGATCACTTGGGGAAGAGGAAAGATCCTCGGTGCTGCCGCGTGATACAATAGGTGCATTGCACTGACGTCACGATCTAGCGGATTCAAGCCAAATGCTGCCCGTCGGAGCGAGCTGGAGGACCAACAAACCACTTGCCGCCTATGTTTGCCAGCTTATGGTAATTTTCCCCTACCAAATATATGTTTATCAGTATAAAAGATATACTGTTATCTTCGGAAATGCTTATTCTATAATATTATCAAATAAAAAACCGTGAAACACTCTAAATAAATGCCATTATGAGTCTGAAGAAATATGCATGAAATTAATATTCACTTAAACTCTTCGCAATTTAATATTTTGCGAAAAAACATTTTACATGGAACATATCAATAGAAGCGGAATTTCATTAGCTTTTCATTGATATACAGTCAAACCTCGATATGACGGACCTCGCTGTAACGGACATCAGATATAACGGACTCCATTTGCGTGACTTTTTTTTTTTTTTTTTTTTTTTTTTTCTTTTTTTCTTTTCTTTTCTTTTCTTCATATCAGACCACTTATCGCCGCTCGAATTATCAACTCAACATAATTGTATTATTTTCTCATTTTACTTTGGAATGCTTGGGCTTTAAGGAGTTTTGATGTATCACATATTAAGATATAATATTATAAGGAAGGAGCCTGTGTTGCTAGTGATTTAGTGGTACATGTAGAAGGTGTGTATTGTTTAAAATAGTGACTATTAGTGTTATGGCGTGGCCGCTGCTACGTCTCCCTGTCACCTCAACACCCTAAATCTCCCTTATCTAAGGTGACACGCAGTGCTACACTGACCTAAATAGTGACACGTGTATAGAACTGCACTTCACAACTATATAATAAATATAATAATGAGCATTAGTCATGATAATAAGCAATATCTTTGGAAGCCACGGCTGAATCTGGCTCGTAGTAATTTGTTTACCTTTCACTAGAGCTTGAGCTTGACTAGCTACACGGTCTGGTTGTGTTTGTGATTATTTCTTATCTATTTCACGTGTAGGAGCGGACCAAATTCAGCATTTAGTGCCAGTCACTGTTTACCTCCCAACATAGCTACACAGTCTGGTTGTATTTGTGATTATTTCTCATTTATTTCACAATTTTTCCGTTTTTTTCATTTATTTTTCCACCCTTGGGAAAATTCCCTCGCTGTAACGGACAATCGGCTTTAACGGACCACTCCTCCCCCCCCTTTAGTCCGTTATATCGAGGTTTGACTGTATTTCGTTTTCGGATAAATGAATTAGTACCATGCATAAATTAGCATTAACTAAATAAATAACCTCATCAATCGTGAAAAATTACCCGATTTCATGATGTTATTTATTTAGTTAACGCTAATTTATGCATGGTTCTAATATATTTATCAGAAAACAAAATATAGCAATGGAAAGCTAATGAAATTCCGCTTCTATTGATATTCTTCATGTAAAATGTTTTCTCGAAAAATATTAAATGGTAGCTGGCGCTGGTGAATATTATTAAGTTCATGCATATTTCTTGAGAGTCTCATAATGGCCTTTCTTTAGTGTGTTGTACGGTTTTTTATTTGATAATATTATAGAACAAACATTTCTGAAGATAACAGTATATCTTTTATACTGATAAACATATATTTGGTAGGGGAAAATTACCATAAGCTGGCAAACACGGGCGGCAAGTGGAGTTTGTTGGTCCTCCAGCTCGCTCCGACGGGCGGCATTTGGCTTGAAGCCGCGTCTGTCGCAGCCACAACAAGGGCTGTGACGTCACGTGCAAGGCACCTATAGACTTGAGAGGGTAGGGTAGGTAAGGGACAAGGGAGGGGTGCGCAGACCTCTTCCACTGCTCACAAACTCGTCTCTGCGCATCTGAATCATTGTACAACGACGTCAACACGGGGAGTTGCTCTCTCTCTCCACCTTTGCTGTGTACACTTACTTCATCGTCCCCTGCTGCCCAGGTCAACTACCCTTCCCGTCTGGCCATCGTCCCTGTGTTCAGTGCTCAGCGACCTATGGTTGATGGGAAGGCTGTTGCGAACCAGGTAGCAGGGACGTGAGTCTATTAGAGGTGTTGATTGTATATACGTGATTGTAAATACTTGATTGTACATACTTGCTTGTAAATACTTGTGTTTGAGCGAGAGACCAGTAAATCTCCTCAATTTTAAAGCAGTGTTTCCATCACCATTACAGCCCTCCCCCTATCGCGGCTTCGGCGTATCCTGGAATCCTTGGGCTAGCGAGTTGTGACTCAATCCTTGTGACTCAATCCCGCTCGTTTCCCTTACATCCAGGGATGTTAATTTTTGTAGGCCACATTGTCGTACCGAGTCACCAGAATTATCATATTTTCAGATTGATTATCGTACAACCTTAGGTAAAATCATAGTCAGTAAATGACTTTATAATTTTAGTAAATAACTTGTAATTTACTTTAGTAAATAACTTGGTAATTTTACTCACCCCAGTTTGAATGTCGTAGCATTGGATTTTCGATCTCGTATACTGAAAATAGACCCTAATTTACACATCTCGTATCATCGGATTCTCGTATATCGAATGCTCGTATAATGGGACCTCCCTGTATATATATATATATATATATATATATATATATATATATATATATATATATATACAGTAAAAGCCTTATAACTCGGCACTGTATAACTCGGAATTTGATATAACTCGGCATGGCAAAGACAAAGTTTTTTTTTTTTTTTTTTTTTTTTTTTTTTTCTCCCTCGCCAGTGGTGGCGCAGGCAGGATTGTTATAGTGACGCCCAGGGCCGGATCAAGAGCTGTGGGGGCCCTGGGGCTCAGCTTTTGTGGGGGCCCTATATTTGCACGAAAATTAAGCACTTTTGTGGGTATTTTGAGGCCTATGTTTGGCAAATGCAAAACTATTAATGCATAGACTGGTATTCAGAGATAAAGGATGAAACAGAGACAGGCAAATATGTTTTTGTTTTGTAAATTGCCAATGTTTTTAATATTACTGCTTAAAGCTAATATACATATGGTGGGGGCCCTTTTGGTGGGGGCCCTGGGGCTAGAGCCCCGGTAGCCCCCCCCCCCGTTAATCTGGCCCTGGACTGACGCCTGTGATTAGAGGCTCATGCCGCCCCCTGTGTCCTCCCATGCACTCACAGTCGAAGGTGGAGTTAATGGACAGGGCATGTGGGTGTTCTTAGGCCACTCGACGGTGCAGAAAGATTTCAAGTGGATTTATGGGTCTCACTCGGGATCGAACTCGGGTCTTCGAGAACGCCACCCGGTGACGCTAACCACTCTGCTCCCGCCTCACCTAAACTACATCTCATGGTTTTCACTTGGCATATCATGCCCTCACAACTTCTTGTGTGAACATGTAAACAGAAAGTCAGCACAAAATAATGTATCTCGGCATATTGATGTTATAACTGCATCTCTTCGCTTACACTCACTTACCGTTCGTTCATATATATATATATAAGTTTTTTACTGTATATATATATATATATATATATATATATATATATATATATATATATAAATACCAAAATATATATATATCACTGGGTATAAATTAAAATTATACTCACAACATGAAGAGTAACACTGTCTAACACACTGGCAAAATTTGCATGATAGCGCAGCGACATGTGACGAAATACAGCAGGCGAGACACACATTATACTTGATATACCAAGCTTAACACCGCTACGTGACGTGGCGTGACGTGGCTTGCTGGAGCAGAGGCTGAGCACAGAAAGAAAAAAAACGTCACAGATACAGCTGAACAGTGCAGGAAAAGCAGTCAACTGCATAAAGCCATAATAGTAGCCGTACTCTGCAAACAGTGCCGACATGCGGGACATGGCGAGTGAACTCCAGGATGAGGAGACAGAGTTGTATTCTTCCCTCCACCACTGTTATGGTGGAGTCACTGCTTGCCACCATAATATAAGTAGGAAATAAAAGACCTGGTTAGGTAATTTGGTAAAGTTATATTGACCAGAAACAGGGTAGCGGGAGTGGGAAGGCAGCTCATCGTAGCGCCGAACAGTGTTGTGTACTGCACGCTGCATGGCAGACACACCAACTGACTCGAACTTTTTAATCCATCTGCCATGTCAGTAATGTAGATCAAGAACATCAGTGCTAACACTGAGCCTTGAGGTACAGCTCTTAATACACTCCTCCACCCCGAAACACAGTCCTTAATCACAGTCCTAATCTGTCTCCCTTTCAGAAAAAATTTCAGCCATTTTTTAATATTTTCATCCAGTCAACCTTCATGTTCCAATTTCCTCAACAGCCTTTCATGAGGTACTTTGTCGAAGGCTCTTTTTTTTAATCCAAATAGATACAATCCACCAATCTGTCTCTTTCTTGCACACATCAATTACTCTGGAATAGAAGCATTGCAAATTGGAGACATAAGAGTTTCCAGC
Organism: Chionoecetes opilio; assembly: GCA_016584305.1. Classification (NCBI taxonomy): domain Eukaryota; kingdom Metazoa; phylum Arthropoda; class Malacostraca; order Decapoda; family Majidae; genus Chionoecetes; species Chionoecetes opilio. Next base: position 171,994 of record JACEEZ010020527.1, on the reverse strand, counting down.
TCTGAAGCCGCATTGGCTGCCCGATAATATTTCCATGTCTTCTAGGTTCCTATCCCATCCGTNTTGGGGACACTTTTTTTTATTATGCTCATGATATGCAGCAATGCACTATGAACACGATGGTAGGATCAGCTTTCATAACTATTATCTGGTAGCTTGGTTATATCGGGTAGGAGTACAACATTTCAATGCACTGAAAACCTAAAGTCCGCCTACTCTTGTGATAGTCAGTCATGACTTTATTTTTTTACCCTATTGAGTTATGAATGGCGTGTTGTTGTTGAACAATCACTGCCTAATTTACTGATGCAAACAAAATAGGCCTATCTTGTGTAAGAGATGAGTAAAGCCAAGAAATATGAATATTTTTTCTGAGGCAACGCAAGGTTTTGGGTTGCGGCGAGGAAAGTACCACCACCATCGCCACCCAGCCCGAGTCTATCAGCCAATCAGCGACGTCCTTACAAACTCGGCTAGGCATCGAGCAGCTCCCAGCCCAGGAATTCAGCTTAAGTGAATAGACTATAGCCCCTCACCCTCATCCTCTGTGGTTCTATCATGATGAAATAGTTCTTTTCTTATTTCTAATGGCCTTTTCACAGCCTGTCTGATGACTTGGTCCGCGTTGGGGTTGTATCAACAGGTGTGGTGGTTGATGAACCTTCTCCACCACCACCACCACCACCACTGTCCTTCATATCTCAAGTTTTGCCCTGTATAGAGCTCTTTTTCGACCCATCAAAGGCGTCTTTAACGCTTAATGCGAGGCATGAAAAGTAAAATAAAGAGCTAGAAAACACGGCAGAAGCTAGGAAGAAGTCAGAGGGTGACTGCGTACCTCTACCTTTGACTATCTGCCGTACACTACCGCTCACGGACCACGGTCTCAGCGGCTACTCCTGTCTGCTTGCTAGGAGAGCGTAGAGCAGGTGTCGTAAAGCAAAATGCAAAGCAAACGTATTAAAAACAAGCCATACTTGACAGAGATATGAAGGTAAAAAACAGTATCAGAATGTCAGCTGACTGCGACGGTCGGACATTTGACTGCGACAGGTCATTTAAAGCGCCATGCGTCTGACAGCGGCGCAAGCTTGCGTGACGCCACAAAGGACATCCTTATCTTTGCTATGGCGCATTTTCAGTATTTTCATTGTTTGACCTCCCCTCCTCCCACAGGAGTTTTCCCATTAACCAACTGAACACCGCTACCATACTCCGATTCAAGTGGTGGAGTTTCTGGATTTTTAATTGACTTAATTGAGAGAGAGGAGAGAGAAGAGAGAGAGAGAGAGAGAGAGAGAGAGAGAGAGAGAGAGAGAGAGAGAGAGAGAGAGAGAGAGAGAGAGAGAGAGAGAGAGAGAGAGAGAGAGAAGAGAGAGAGAGAGAAGAGAGAGAGAGAAAAAAAAATATATATATATATAAAAGAACTTTGTCCAGAGAAAAATCTTCAGTAGTATTTAGAGAACTCTGAATGAGAGACCGTAACCCATTTTTACCTCCGCCAACGAGTTGGAGGGGTTATTTTTCACGCCCGATCTGTCTGTCTGTCTGTCTGTCTGTTTGTTAGTGTACAGGATTTCTCGAAAGTTACACATAGATTTGGACCAAACTCGGTATACCAAGTCTGTTTGGTATAAGGAAGAACTGATTAATTTTGGATGAAATCTATTGACAACTGTTGCCATGGCAACCAATTGCTGAAATATTCGGTTGGAGGTATGCGCTCATACTGAGTGCATATATATATATATATATATATATATATATATATATATATTATATATTATATATATATATATATAAAATGATATATATATTATATATATAATTATATATATATATTATACAATAAATATATATAAATAAATATATATATATATAAATAAATAAATAAATATAAATAAATAATATAAATAAATAATAAAAATAAATAAATAAAAATAAATAATATAAATAATAAATAATATAAATAATAATATAAATAAATAAATATAAATAAATAAATGTAAATAAATAAATGTAAATAAATAAATATAATAAATAATAATAAATAAATATATATATAAATAAATATATATAATAAATATATATAAATAAATATATATAAATAAATATATATATAAATAAATATATATTATATATATAAATATATATATTATATATAAATATATATAATATATAATATATATATTATATATTATAAATATATATTATATAAATAATATATATATAAATAAATATATATATAAATAAATATATATATAAATAAATATATATATAAATAATATATTATATAAATATATATATATAATATATATATATATATATAATATTTATATAGTATATATATATAATTATATATATAAATATATATATATATATATATATAATATTAAATATATATATATAAAAATATATATAAATATATATATATAAATATATATATATAAATATTAATATAAATATATATATTTTTATAAATATATATATATAAATATATATATAATTATATATATAATATATATATATATAATATATATATATATAAATATATATATATAATTATATATATATATATATATATATAATATATATATATATATATATATATACTATATATATATATATATATAATATATATATATATTATATAATATATAATAATATATATAAATATATATATATATAATATATAATAATATATATATATAAATATATATATATATATATATATATAAATATAAATATAAATAATCTATATATAATATATATATACTATATATAATATATATATATATATATATATATATTATAAATATCTGGGAGTATCGTCATACAGTGATAATATCTTATATACTGCATTATATATATTATCAGAGTATACCCTTATATTTGATAAATATTCGGGCGGGAGGTATGCGCTCTACTGAGTGCCCCCCCCTAGTTTCCTCCTGCTTTAGCTTTGTTTCAGAGTTTCCCATTGTTATTCCGAGTGAAAAATAACCGGAAGAGAAGAAGAAAAAACGAGGAAGACGAGCAGAAACAGGAGGAGGAAGGAGTTTGTTTTTATCAGCGTGTGTAACGAGCCGTTGATAAATGGCATGAGACACAAAGGCAAAATGCGAATCCAGAGAGAGTTGAATGTCTGAAATTAGGGATTTAATATAAGTTAAATGGACTGTAGGGAGGAAGGGGTTGTGGTGAATGAGTGTTCAAGGAGAGAGAGAGAGAGAGAGAGAGAGAGAGAGAGAGAGAGAGAGAGAGAGAGAGAGAGAGAGAGAGAGAGAGAGAGAGAGAGAGAGAGAGAGAGAGAGAGAGAGAGAGAGAGAGAGTATAAAATGAACATCTAATCACAGGCGTCACTATAAAAATCCTGCCTACGCCACCACGGGCGAGGGCCAACCATCACATCCCTCAAGTGAACCTCCAGGGCTTACCATCCCAGCCCTGGAGGTCACTGCCTACAGGCACTATAGGCAACAACAACAACAAAAAGGCCTCTATTCAGTCTCACGCAGATTTGACTCGTAATCATCCCAGCGATAGCGCAAGACTTCTTGACGTGACCCGCCATCATTATGGACTGGGCTGGGCTACCATGGTATGTACAACGTTCCAAGATTTCAATGTTCTCGCCGCACGCATGAATAGACTACAGTTTCATCTAGTAAGCCTCCAAGCATATGGACCTTGGTCTTGAGCCAGGAGACCTCAAGTCCCAAAGACTTTGCCTCCTCGTGCAGCGCCTCGAGAGCCATCACCAGCAATTCAGCAAAGATTACTGCATCATCGACAAAAACAAGATCAGTGATCTTGGTGTTGCCGACGGATGCTCCATACTCACTTTGATCTACAACTTTGTCCAATACCCAGTCCATACAAGTGTTGAAAAGTGATGGGGCAAGGACGCACCCTTGCCTCACTCCTGTATTAACAGGAAAGAAGCTGTATTTACCTCCCCCACACGTCATATATACTACGAACACTAAATTTTTATTTAGTTATGCCTTAAGAATGACAAGGGCCAAAATCAACCAAAATGTCGGATCTGAGTGACATGCACCAGCTTGCAGAAAAAACTCAACAATACGTATTTATTGTTATATTGTTTATATAATTATTGTTTACTATAAATTGTATGATGTTGGCCCAAACCATAAAGGTGAGAGTCCTATCTTTAAACCTGGTATTCCCGACGTTAGTTGGCCATCGCACTGCACCTCCCTGGGCTCTTTGCAGCCAGTGACAAGGGCCTCCAGTCTGCCAATCACAGCACCGCGCTGAGCTGAGCCCTCGGACTCAACCAATCAGCGCGCGGCACCGGCTGCTGCACACACATCTTCCTTTCTTCCCCACCTTCCACCACGCACTGCCAACCTTCCCCAGCTCACTTGTGGCTCGCATCGCGTAACTCATTATCATAATGAATTATCTACTATTTGCGTCATGGCTGACTCTTGTGAATCTAGTGATAGTAGCAATGAACGCTAAGTGTGAATGTATGGCTCGAATGGGCCCTACCCATAACTACGTCACGGTTTGTTTACATCGGTGCATTGCGGAGACAAGTCGGGGTCGCCGCGGGTGGACCTACGAAGGGAAAACTACGGCGATGGAAGAATTTCGAGTTATTTTGCGTGAAATTGATATTCCAGGTGCTATATTACTGTGCTCTGTTCTCGCTGACAACACTATAGAGAAGACCTGGAGGTAATAGCTGATGTGCAGCGGCTTTAAAACAAGAAACAGAGCCCAAAACCCCAGAGCCTCGTCAAGAGGAAAAGCAGTGGTAGGTAGTACGTATCGTGTCCCTACCACTTGCTTACTTCTTAATGAGACTCTGCTGTGACTGTTTTTTCCGGGTTTTAGAAGCCTCTAAACATAAACCATCACCTCAGGTCTTCTCTATGTTGTCAGCGGAACAATCACGGAATATGCACCGGGAAATATCAATTTCGCCCAAAACATTCGAAATTTTTCCTTTTCGTCTGTAGTCTTCTCTTTTGTAGGTTGTACATATTCACGGTTATGATAGTATTAAAATTCCTTTATTAATTTTGAGTTTTTTGTTGTCTTTCCTCATATAAGTAGTGGTACATCATGGTTTAAGTTTTTACTTGACGAGCCAATGCATACTCTGAGTCTATCCCCAACATCACCAACCTTTACTTTGATTTATCTTATTACTCCATCCATAAACAAGTTGCATAACCACGGTGACATTACCCATCCCTACCTCATGGTAACTGGTACTGTCGTCTACCGAAATTTTCATCCCCACACAAATCGGGAAAACTCGACGACGGTAATGGTTAAGTTAGATTTTGCTTTGATTTATCTTATTACTCCATCCATAAACAGGTTGCATAACCACGGTGACATTACCCATCCTTGCCTCATGGTACCTGGTACTCTCGTCTACCGAAATTATCGTCCCTACACAAATCGGGAAAACTCGCCGACGGTAATAGTTAGGTTAGGTTACCGTTAGGTAACCTAAGGTTACCTAAGCTGTGGTAAATGTGGTATAATTCCAGGGCTGTAATTAGGTAAAATTGGCAATGTTGTTACCAGGTTGGTTTATATTTAGCTTCATTGAGTCATCATGTACTCCTCAGTGATGAGGCAAACTGTATGGTAAAATCATCATTGGAAGAGTGTAGGGTTGTGTAGATCACAACTACACAAAGGTTGTGTAGATCAGATCTTAGATATGCGAATGATAATTAAAACAATTTTTGCAAAAGACAAGAAGATGGATTTAGAGAAAGCAGAGGTAAATATCCAGATGAACACCGAACTCACTTTGGTGGACGAAACATTTTTTTTCTGGTGTGTTTTTATGTGTTTTGAATGAATCTACTAACCATTTGTCGCAATTTGTTTTTTTGTTTTTTTTGTTTTCTTTAAAGATGATAGAAAAAAAAGTACCTATACCTAACCTAACCTTTACCTAACCTAACCTTTGTCTAACCAAACCTATACCTAACTAAAAAAACAAAAAAACAAAGAAAGCGACAGAAACGGTTAGCAGATTCATTCAAAACTCATAAAAACACACCAGAAAAAAATAATTTCATCCACCAAAGTGAGTTCGGTGTTCATCTGGACTAATACCAAAGCATATGACAGCTAGAGTAGACTGGGAGGGAATGTGGGATGTATTGAAGGATTAAAAAGTGTGTATGGAGTAGAGTATGTATGTATAACTAATACGATTTTACCTGTGATTATGAATACCTAACCTAAAGGTAACCTAACCTAAAACCCTTACCGCGGCGAGCTTTCCCGATTTGTTTGGGGCGAGAATTTCGGTAAACGAGAGTACAGGTACCCAAGGCAAGGATGGGGAATGTCACCGTGGTTATGCACTTGTTTATGGATAGAGTAATAAGATAAATCAAAGCAAAATCTAACCTAACCATTACCGTCGTCGAGTTTTTCCCGATTGTGTAGGGACGAAAATTTCGGTAGACGACTACCCAGGTACCATGAGGCAAGGATGGGTAATGTCACCGTGGTTATGCAACTTGTTTATGGATGGAGTAATAAGATAATCAAAGCAAAAGGTTGGTTTATGTTGGTATAGGGCATTGGCTCGTCAAGTAACACTTAAACCATGATGTACCGCTACTTATTATGAGGAAAGACAACAAAAGAAACTCAATACTAAGGCATTTTAATACTATCATAACCAGTGTTGGAGGTCTCGAGATTGGTCTTGGTCTCGAGACCGGTCTCAAGACCAGTTGATGTGGTCTTGGTCTCGATTGATGTGGTCTTGGTCTTGATCTTGTTCTCAAAGCTTCTGGTCTCGGAGTTTGGCTCGAGACCAGATCGAGACCAGGATTAAAAAGTGCATCGCGGCGTGGGAAGGTCGGAATTTATTATCATACACGGAGAAAAATCATGGATGTTGATTCACGGCGCGCCATACAGCGTTGTACTGTCTATAGATACTGCCTGACTAGCTCTACGGTGTATTAACTGCATGGACAAAGGTTGAGCATATAACAGTTGGGTTCGCAATTTTAATTATTTTTGCATTTGATCCCTAAGACTATATGTATAATTTAATGAGGAGTTTTCAAAGCTAAGCCGCCAGATGTCTCTCGCGCATCTCACATCCGCTGCTCTTTCATCCTGAATGATCTATCATTTACCGTAAATTCACTGTACTTCTTCGGGACATATCAGAATTACCCTTCAATACAACAACTGAAACAGTTCTTAATAAAAAATGTAGTTTATCATTTTATTTTTCTGCACTTGATGAAAATATGGGCAAAACAATTGAATACTTGAAAACTCAATCTTTAAAAATCGTCTTTTCATGAAAACACGCAAGTTCAAGCAGAATGAAGCTTCAGGAAATATCTACTTGTATATAAGCATTCAATGAGTACCTGTTTTGGGTGTATATGTCTCTCTTACGACGAAAATATAATCAAAACAGAGTGTGGCGTTCAGCATCTCCACAGAAACCATCCCGCGGGCAGGATCTGTTATCACTCACTTTCCTGTTGACACCACAAGGCGAGGGACACAGCTCAGCGTCGCCGCTCAGGCTCATATCCCTGATACTCCTAACTTCTCAATACCAGAGGCTGTCATCCTAACTATCATCACCCGCTTATCTCATCACACTCTCTATCCTCTACTGGAATATTCGTGGCATCCGCTCCCACATACCGTTTCCCACATAAAGGAGACTTTCGTGTTCTGATCGAGCTTCAAGTTATCTAGCTGCTTCCGAGAACACTTTCTTATTTACCCTCAGATCCTGATTCCGAATTACGATTTTGTTTCCTCTTCTTTCCTTGTTTGTCCTCCAGAAACCAACCCATATGTTTCTCTAAAACGTCCATTCTCCCTCTACCGAACTCCTTGTCTTTAAATTAAGACTCCCTGTTTCGCACTTACTGATTTAGTCTTCTTCCTCTAACAGATAAACCTGTTATCATAGGATAAACCAGAGGACATAGGGTATTCAGAGGGAAGGGTTGATTGATTGATTCAGAGGGAAAGATTGAGGTGGAGGTGGTAGAATTCGCGGCGGCGGAGTATTTATAGTAAACAAACGCTTGCAACCGTCTTGGATCCAGGACTGTTGTTGAGGTGCCAAGCACTTAAATTACTTCTTGGTTAAATGTTCGTCGCAAGACAGACAGACACATCTAAAATAGGTACTCAGTGAATGCTTACATACAAGTAGATATTTCCTGAAGCCTCATTCTGCTTGAACTTGCGTGTTTTCATGAAAAGACGATTTTTAAAGATCGAGTTTTCAAATATTCAATTGTTTTGCCAATATTTTCATCAAGTGCAGAAAAATAAAATGATAAACTACATTTTTTATTAAGAACTGTTTCAGTTGTTGTATTGAAGAGTAATTCTGATATGTTTTGAAAAAGCACAGGGAATTTACGGTAAATGATAGATCATTCAGGATGAAAGTGCAGAGGATGTGACAGCCCGAGAGACAGGCTTAAGCGTGAGCTTAAAAGAAAACTCCCCATTAGGTCCGTTATATTCAAAGGTACATGTATGAGAAAAAAAATGAAAACCCATTCCTTACAAAAAGGACAGGACAATACAATTTAGTATTTACGCAGTACAGGCCAAAAACATTCAGATAAGTCATATTTAAAAAAAAAAATGTATATGCCTGTTCTTGGTTTTGGTCTGTTTCGGAGGGTCTGGTCTTGGTCTTGGTCTCGGAGGGTCTTGGTCTCGGAAGGCTGGTCTTGGAGGGCCTGGTCTTGGTCTTGGTCTCGGAGAGCTGGTCTTGGTCTCGGAAGGTCTGGTCTTGGTCTTGGAGGGCCTGGTCTTGGTCAAAGTCTTGGTCTCGGAGGGTCTGGTCTTGACTACAACACTGATCATAACCATGAATATGTACAACCTACAAAGAGAAGACTACGACGATGAAAAAATTTCGAGTGGTTTTGGGCGAAATTGATATTCCAGGTGCTATATTTCCGTGATCTGTTCTCGCTGACAACATAGAGAAGACCTGAGGTGATGGTTGATGTGCAGAGGATTCTAAACCAGGAAAACAGTCACAGTAGAGTCTCATTAACCCCTTGAGACCCAGAACGTAATTTCCATTGTAATTTGGGTACCATTAGACGATTTTGATTAATATAAGCAATATTTAATAGATAATGACCTGTTTAGTATCCTTGTCCACTAGCTAACTTGATAAATTCAGTTAGTTTTTGTAGTTTCATGGTTAACAACAGACGATTTTATACAGCAAAGGAAAGATCTGGGTGTGAAGGGGTTAAGAAGTAAGCAAGTGGTAGGCGCAGTGATTCTCAAACTGTGCGCCGCGGCGCACTTGTGCGCCGTGGGAATCCCCTAGGTGCGCCGCGTAATTTTCCATAGATATGGGTATTTTGCGCTTTGAGGTCGCAGTTTTTGTTTTTTATATTGAAGATGGAAATCGTAAATGATGAGTTAATATGTACTAGGCAGGTAGATCCCAAGGTCCTTTTAATAATATTATAAGTACTTTGGGTAGGTGGATAAAGTAAAATAGAGAATAAATAAATAAGTTATTCATGCTTAAAAAAAAAACTTCCCGTTTTCCACCACAATACGTGTTGAACGAGTACTGTACACGTACTGAAACCAGTCTGAGCCGCAGCCTGCTGGTGTTACTGAGTCCAACTTACTAGTTTTATCACGCGTTCATGTGAATTGTTTTTAGCGAAATTAAAGGGAAAAAAGGATGATGAATAGAAACTAAATGCATACGTATATCAGTAGGCTTTATGCAATTTTGACTGTTTGACGTGATTTACGTGAACCCCGATCGATAAAAAAAATATATAATTTGGCAACCCCCGTAGGCAGAGCGTTGGGTAGGCAACTCCCGTGGTCAGTGTAGCCGTGAGCCTCAGTAAGTATCGCTGTTGTGGTGTTAATGAGGTCCAAGCTTAAAAAATGGGTAAGTACCTCATTAAAAAGCGAAAGTGTACTGAAAGCAATAGGGGTAAAGTCGCAGTTGATCATGAATAAAAACGTAAATGTGTCGAAGGCACCAAAGGGCGAAGTAACAGTAATAACTTTTTGAAAGTGAGTCCTCTCGTCCTGACCCTAGTGTGGAAAGTGAAGAAAGTGAAGTGACAGTTGAAATGAGCATAGTCCGTACAGGTCCGTGCTGGCAAAGGGGAAGTGAACAGTTGAAAGTGACCGTATCGTGCGGTCCGAACGGGCAAAGAGAAGTGACAGATAAAAGTGAGTTTTGTCACCAGGTGGTCAAAACGATGACACGTGCCACAAAAGTAACCGCAGTAAGTCATTTCCCCTTTGTATAACGACAGTTATCTTTGACTTGGGTTTACTTGCTGTGATGATAAAAATGGTCCAAACCCAAAATGTGTTGTTTGCGGCATTGAGCTATCAAATGATCTATGACGCCTATAAAAAATAAAGAGAAAATTTAAACAACAAAACATAGTCACCTCTCTCAGAACCCTATAGATTACTTTAAAAGACTCTTGAAAGATAACAAACAACAAAGGCTTGGGTTTGAAAAAAAGGTGAAGGTGGCAAAAAGGCACAAAAAGCAGCTATTTAGTGGCAGAGCATACAGCAAAACAAATGAAACCTCATTAAATTGCAGTCATATTTCCCTTCCAGCTTGCTATGCTGTGGTGAAAACAATTGTTTTGGGATAGGCTGAAAGGAAGTGAAAAAATTCACCTCCCAGACGACACGATTGGTAGACGAATCAAGGACTGCCCGTCGGATAGATATTGAAAAAAGTGTGTGAACTCGTGAAAGGTAAATTGTATGCTTTACAAGCGATGAATCAACAGACATTGGAGGAAAACCTCATTTACTAGTGTTCATCCGTTATGTTGCTGATAACAAAATAACTGAACATTTCTTATGCTGCAAAGAACTGGTTCAAACCACAGGACAGGAGATATTTTCTACAGTGACAGAATACTTGAAAGAAAAGGACTTGTCATGGAAAGTATGTGTAGGAATTTGCACAGATGGCTGTCAAAAGTGTCCATCCATGGTGGGATCGGTAAAAGGTTTTGTGTCCTTAGTCAAGAAGGAGAACCCATATTTGATTACTACCCAATGTTTCTTACACCGTGAAGCTCTTGTTGCTAAAACACTCCGATAAGAATTAAAGTTTGTTCATGATGATGTTGTGCAAATGGTAAACTTTCTTAAAAGCAGACCAAAGCAGTCAAGACTATTTTCCATGCTTTGTGAAGAAATGGGATCTCCTCACGAAGGTCTTCTCCTCCACACAGAAGTCCGGTGGTTATCAAGAGGCAAAGTGTTATCCCGGGTCATAAACCACTGTATACCTGGACTGCGCACGGAATATCGGCCTGTCGCACAAGGGCCTGTAATCGGAGGGCCGCTCGGATTCATATATATATATATATATATATACGGATCATATAGACTGGTTTATCAGTATATATGATATACTGTAATCTTCGTAAATGTTTGTTCTATAATATTATCAAATAAAAACAGTAAAACCGGGTAAAGAAATGCCATTACGAGACTGAAGAAATATGCATGAACTCTTTCATTCACTTCAACTCTTGCCATTTAAAACTTTACGCAGTCAATTTTTATCATGAAGGGTATAAATAGAAGCGCAATTTTTTATTAGCTTTCCATTGCTATATTTCGTTATCTGATAATTAATTAGAACCATGCATAAATTAGCGTTAACTAAATAAATAAAATCATCAATCGGGTAATTTTCCCGATTGATGAGGTTATTTATTTAGTCAACGCTAATTTTTACATGGTACTAATTCATTTATCAGAAAACGAAATATATAAGTAAATAAATAACCATCAGTCGGGAAAATTACCCGATTGATGATTTTATTTATTTAGTTAAAGCTAATTTAGCATGGTTCTAATTCATTTATCAGATAACGAAATATAGCAATGGAAAACAATAAAATTGCGCTTCTATTGATACCCTTCATGATAAAAGTTGAC
>JACEEZ010020527.1:142500-155000 GCA_016584305.1 Chionoecetes opilio | reverse complement strand
AGAGAGAGAGAGAGAGAGAGAAAAAAAGGAAAAAAAAACCTCCCTCAAATTTATTTACCGTAAACTATAGCGTATTTGGTATTATTTTAAGACAGGACCAAACTTCCCTACACAATTGGGAGCATGGTTTTTGTTTACCTTATTGTATTCTAAGAGACATTTTCTCTGAGCTTTCCGTCGCAAATCAATAGTTTCGGAGACAGAACATTTTAGGTGGGAGGAGGAATAAGTCTCCTTGTATACAAAATGCCTCCCTCTTCCTCTTCTTGTGACCTGCATTGCTTTTGTTTGATATTTTATTAAAAGTTTTTATTATTGGACCCAGTTAGGAGGTTAAAGGTTAGGTAAGGTAAGGTTAGGTTAGCTACACGAGTGCCTAGGTTAGGTTAGGTTAGGTTAGGTTAGGTTAGGTAAGGTAAGGTAAGGTAAGGTAAGGTAAGGTAAGGTAAGGTAAGGTAAGGTTCAGGTTAGGTTAGGTTAGGTTAGGTTAGGTAAGGTAAGGTTAGGTAAGGTAGCCACGGGTGCGCTTCCGAAACAAAAGCGATGCAGGTCACAAGAGGAGGAACAGGGAGGCATTTTGTAAACAAGGAGACAGTGTTCTTCCTCCCACCTAAAATGTTCATATCTCCGAAACTATTGATTTGCGACGAAAAGCTCAATGAGAAAATGTCTCTTAGAATACAATAAGGTAAACAAAAACCATGCTCCCTATTGTGTAGGGAAGTTTGGTCCTATCGTAAAAATTTACCGCGTATTTTTTAATACCTCCATGATGGGATCGAACGCGGGAACGCTGCATGCTAGCCCACGCCTCTACCACTGAGCTACCCTGATGGGCAGGCATATAATAAGAAATACAAAAATGATGTGTCACGGAACCATAAGAACCCAGAGAACAGACCATAACGGGTGAGACGCAAGCAGGGAAGGTACGTACATGAAGGATGTACCTTTTAGTGGAGCTACGAGCAGGTTCAGTTTGGACGAGTTTTCCACACTTGTTAACCAAAATTTACGCGCAAAAATTACATCAGGAAAAATAAGCAACCATAAAAAAATGCCTGAGTTCCCTTGCAATCTTGCTTTGACGATAAATATCGTAATTAACACACCAGCTGTAGTGAAACAGCGAAAGGGAGGAAGGCAACATGCGGGCGAGGCAAGGGAGGTGTGGCGGCAGGGACAGGCCACCACCACACAATGGAACAATCGCGTCACCTCACCTTAGCCTCCAGCAGCGTCCTTACTGAGCCTCGGCCACCAGTCAGGTCACGACAGTCTTGTAACACACACTTTACGCCTCACTGCCGCGCCGCAACACTCACTACGCCTCACCGGCCACATATGAATCAGAAATGCGTCGTTGGATTAAATGAGACTTAGCAACAAGGCGACGGCATGGCTGTTTGGTGATTGGTGGTGACGTCACTGGAGTCGAGGAGAGCTACGGTGTGTCATTGGCTAAAAACGTCTCGAACAAATTGTTTGAGTGATTCGCTGCTTCAGTCGGATTTACGACGCGATGGAGGAAAAAAAAAATTGTCTCTTCCCACATGAACAATTTAACACCTAAAACACATATTCAAAAGCTAAGAACATGTTTCTCATCACTACAACAGTTCCATGAAATCAAACAGCGAGTAGATCTTACACTACAACGATACGAAGCAGAAGTTTCGAAGACAACAATTTTCAGTGACGTCGAAAGTCTAACAGATGCCAGAAATCACCGAGCCACAGTCATCTCTCGGCATCAGACTGATATTACTGGGAACTGTAATGTTGACAGCGTCTTCACATAATATAATATCGGATTTAGGGCAATATGTCTCCTCGTGTTCGGTCGTGCCTCTGAACGTAGCATTCTGTGTTGGGGCAGAGATGATGGATGAATCATACCATAGTGAGTGAAGATAATTTTCATGAAGAGAGAGAGAGAGAGAGAGAGAGAGAGAGAGACGAGAGAGAAGAGAGAGAGAGAGAGAGAGGAGAGAGAGGAGAGGAGAGAATAGAGACGGAAGGAAGTGTGTGTGTGGTGTGTGAAGTAGATTGTGTGGAGAGAGAGGATGAGAGCAGAGCAAGAGAGAAGGAAGAGAGAGAGAGAGAGAGAGAGAGAGAGAGAGAGAGAGAGAGAGAGAGAGAGAGAGGAGAGAGAGAGAGAGAGAGAGAGAGAGAGAGAGAGCGAGAGTGTGTGTGTGTGTGTGTGTGTGTGTGTAGGAGGTGGAGCGAGGCAGAGTGAAGGAGGGAAAAGGAAGGAGGTGAAGAGAGGGAGGGAGAGAGAGCGAAATGTTAATCCCCACCTGTGTGTATTTTCCTTTTTATTTCCCTTTCCTACTGATTCGAGCCGTCAAGGTGGCTGGTATGGACGTACTACTTAGTGCACGAAAAGAAGAGGAAAGAATCGAATCAGTGGAATCGATTACTATTGATATTTTTAGCCGGCTGTACTTTTAATCTAGTAAATATTAATCTTTTAATCTAGTCTTTTAATCTACACAAAGAGGCGTTGGAGGAAAAATAAATCATAATACACTTGACACGATATCATTTCTTCTCTTTCTTTTTCAGGTTTTTTCCTGAGTAAATATGAACGGAACTAAAAGCTTCTTGTACTTTTTTCTCTGATCTTTTATCATTTTTTTGTGTATATAGGAGGGACGGTTAAAGGGAATGCCTGTCGATCTTTTATCCTTTTTTTGTGTATATAGGAGGGACGGTTAAAGGGAATGCCTGTCGATAGCTATAACGCAAAGTCTTAACTGGTGACACTGAAAATAATACCACATTTTGCAGTGGGCTTTCTTTCATCGTAAGCTTTTCATGTATTTAATCTTATTATCTAATTTTTCTTAGCGGGGCCTCACATGAAAAATCTTCTTAGAATATGTAAGTTGGTGAGTGATGAGTGAACTAGTGGGTGAGTGAGTGTGTGTGTGTGTGTGTGTGTGTGTGTGTGTGTGTGTGTGTGTGTGTGTGTGTGTGTGTGTGTGTGTGTGTGTGTAATTCATTTATGGTTTTGTCCACGCGAGCCGGACTCGCGATCGCCATTCTTACCCTCCCGGAGGCATATTCTCGTTTTCTGAAACAGTATGTCCCGTTTACTCTTGAACACGTCAAATTAGGTTACGTTAGGTTACGGTTAGGGTAGGTTACGTCCCTACAACCTAAACGATAACTTTGTGTGGGAATCACAATGAGGGTATTTTCGAGAAAATCCCGTGATTAACTTTGGAGCTACAGCCAAGCGACTTCACTCGGAAACTACATACTCCCATAGAGTTGGGGAATATGCCTCCCGGAACGAGATTGGAGCTCATTCATTATAAACGATCTTAGGGTAATGCTAGGACCTCATACCTCCACGTGAGTGAGTGAGTCAGTGTGTGTGTGTGTGTGTGTGTGTGTGTGTGTGTGTGTGTGTGTGTGTGTGTGTGTGTGTGCAATATAATAGAATAGAATAAAATATAATTTATTTTTGCTTAGACTTTATAAATAAACTATGGAGCACAGCTCCTATATAATACAATAAATTTGGTAGGACATTTTAAATGATACTAATAGAAACATACAGATAAGTACTACGTAAACTGAAAGTTAGGAGAAATCCAATTGTCAAAACCATAACTAAGTGACACATAGAAAAATAGAAATATAGATAACTAATAACCAGATATACTTGTTATCTCATCTAAACATCCTCAAAATTGATCTGATGAATAATGACAAGTTCTTTAAAACATTTACACTGGTACTTTGCATTAACGCAACATACTTAAAATGCGTTGGCCTAATTTCTGGATATACATATCCCGCAGCCTTACAATTTCCTCATTAGTACATTCGAATAGGACATGAAATTCATCTCCTACAACATTAGCAATACACTTGCTACAAAGACGATCTTCTCTGTTTACACCTGTGTATCTACCAACATTTATTGGTAGTCTATTGCTGCTTGTTCTGAATCCAGTTACCTGGATGCGAATACTTTTCGGTAGTTTGACGAGGTACACCTCCATACCATAAACCAGCTGAAATATCTTGTAGTTACTACATAAAGTTTTTGTTAATAAATTATGATGCCAGGCAGTAATCCACTGATCTTTTAATCTCACGTCAACTGCTTTCTTAAACCATGTGGTGTTGGGCACATTTTGTGATAACCACATCCCTGACATACCACACTCATTTCATATATTCTTAATGCAAGCAACCCATGGAGAAGTGTATAACCCTAACATATCCAAATGCAACATACATTGATACATAATATAGCATAATTTAGTGTTTTACCTGTAATTAGCCGAGACCAGTAACTTAACATTCTGCACTTTATATGCATTTCCAGTGGGTACACTCCAAGTTCACCCCATACCATATCATTGCTAGCGTTGTGCATGTGTCTGTGTGTGTGTCATTCACCCTTGTCCACGCGAGTTGGACTCGCGATCGTCAGCTTCACCCTCCCGGAGTGAGTTTAGAGCTCATTATTACCGATCTTAGGGTAATGCTGGGATCTCACACATCACTAATAGCCAGGGGAAAATCTGTCAAATTTTACGATTTTACCGCAACCTTGGAAAAAAAAAGAAACTTCGCACATAAGTATATTTTGGTTATATAAAAATTTTGATCCTAAAGTGTAAAAGTTTAAAGGTCAAGGTCAAGGTCAGCTTGGGTATAGATGTCACATGACAATAAAAATCCATAATTCAGCGTTCAGAAGCTCTAGAAAACTGGTTTTGGTCTCAAAATGATCCATATAATGTAAGAGACATTTTGGTTGCAAAGGACAATAGTTTAATGGTCAAGGTCAAGGTCAGCTGGGCTATAAAAGTCACATGACAATAAAAAGCCATAATTTAAAATTCAGAATGCTTAGAAGGTTCGTTTTGGTCTCAAAATGATCCACACATTAAGAGAAACATCTTGACTTTAAAGACAAAAGGTTTAAAGGTCAAAATCAGCCAGGGTATAAAGGTCACATGACAATGAAAAGCCATAATTAAGCATTCAGAAAGCCTAAAAGGCTGGTTTTGGTTTCAAAATGTTCCACACAATGTGGAAAAGTAAAACCTACAACAAATTGTATTCACCACCTTTCCAAGTTATTTAAATGGGGGTGAAAAAGTTAAATAGCGTGATAAATATTTATTATCAGTGGGTTGTTAAACATTCATAGGTAATTTTTTCCAATGATTACATTAAGAATTCCTCCTCCTCCTCCTCCTCCTCCTCCTCCTGCTCACATTAAAGATTATTCTCAATAAATCGCTAATGGACAAAAATGTTCCTAGTATGTGGAAATTAGCTAATGTTACACCGATATTCAAGAAAGGGAGTAAAAGCCTCGCAGGTAATTATGACCCAATTAGTCTAACGTCTGTAATTGTTAAACTATTTGAAAAAATATTGCGGGATAAAATAGTGTCTTTTTTCGATGAAAATAACTCAATATTAAACTCCCAGCATGGATTTCGAAATAAGAGATCCTGCTTAACAAACCTACTCGATTTTTTTTATGTCATTTATTCAAACTGGGACGCTAAAATTCCCTCGGATATAATATACCTTGATTTTCAGAAAGCCTTCGATACAGTTCCCCATAAACGACTTTTGACCAAGCTAAGGGCACATGGCTTAGGAGAGCAATTATGTTCATGGATTGGCGATTGGCTTTCAAATCGTAAACAACGGGTAGTAATAAATGGCGAGGCATCTGATTGGTTAGATGTTACTAGTGGGGGTGCCTCAGGGCTCGGTCTTGGGGTCCTACTCTTTTTCTGATATATATCAATGATCTAGACTGCGGACTTGTATCTAAAATATCGAAATTTGCAGATGACACCAAATTAGGCGGTGAAGCATATACTAGAGAAAACTGCGAACTCATACAACGTGATCTCGACAAACTATCAGATTGGAGTGATAAATGGCTATTAAGATTCAATTCCGATAAATGTAAAGTAATGCATATAGGCAACGATAACCTCAAATATAACTATCAAATGCGAACTAAATCGTTAACTGAAGTACAGCAGGAAAAGGATTTAGGTGTCATCATCAGTAATGATCTTAAAACCAGTCCGCATTGCCTAGCTGCCAGTAAAAAGGCAAATATGATGTTGGGCTTTATTAAACGTAATTTTGAACATAAAACTCCGAAAGTAATGACACAATTATACACGTCCTTGGTTAGGCCCCACTTGGAATATGCCGTTCAATTCTGGTCGCCCTGTTTCGTAAAAGATCAAGCCAAATTGGAATCAGTGCAAAGAAGAGCAACCAAACAAATTCCATCTCTGCGAAATTCATCTTATGAAGAGAGACTGCGGAAACTTAATATGTTTTCCTTAAAGGATCGTAGAATCCGTGGGGACTTGATAGAAACCTTTCAGATCCTAAAAGGATTTGATGTCATTAATCAAGAGAACCTATTCGAGCTTTCTCCTCAAGTGACAACAAGAAATAATGGTTTAAAACTAAACGGTCAACGTTGCATCACAGATCTCCGTAAAAATTATTTCAATGTTAGAGTTGTTGATCGATGGAACAAGTTACCAGCAAATGTTGTCGAAGCCAGCACAATAGCTACATTTAAAACAGACTTGACGCGCACTGTAAAGTAAATGGGTATTGATAGTACCCTGCGAATTCATATTATAGTCCCCCGGATCGATTAGTGTTAGTGGTAGTTGTAGGTAGTATATTTCATATCCTATCATTCTTCACTGCGAAACTTCCATGTTCCAATCTTCTTTAGGGACATGGTATCATTTTCCAACTGTTTTCTTACATGTAGTTGATAGTTAGTGGTATGTAGTTCAACAGATACCCTAGTTATGGACCAATAAGTCTCCTGGTGTCTGTTATTCCTATGTATTCCTATGTATTCCTCCTCCTCCTCCTCCTCCTCCTCCTCCTCTTCCTCATCATCATCATCATCATCATATTCAGTGTATGTTTTTATGCCATAAAATATGCATTCTATAATTATTTTGGAGATCCGGATCTTCAAGTCGCTTGTGATCCCTGTCTTACTCTATGGTTGTGAGACATGGACACTAAATAGCGACTTGAAGAGGCGAATCGATGCCTTTGATAATAAGTGTCTTCGCAGAATCATGGGGTATCGGTGGTATGATTACGTGTCAAATCAGCGATTGCACCGTGAGATTGAATCGAGGCCTATTACTTGCATAGTCCGTCAGCGCCACCTTCGGTTATATGGGCATGTGGCACGCTACCCTGAAACCGATCCTTCCCATCGGGTTGTATATGTAAGAGACAATCCGGCATGGAGGAGATCAAGGGGGTGCCCACAAGGCTCGTGGCTGGGGCAAGTTGATGTTTCCTGTCGAGAGTTGCTTGGTATGGGAAGGGACCCTGCATGGGGACTCGTGCGTGGTGAACCCCGGGAGTGGCGTCGTAGGGTGGGCGAGGCGACGCTCCCCCCGGCGTATGCCCCCAATGATTGATTGATATAATTATTTTGTTATCGTGTTGCAGGCTATGAAATGAAATCATGGACCGTGGACTCTGTTTTTTGTGCAAGGGACCATCTCAAAAGAATTTAATGTGGCAGGTGGGGCTGCTAAAACATATGAGGCTATACTATCAAGATTAATGGAATTTGAAAAACTGGGAATGTCAATGCTTGAGGAATTATCTTCTCTTGGCAATTGTCATCGAGCTCCCGACTGTATTATATTAATATTACTCGTACCCGTATTATATTACCAAAATGTACTTATGTGCCGAGTTTCGTTTTTCTTCCACAGTTGCAGCTAATTTGCGCATTTTCCCCTGACTAACACTCTCCTCCCCTTGCTCAAGGGGGACAGTAACCGCACGAATTTGTCAGTGAAAAATCCTCGTGAGTGAGCGAGGATTTGGAACCGGCTAACCACAGAATGGCAGACCAACGCTGTATCCACTTTACCATCGTGACGGTATGTGTGTGTGTGTGTGTGTGTGTGTGTGTGTGTGTGTGTGTGTGTGTGTGTGTGTGTGTGTGTGTGTGTGTGCGTGTGTGTGTGTGTTTCATATCCAACATAAACTGAACATCAACTTCCCTGGCGCATATTTAGGTCAACAAAAATGACGAGAAATTTAGAAATATACGATCGACCAGACATGATTAAAACGCAATTTCAACGTAATTGCTACATACGACTCGCCCTTGAAACTTGATGCAACTGACTGATTTCCATTATTGAAAACAAAATAATTAAGAAAGGAAAAAAATGAGGCAACGCAAGTCTTTTCTCCGCGTAACGCAAAATAATCCAAAGAAACTAGAAACCAAGAGAAAGACACAATTACAATTCAAAAAGTGTAACTAAATCTAGAAAATATCAATGAACTTCATATCCCTGATTATTACTAGACACCCAAAATAACTAACCACAAATTCAAGTGTCACCAAACCATAAAAAAACATATCAAGAAGAACTACTCATAAAGCAAAAATGAACAAAATGCAAATAAATTCCTAGTTATCAAACCTGCCCCCCAAAAAAACCCATTTAACTACAATTCCAAAAAATATTTATTACCAAATCCAAATAGTCACTAAATTATATTTATCATTAAACCTAAAAACTAACAATTAACCACAAATGAGCAGAAAAAAAGAATTCCCAAAGCCCATAAATACAATATAAGAAAAAAACTGTTATATGAAAAGAAAAAAGAAATGCGAATCTTAACTTAACAAAAAAGTTCCGTTATATGAGTTGTCAGATACACTAGGGAGAGGGCTGGGAGGGGGAGGGGAGGAAGAGGTCAGGTGATAAGAGGTCAATTAAGGCCACCTACATGTGACCCTTTAGATGAATGGAGAGCGTGATTCCCCCCTAACTAGCCAATTACCTGACCTGCTCACCGCCTTCTGTGTGTGTAGGGGGAGAGGGAGAGTGGGAGAGGAGGTTAAAGTTAGAGGAGGAAGTTAGAGGCAGCCACATTTGGTGGAGGTGGTGGAGGTGGTGGTGGTAGTGGTGGTGGTTGAAATAATAATAATTTATAATGGTGTGTTAATGATGTTGTTGATGATACTTGAGGTAAAAAAAAAAAAAAGCTTAGATAATTGACACCATGGTAACACACACACACCACCACACACACAGACACACACACACACACACACACACACACACACACACACACACACACACACACACTTACACACACACAGCTTCCTAAAATTTTGATTCATTAGATAGAAGAGAGAGAGAGAGAGAGAGAGAGAGAGAGAGGAGAGAGAGAGAGAGAGAGAGAGAGAGAGAGAGAGAGAGAGAGAGAGAGAAGAGAGAGGGAAAAAACAAAAAGATGGGAGAGAGAGAGGCGATTGACAGAGAAGGATAGAAGAGAGAAAGAGAGCTAGATAGAGGTGTGTGCGTGTGTGTGTGTGTGTGTGTGGTGTGTGTGTGTGTGTGTGTGTGTGTGTGTGTGTGTGTGTGTGATGAAATATATAAAAGGAAAAAGAAAGGCGTCTCCCATCATCCCTTCATCAGACTTTCATCAACGCGGCAGAAAATCATGATAATAAAAGAGTCACGACCAGGTGCGACGAGAAGAGAGAGAGAGAGAGGAGAGAGAGAGAGAGAGAGAGAGAGAGAGAGAGAGAGAGAGAGAGAAGAGAGAAGAGAGAGAGAGAGAGAGAGAGAGAGAGAGAGAGAGCAAGAAAGAGAAAGAGAGCAAGAAAGAGAAAGAGAGAGAGGGGCAGTGAATATACTGCATTCAATAGAGGATGGAGGTGTCGACATTGGGTTTCACAAGTTGAATCCACTACAACGAATCGTATTGTATCACACTCATTGAATCTTCACACTTTATTACAAGTACAATAGCTACACATTTACATACAGGTGTGAATAGAGATGGAGGGGGAGAAGGAGGGAATGAGGGATGGAGGAAAAGAGAGGGAAGAAGGGAGGGAGAGAGAGGCGTGGAGAGACAGTAGAAGTGCCGAGAAACATAGGGAATGTGTGAATGATACAAAAATATAATAAACCTACCTTGCTACTACTTTTTACAGCTCTACTTAGGACTTAATACTCACTAATATACACACAACAAACACACACACACACACACACACACACACACACACACACACACACACACACACACACACACACAATAACGCTAACATGCGAACGAAAACCACGAGGTAAAGTTAAATAGAGAAAGAAAAGTATACCTATAAAACCCTACCTACAAAATATTATAATATGTCCAGTCTAGGGTGTCTCAAATATACAAATGGAGGATTTCGGGTCGGGGTGACTCTTGCCCGTATTACACCTCTATAAATGATTGTTCACACAAAATTTGACAGCTGTCGGAGGATTTTGAGGGGTCACTCAAGTTGGCCACTTTTTTTTCACTTATACAAAATTTTATTCTCTTGCGCAGGTGATGGCGACTAGAGCAAGAAATCAGTTGTGGTTGCTGGACAAGGTCCCAATTGCAGAGATTGTTTGTCCGCGACTTCCATCGAAAGAATAGTGTCTGCTGCTTTACTTCCACCACCACCAAGAGGGACGGAAGACCAAGTCGGAGAGCATTCGCCTGGTGGTGCAAGCCATCTGGCCCATCTGGGAGAAGGCCAACCTACCAACTACCACCAAGAAGTACGCAGGGGAGAAGCTGGTGAAGTTGATCGACACCTATGACGCTCTCAAGAAGAACAGGACAAAGCTGCAAGAGGGTTATCGCTACAAGGAGGAAATGTTCAAGTCAGATTTAGAAGACGTATTTGACGTGGCTCACTCCTCCGCGCTAGCCTCCTCCAAAGTCCCTCAGGAGGACAAGGATTTTCTCACCTCGCAGAGGGAAGACCGGACGTCGTCAAGTCTTGCGGGGGTGGACCAGAAGACAGTGAAGAAGAAGGCTGAAAAGCGGAAGAGAGATCTTGCAGCCCAGGCTAGGAAGACAAAATCAGATGCTAAGGTGACACAGCTCATGGAGGTGGTGCATTTGCAGGCGGATGGTAGCAGCACTGAAACCAACACGGAAGACGAGGATGATGCCGACGAGACGTACCAAGTGCCCAGCATCACCAAGGCCCAGACTCCAAAGAGGAGGCGAAGGAAAGCCCTTGCAGATCCGAATCTCATCGCTGCTTGGGATCGCGACAACTTGTCCGTGAGACAAGCAACGTCGTCCTTTGCAGCAGCAGCTCAGAATTTGGGTCATGACCTGGATGAGCTGGTATTCTTGTCAGCAACTGTTCATAGAACCCGGAACAAGATCCGAAAGGAGATGGGAGAAGAGTTGATCCAAAAGTTCGAAGCTTCAGGTCCATTAGTCTTGCACTGGGATGGGAAACTCTTGGAAGATATTGCCAAGGAGAAGAAGGAGGTCGGTCGGATTGCGGTTGTAGTGACGGGTGATGGAATCGAGGAGCTTCTTGGTGTACCAGCTGCGGTGGACGGCACTGGACGACAACAGGCTGCATCCGTACTCCAGGAAGTCCAGGCTTTTGGCATTTCGGAGCAAATCGTTGGACTGGGATTTTACACCACAGTTGTGAACACAGGGATGATCCAAGGTGCTTGTGTTCACATTGAGCAGGAGATGGGCCGTCCCATGCTATGGTTGGCTTGCCGTCACCACATTTTGGAGGTCGTACTCAAGGATGTCTTCGTGCGATGTCTTGGGCCATCCTCTTCCCCTGACATTCTCCTCATCAAAAGATTTCAAAAGAAGTGGGCCATCATCGACCAAGGGTCATTCTTGTCCATCAGTGAATGAAAACAATCCCCCAGCAACTGACTACTGGGCAAATCAAGTATCTTCCATGAAGGAATACCTGCAGCAGACGCTTTCCCACGGCACACATCCCCGTGAAGACTACCGTGAACTCCTCGTCCTTTCCTACCGCTTCCTTGGCGGTCAGGTTTAGGGGGGATTTCGTCAGCCTGGGGCCTATCACCACGCCAGATGGATGGCCAAAGCCATCTATGCTCTAAAGATTTTCATGTTCCGTCACCAACTAGACCTGACCGCCAGGGAAGAAGGAGGACTTCGGCGGCTGTGTTTGTTCATCTCCTTCGCGTACGTGAAGTAGTGGAACGAGGCAATGGTCTCGAATCGAGCTCCACTGAACGACTTGGAGTTCTTCCGCCTGCTCGAGGCCTACCCCGACAAGGAAGTCAGCCACACGGTATCCACGGCCTTGAAACCAGTGGTATCTCTACCAGTGGTATCTCTCAGAGGATCTTGTAGGGCTTGGTTTTTTCGACGACTGCATTCCAAAGGACACGAAGCTCAAGATGGTCCAACGACTTCAATACCCTGCTACGAAGAAGGGACCCAAACGGCTTGATCTGAAGAACTTCAATCCGCAACAATCCATCGAGCTATTCGTCACCCGGAGAACCAAAGAAGTCTTCTTCGCGCAATACTTCCAGAATCGGAGTCTCCCACCTTCCTCAAGAAAGATCCAGAGGATTGGATCAATGACCAAAATTGGATCACATCGCAAGAGGGTG
>JACEEZ010020527.1:102500-137500 GCA_016584305.1 Chionoecetes opilio | reverse complement strand
TGCAGGCCGCGGCTGCTGCCTTGTGATTGGCTGACACGTTTGAGACACAATCTGATTGGCTGGCACGTTTGTTTTTACACAATTGTGATTCGCTGGCGAGGCTGTGACGTCATTGTAATCGCTCAGCCACTCAGCTATCAGCAACCATGCACCGCCACTGCCATGTCTCGTATCTGTATACCCACTAACGCCGGGGTGTAGAAATAGAGGGATGTTGTTGAGCGAACAACCGTGGCCTTTAACTCTCTCTGAATGTCTGCCCTGGTACCTGATATGAGACGAAACTGGGGTTTGATTTACTGCTACCCCCCCTACCTCGTATCTTGAGGATAATGATAAGATGAACCAAGATCAACATGGCTTCCGCTCCAGCCACTCAGGCCTTTCACAATTGCTCGCCTATCATGAATTTTGTTTTGAGCACTTTAACACAATAAAGATGTTCTCGTGTTCTACCTAGACTCCGCAAAAGCAATTTTGATAAAGTGGACCATGGCATATTGCTGCATAAAATACGAAGCCTGGGTATATAGGGAAAACTCTGAATGTGGTTGCATTCTTTCCTCACCGACCTAGAACAATTTGTAGCGGTTGATGGTGCAGTGTCCCAGTTGTCTGGAGTCACTAGTGGAGTACCACAGGGGTCAGTCCTCGGCCCCCTACTCTTCCTCATACACATCTCCGATATCAAAAAAACATGTTTAACACTAGTCCGTCGCCTCCCTGCAGATGACACCCGTGTGTTAAAGGAAGTGTCCTTATAAGCCGACGCCGACTTACTCCAAACAGACCTTGCAGCGCTTTACTTGTGGGCAGAACATAACAATATGTCCTTTAATAACAATAAATTTCAACACTTGAGTTACAACACTGACCGAAGAACTAACAATGGGTACACTTACACAGCACAAGACGGATCTCACATTAACAATAAGGAACATGTGAGAAACCTCGGTGTTACCCTCAGCTTTGATTGCAGCTTCACAACTCACATAGTCAATGTGACAAAGAAACGAAGAAGTACGAAAGTACGAAGTCAGGTTGGCGGTATTCTGTGCACCTTTCGTACCCGTGACACACTTCCCATGCTGACGCTCTACAAATCACTCGTCGTGCCCTTGTTGGAATATTGCTGTCAGCTGATGGAGCCCGTGGAAGGTCGGAGAGAAGCAGTGACTCGAAGCAGTGCAGCGGTTGTTTACCAGTAAAATCTCTGCTGTTCGACACTTGGACTACTGGGACAGGTTGAAAAAACTCAACCTATTTGCACTAGAGGGATGCAGAAAAGGTATGGCATTCTATATATTTATAAAATATTAATTAGCAGTACAATCAATAACCTTGACATACATTTCAACATCCATCAACGACTGGACCGACTCTGTCACATTGAGAGGACACATCCCAGATCAGCCACCAGAGTCAAGATGTTGAAAGAGAACGAACGCCTTTGCCACCAGAGGGCCTCGCCTATTCAATGTTTTACCTAGACATCTGCGTGACTCAAACGAACTGTCTGGAAAACTTCTAAATTAAATTTGATATAGAGATTTTAATAATTAGATATATAAATTAGATGAGATAATTAGATATGGAAATTTCTCGAGACAATCCACAGCACTATATTATTATAACGGCATTATAGACCAGCTGGCGCAGAGACGGATAGACGGAATATACTAGTGGCGGCGCATCAGTGTGGCCACGGGCACCAAATTGTGTTGTGCTTAAAACTACGCTCCACAGGATCCACAGGTGTGTGTGTGTGTGTGTGTGTGTGTGTGTGTGTGTGTGTGTGTGTGTGTGTGTGTGTGCGTGCGGGCGTACGGGCGTGGGCGTGTGCGTGTGTGTGCGTGTGTGTGATGTGCTCGAATCGTGCTTCCTTCCTTTCTTTTTGTTTCTT
Source organism: Chionoecetes opilio (assembly GCA_016584305.1). NCBI lineage: Eukaryota > Metazoa > Arthropoda > Malacostraca > Decapoda > Majidae > Chionoecetes > Chionoecetes opilio. The sequence goes on along the minus strand of JACEEZ010020527.1, from coordinate 135,597 downwards.
TCTATCTGTTTTCCCCTCCTTTGTTCCATTTCTTTATACATTAATTCCTTTCTCCCTGTTTCGCTCCTCATTTTCCCGTTTCTCTCTTACGCCTCCTGTCCTCCTTTCCATCGTGTCTGCCATCTAGTTTTTTTTTTTCTTTTCTCTCTCTCTCTCTCTCTCTCTCTCTCTCTCATCCTCGTCTCATCCTCTCGATCCTCTCTCCTCTCTCTCTCTCATCTCTCTCTCTCTCTCTCTCTCTCTCCTCTCTCTCTTCTCTCTCTCGTCTCTCGTCTCTTCTCTGTCTCTCTCTCTCTCTCCTCTACTCTCTCTCTCTCTCGTCTCTCTCCTCTCTCTCTCTCTTTTCTCCTCTCATGATTTTTTATGAAATCTGCATCATATATTTTTCTTTCTATTTTCCAACCCCTTCCTCTCATCCGTCGCGATTTTTTTATAGCAAATGCCGAGTCGAAAAACATTACTGTGTCGGGTGTTCTCCCAAGATCAAGGCTGAAAACAATGCTTTCAACACACATAAATGACTCATAAACCTTTGCAGACAAGGTGTTGAGTTTAAAAACCAGACACAAGTTTTGCAACCAGCAAATTCTCTTCCGGAAAGAGAGACTATAATATGCAGTAGGCTCGGTGCGCCTTGGTAACTCTTACAAATAAAAAGAAAAAAGAAAACACCTTGGAACGTAAGATTAATTCAAGCGATACATTATTCTTTGACAACGATATAGTGCGCTATCTTATAATATATTTTTAACATTATAGGCCGAATTGTCTTTAATATAAAAAAAAAAAGAAGCCAACATAATAGTCAGTCCCTTAAAAACAAATAGTGAGAGATCCAAGGGTTGGCGAATTATTCCAGGAAGTGTCTTCATATTTCTTTCTCACAGAATTGGAAGTCGCAGGATAGAGGAAAAAAAATAAGGATTGAGATTTCCAGAGTTCACCAGCGAAAAGAATGCTCGTAGTATATGAAATATATTTTCAAGATGTAGAAAAAAACGCCTGCACGGAAAAATGTAATATCACGGAAGTTACAGAATCGTACAAAGTTGAAATAATTTTTTTTTTTTAAATTGGCAGAAAATTCCCAGTAAGGGAAACAAAACCTTGTTGTTATAAAAGGGAAAAAAAACCAAAAAGGGGAGGCGGCGGCGTTCCGGGGGCCTGGGGTTTTCTAGTTTTCCCCCACTTGCAATATCCTAAAAACAAAGTCCATTTTTCCAAAATGTACAAAAAAAACCCTTTCGTTGGAATTTTTTGAGGTTTCCCAAAAATAAAAATTTTTTAAAAACCCTTTGGGACCTTCTGAACCGGGAAAATAAATGTTTCCCATTTTTTCTTTTTAAATTTAAATTTTGTCATGCCCAATTCTCATCAGAATCACGGGTATTTGAAACCAGCATCATCGTCATTGTCACACTTTTTGGCGCTGCACAAACACATATCTTTGCAATTTTAAGGGGCCTTTTGGACTTGCACGAGCCCCCCCGCGGGGACGAGCAGTTTTTTTTGAAAATGACATCTCCCCCATTTTCCAGAAGGGCCCCTTGGGTGAGGGGGGAAAAGGGCTTGTTTCTTTTGGTTTTAGCTGGCCATCATCCCCCTTTTGTGATACCCTTTTCTAAAGGGGCGGGTCCAGCAGTTTCCTGAGGGGGAAGAGAAGCCTGCCCCCAGATTCGTGCTTGCACATGTGTCCTTTGATGGGGCTGCTTCAAGGCCCCCTTTGGTAGGTGGCAGCTTGTCACTTTCTGCCTTTGTATTTGGCAAATAGGTCCCCAGCGTAGTTTAAAGGAATACTTGAGATTTTAAAATCCCCTTCAGAAAAGTATGCCTGGCAAAAAAACCCTGGCCAAGGTTTGCAGGCCCATTCCGCTAAACCACCTGTGTAATCACTTTAGCATGGATAGACCCCGGGATGCGGGTCATCGTCAGAATCTAGGAACAGTTTTTAAAACCAGGTCGGGGTTTGCCTATTCTTTCCCAAAGTACCAGTGTTGTGGGGCCCCAAAAGAATGCTTTTTCCAAGATGTCAACCACCTTTTTAAAAGCAAAAGGGATATGTAAACCCAGGCGAAAATGGCCCCCCCTTTTTTTGGAAAATCAAAGCGGGCCGCCATTTTGTGTTTAAAAAAAATTGTAAACATTAAATTTCCTGGTTCAGTGGTCCTAAGTTTATGAAAATTTTTATATTTTTTGGCAAATCTCCAAAAAACTTAAACGAAAGTACTAAGGAACGGGGAAAAACCGATTGACGAATGACTAAAAAATCCTTTTTCAGTTTGGGAGCCCTTTCCGCGTATTTTCTTTCCCTTTGGGCCCTTCCAATGAGACACGCAAGCGGGACGACAAACATTACCGCAAAGCCCCTGAAAATTAGGGGTTACCCAAGAGGATACTGTTTTTTTGGTGACATATATTTAGGGTAAATAAAATGGGAAGATATTTTCCCCCTTGGCCTTGTTAAAAACCATTAAAATACAAAATCGGAACACGATCTATACACGAACTTGCAGGAAAGCGCCTACACAACAGCATAAACAAAAAAAAACGAAAGGGTGACAAACATTCTGGGTTTTATCTTTTCCCCCTGATGAAGGTCTTAGAAAATCAATCTTTAAAGCCCCCATAAAAAAAAGGGGGAAGATCCAGGATATCAAAGGGCAGACTTATAACTTGGGAGAATCTTAGCCAATAACGACTTCAGCCAACTTACATATAATAATGACATACACATCATGACAGCTATTTTAGAGTATATTAAACATAACTATAGAAACCTAATGTTCTAGTTTGAAATAGCTCAGCACTACAATAAACCGAAATGGTGGAATCACGAAACAGAAAATATCATCTTGGTTAAAAAGCGTGCTTATCAAAACAAGGATAAAAAATGATAACGACAAACTCACTATGACAGAATTCGCCGAGGTGTTAAAAGGTTTATCATAAACAGTAAGAATAATTTTGTAATTTTACGTTTCAAACACACGTAGAAAACACAGAAAAATTTTGTTACGTTAAAAAAATAAAGTATCAACTTCAACCATTAGCCCATTGGACACACAGGCGTCGAACACACACTTATGACATCATTGAGGCGAACGTTGTAAATATTCATTTTATATTTATCTTATCATTTTTTGGGGGGGCATTCGTTTTTATATTGGAAAATATCTATGTAACCATCTTATCCCAAAAATATAAACCGTTTTAAAAACCTTTTAAAAGCCCCTGAGTAACCCGGAAAGCGATAATCTTTCGTGCAATCTTTGACAAAAATTTTCCCAAAAATAAATAGCGGGTAAATTTTTTTTCTCCTAGACAGCAAGGCCCAAAGGGGTTTTTGGGGACTTCCCCCAGACTAGTCATTCTTTTTTACACCAAACAAACCCTATCATACTAGGAAAACCCCAACGACTGATAATCTCAAGTTAGTGGTCACAACTATTACTCTTTACCTTTCGAAGGATGGTTTTTAAAGGGTGGCCCTTTGGTTTGTAGGTTTGGTTTGGGAGGCGGGGGGCCGAGTAGTTCGCGTCTTGGAGGGATGAGGTCGAGTCCCCGGGGTTCGAGTTCGGCCGGGGGAAAATCTCTCCCTCATCTTTAATGCGGTCGAAAAAGAGCCTTTGGGAGGTGAGGGACAAGGTCCCGATTTTAAGTTTCCCCAAGGGGGCAAAAGTTGAATCCACGTCGGGGTGGCCGAAGGGAAAACCCGCATGCTGCCCTTCCCGTTCTTTTTTTGACTGCGACTACCCAAATGCCCCCCCCCGGAGTGCACCCAAAGGGGGCAGCATGAGCCTAAACTGAGGGTTGACTATCAAGGAAAACGGACCTTTACCTATAGATAAAAAAGTATTTACTATAAAAAAACCCCGCCTGCGCCCCCCGGGCGAGAGCCAACCATCATGACCCCCTCCAGAATGGCAGGAACCCAAACCCCCTGAGCCTCAAAAAAAATAAAATAATAAACCTACATTCGTTCTAGGGTTCAACGTTTAAAGAAAAAAAAAAAAGTACAGGGATTATATTTTGGGAAATTTAAGCTAAAGTGCGGCGTCCAACAAGGCAATGTAAACTCTAATGTTTGACTGAACAGGGGATGGTTGGTGCTGCTTCTTTTTGAGAACGGCGGACCCTACACTTACACTTACATAAAAAAAACACTACTAACCAAAAAACTACACCGTTTTACCCCCCCTATCTCTCTTCTTTCCCCTCCTTTTCTGTCTCCCCATCTCTCCCCTCTCCCCCTCTCTCTCTCTTTCCCCTTCTCCAAAACCACTCCATTTTTTTCCCAAAACCTATATTCTTGCTCTTCCCCTTTTTGTTCCCTGCATCTCTCCTTTTTATTTCCCTTTTCCCTTTGCTTGCCTTTTCATCTATGTCTATCTCAAATCCCCCCTTCCCAAATCCCCTTTCCCCTCCTACTACAGCTGTACCCCTCTTTTTATTTTATCCCCTCCCTTCTGCCCTGCCCAAATCTTTACCCATCCCTCCCCTCCAAAAAAAATTTTACTGTTTTTTGCCTCCGTTCCTTGCTTTCCTAAACCTCACCCCCCCCTTTCCGCCCTGTCCTGTTTCAGCAGGGGAGAATGTTTTTTTGTATGACTCTAATTTCCCGTCTTAAATCCCAAAAGGTCTCCGGGCGGGGCCCGGGAAAAAAATTTAGGAGAAAGAACAAGAGCTATAATTTTTTTTATATATTTTTTTTGGAAAAAAAAAAAAAAAAAATTTTTTTATTAAAAATATATATATATAAATATATAATATTATATTTTATATATTTTAAAATTTTAAATAATTTATTGCGGGGGGGAGAAAAAGGGGAGAGAGAGGGGAGAAAAGAGAAAAGAGAGAGAGAGAGAGAGAGAGAGAGAGAGAGAGGGGGAAAAAGAGAGGGGAGAGAGAAGGGGAGAAAAAGGAGAGAGAGAAAAATTCCACATAAAAGGGTTTTTTTGGGGCCATGAAAACCCCAATTTTAAAAAGAAAATTGTGAAGAAAAAATTTGCGATTTTTTATTTTGGAGGAGGAAGAGGGGGGGAAGAGAAGCAGACCCACAGAAAAAGGGAAAACAAAGGAAAAAAAGGCACAATGGGGCCCAAAAGTAACGTCGAAAAAAAAGGGGAAGGAAAAGCAAAAAGAAAAAGAGGGAGATAGGGGTAATATAGCTTCCGTTTTTTCCCCCTCTGAGGGAGGGAGGGAATGAAAGAAGTAAGATGAAAAAATGAGAAGGAGGGAAGAGGATATGTGAGGAAGCGTCACAGAGAGCGAGAGAGAGAGCGAGATAGGGAAGAAAAGAGAGAGAAGGAGTGAGAGGGAAAAAGAGAGAGAGGGGAGAGAGAGAGAGAAGAGAGAGAGAGAGAGAGAGAGAGAGAGAGAGAGAGAGAAAAGAGAGAGAGAGAGAGAGAGAGAGAGAGAGAGAGAGAGAGAGAGAAAGAGAAGAGAGGGGAAAGAAAAAAAAGGGAAAGAGGAGAGAGGAGAGGAGAGAGAGAGAAGAGAGAGGAGAAGAGAGGAGAGAGAGAGAGGAGAGAGAGAGAGAGAGAAGAGAGAGAGAGAGAGAGAGAGAGAGAGAAAAGAGAGAGAGGAGAGAGAGAGAGAAGAGAGAAAAAGGGAAAGAGAAGAGAGAGAGAGAGAGAGAGAGAGAGAGAGAGGAGAGAGAGAGGGAGAGAGAAAAAGAAATGAGAGAGAGAGAGAGAGAGAAAAGGGGAGAGAGAGTAGAGAGAGAGAGAGAGAGAGAGAGAAGAGAAGGAGAGAGAGAGAGAGAGAGAGAGAGAGAGAGGAAGAGAGAGAGAGAGAGAGAGAGAGAGAGAGAGAGAGAGAGAGAATATTACCATAAGTAGACTAGATAATTTTGTTTAATATTTTATCAATATACTTTCCAACTATCTAAATTTTACTTTTTCCACGACTGTTTATATTTCCCTACTATGTTTACCAATTTTTCTTACCTGTCTACCTGTCTATGTAATTACCTACTATCTACTTCACTTACCTACTAACTTTCTTTCTATCTATTCAATTACCTAGTATTTTTCTTCGTACCTTTACACTTACCTGTTCTTCTACTTAACCAATTATACTTTCCTAGGCACTTCACACGCTATCCTTCATCATACATATCAATCTACCTGTATATTTACTTCTTTACATCCCTAACTGCTAACCATTAACTTTCTTGATGTTATTGAATTATTAATCATTAAACAATAGTTACGTCGCCTCCGTGGTGCAGTGGCTAGCGTGCCTGGCTACGAATCTGCGGGCCCTGGTTCGATCCCGGGCCAGGGCAAGTCGGTGACCAGCCTACCCAGCTGTTCTTACTTCCTTTCGGGGTTGATAAATGGGTACCTGGGGTAACCTGGGGAAGGTAACTGTGGTAACCCGGGAGTCACACTAGCCCTGTGTCCCGGGGTAACGGGTCCTCACCCACCACAGGCTCTAAGGGCTAATGCCACGGAGATGAGCACCGCATGCCACGCGCAGCTTAGCGTATGCTCCCATCTTTACCTTTACCTTTAAACAATAGTTATACTGATAATGCTAATATCAAATGACAATAATGATGATAATGTTAGTAAATGGTGAAAATTACCGTCATGATATAAAGGATGATAATGATAATGATAATATTGATAATAACGCTGATAATTATAGTAGTAGGTAGCAGAAGTTACCCGTAATAAATATGATGTTTATAAAGACAATTCGAGTGGCTTTGTAGACATAACACAATAATTGTACCAATAATTATAAAGATGATTTTGATAATGAAAGTGAAATGATAATGATAATGATTATGAAAGTGCAAGTAGGATGATAATGATATATATTTTTGCTTTACGTTGGAACCTATAGCGCCTGTAGGCCTTTTTTTATATTTATATTGGGGGCTCAGGTGGTTGGCCGTACACATTCTGGAGGGTCGTGATGGTTGGTCCTCCCCCGTTGGTGGCGCAGGCTGGATTTTTTATAGTGACACCTGTAGTCTTAAGTGAAAATCCCGTGTGATGTTCGGATCCTCAGGCAGGCTCATTGGCCACCTGGTGTTTCGACATAATAATAATGACAGATAGTGAAAACATTGTGAAAAATAGAATGATACTCAACATTATATATTTATAACCCAGTATCTGACAATTATAGTAATACTAGCCGCAAAGCCGCCCTCCGGGCGGACTTTTTGGCTAGCTCCTGCGAAGGGCTATTGATGGGCCTTCGGCCCACCACCTGTGTTTGGTGGGCCTTCGGTCCACCAAACACAGACTCTCCAGATAGCCCCTTCTAGCTTTCCTGAAATCATGAATGTAGAAATGTATGTATTAACGCCAACCTATTCACATCACCCCCAACCCATTCACTCACCCATTACCCATCACCCCCCACCCATTCACTCACCCATTACCCATCATCCCCCACCCATTCACTCACCCATCATCCATCACCACTCACTCATTCACTCACCCATTACCCATCACCCCCCATCTATTCCCTCACCCATCACCCATCACCCCCCACCCATTCACTCACCCATTACCCATCACCCCACCCATTCACTCACCCGTTATCCATCACCCCACCCATTCACTCACCCATTACCCATCACCCTACATCAAGGTTTCCTCAATTCTCGCAACCCACTTTTTTTCTCACAATTCTCGCTAATAGGCTGCTAAAAAAAAGAAGAAAAAAAGTGATCGGATCATCTTATAAATGGGCTTAAAACCTTCCCCTGCTCGAACCGGTTCCAAAACTGTGCCATATGAGGAGATTCCGCCACAGGGGGCGGCACCTGGAGCGGACACACACACACACACACACACACACACACACACACACACACACACACTTTCGCTTATATTATTATAGAAGTCGAAGCAAATAGCTCGACTGGATGAGATTTCACGGACCTATGATAGCACCCATTCACCCCCCCTTACACCTACCAACCTCAATCCACCCTAAACACATCTCTAAACCCCCCCAAACACACACACACAAAACACTGCCCCAAACGTCCCTGCGTGTATATACTAGCAATTCAGGATGGCGTGAGGGCAAGCTAGCAGGAGACTAAGTAATGCTTCTTCTCCAAAAAGTCTTCTTAAGCCCTTCACAAAATGTACTTAACTGAATACGAACTCATTACACACACTATCGTAACATTTAACGTCTTTCCCGTCCTCGTTTCCTTATAATACTAACACTAAAACTGAATGAGATAACGCGGCCTTATTATGCAATTTCAATGAAGTGAAGTTTTATTATTATTCAGTTTACATTTCCCCTACTGATGATATATGGTGAAGAACATTTATGTTTGTTTCTATGTGTAATACACGCAAATATATACTTGAACCTCACACCCGTAACAAAGACTCTCTCTCTCTCTCTCTCTCTCTCTTTCTCTTTCTCTTTCTCTTTCTCTTTCTCTTTCTCTTTCTCTTTCTCTTTCTCTTTCCTCTTCTCTTCTCTCTGCTCTCTCTCTCTCTCCTCTTCTCCTTCTCTCTCTCTCTCTCTCTTTCTCTTCTCTCTCTCTCTCTCTTCCCTCCTCTCTCTCTCTCTCTCTCTCTCTCTCTCTCTCTCTCTCTCTCTCTCTCTCTCTCTCTCTCTCTCTCTCTCTCTCTCTCTCTCTCGTCTCTTTTCCAGATTGCCTTTACCTGACCCAACTCTTCCTCCGCCTAAGGGAAAAGGACACAAACTTGTATTTATGGTTCGGCCCAAAATGGAAGCAAAGATAAAAAAGAAAGAAAAAAACTTGTATGTGAAAATATATTTATTCATTCATTTATTTATTTATTCATGACGTAAACCGTTGATTCCATTTTCTTGACTTATTCTTTTTACTCTACTTAAGTTCTCTCTATTTTCTAAGCTATTATACCGAGTACCAAGAATCCTTAGTGTGTATGTTAGTTTGTCTGTCATCAACGAATTTGACCAAAAGGAGGTCATATTTCGAATCAGAACAAATGCCACCTAATGCGGAATACTCAAGATTCAAGAACCTAATACTAAAGAACCCTGAATTACAAATCCATCATAAGTTGTAGTAATTAAAAAATTGTACTTAAGAGAAATTCTGCATTTGGAAATGAGTGTGGATCCCCCAGGAACCCGCCTCCAGATGCCTCGAAAAAGAGTTCCTAGCCTGCTCAAAATGCAGAATTGCGGCATTTGGGTGACGAGTAATAATATCAATATCAAGAATAATAACAATACTAATAATTGATATAATTATAATACTTACATCACCTACTTCTACTACCATTACTACAACGAAAGAAAAGAGTAGGAGATAAAATAATTTTAACTACCACTACTAATACAATAGAGTAAGAGACTAAGTAAAAATTTATATTTATTCATCACTCGAGCATCCTCTATTCACTCCACTTTTGCACATCTACACTGTCAAGGCAATATAAAAAGGCTTTATATTAGTTTATGGTTTAGTTGTGCTGACACTCCCTTTGCGTAGCGTGCTGCTTGTTACACTCACAAGGTCTTCCTATTAAAGGCCTCTTCCATTTGCGACATTTCAAGAACCAGTTCACGGAACCCAAGAGTTCAGGCGTTCCATTTGCGCACGAAAACCTGGGTCCGAGGCAAAGTGCGTAGTGACTCAGCAAAACCCTTGAACTTTCTCTACTCACATTGAGAGGTGGGTAGCTTGGGTAGAGTTTTCAGTTCATAACAAACAATGGTCGCCTTGGGCCCTATTTCTCTTATCGTGAAGGGTTTTCCGCATGCACGAGTCGGAGAGGATGTCAGACGGCATAAAAGAGGCATACATGGCTGATGGAGGCCATGTGCTCCCGCGATCTTAAACTTGATATGATCCCTTCACATAGCCGCTAGCTGAGTTATATCTCTCGTTATCTCTCTCTCTTGTTATCTCTCTCTCTCGTTATCTCGTTATCTCTCTCGTTATCTCTCTCTCGTTATCTCTCGTACTCTCTCGCTATCTCTCTCTCTCTCTCTTGTTATCTCTCTCGTTATCTCTCTCTCTCGTTATCTCTCTCGTTATCTCTCTCGTTCTCTCTCTCTCGTTATCTCTCTCTCGTTATCTCTCTCTCTCGTTATCTCTTGTTATCTCTCTCTCTCTCTCGTTATCTCTCTCTCTCTCTCTCTCTCTCTCTCTCTCTCTCTCTCTCTCTCTCTCTCTCTCGGTATCTCTCTCTCTCTCTCTCTCGTTATCTCTCTCTCTCTCTCTCTTAAATTGCCTCGCCAGCTGAGTATGTTTGTAAACAAAAAACGGGGTTTTTGCGTTCCATTTGTGACACGCGAACCCAACCCTGAACCCAGAACCCAACCCTGAACTGAAAGAACTAGTTCATGCAACTTGGGCACAAATGGAAGAGGCCTTATGGTTTATTAAGGCCATGTCACACGGACACTTTTTCCGGAATCTTTTGGTATTTTACTGCCATTTGATGCCTGATACCGGCATCTTTTGGTAGCAAACGCGGAGTCGCGCATGTTCGTTCTCTTGCCACCAGTACTGGCATCTTTGTTTACATCTCGGAGCAGCCGACGCCACGCAAGACTTGTACGAACTGCACATTTTAGTGAAATAAAGAGAAATGACCAATCTTGGGTGGTCAAGAGATGCTGTAGCATCTGTATGTGATATTTTTAGGGAAAATAAGTGATGTAGCTATATAGGGAATATAGCTGTATACTTCTGTATAGTAATAGTAATATGGTGTAGATGAGAGGAGACAAATTAAGTGTTTGGTAGAGTAGGGTAGGATAAATAAATAGGTTTTTACTCTCTATATATACAAGACACATGTATGATAATAAATTATGGTACATACGTGTTATTTATATTTTTTTACGTATGATTTGGATATATAGTTAAGTTGTGAGTTGTTGATGAGAAGTTATGACGGAAAATGTTGATAAAAACATAAATTTAATAGGCTGCGTGTGCTTTTACTATAGAAACGGGGATACTATGATGTGTTATTTTTACCTCATTTAATAATACAAGTAAGGTTTTGAGTGGTTTATTTATATTTATCAAGGGCAATGTGAAGAGGGAAGGACACTTTATAGATGCCAGTAGAAGCAGAGTAGCTAAGATAGAAGAATAAGATCTTAGCTACTCTGGTAGGAAGATGCTCGTAGCCGAAACGCCGTGTGATGACACGGCACGCGCACTTTTTGCTACCACTACGGGCATCTTTTGGTAGCAAAATACCAAAAGATGCCGGAAAATATCGCTCGTGTGACACGGCCACACGGCCCTGACGACAGTATCGGATACAAACAATGTTCCTCTCGCATCCTAGGCAGTCAGTCATCTGATGAGTCTGTCTGGCGGGCAGAGGGAGGCTTATTAGAAAGAAAGGTATGAATGTTGGAAGGTATAAATTTGTACTAGCTGCATGTGCATGCGTGTGTGTGTGTGTGTGTCAGAGGTGGGCACCGCAAACGAAAATCCACTTCCGCAAACGCAATCCTTAAGTTCCGCAACCGCAAGTCCGCAAATTTCTTGAAGTTCGCACTTCCGTAACCGCAAGTCCGCAAATTTCTTGAAGTTCACACTTCCGCAACCGAAAGGTCCGCAAACCGCATACCAATTAGGTGATAATTATTTTCTCTGCATATATTGCAATATATATATATATATATATATATATATATATATATATATATATATATATATATATATATATATATATATAATAAAACATTGGGGGCATACGTCGGGGGGCGCGTTGCCTCGCCCACCCTACGACGCCACTCCGGGGGGTCACCACGCGCGAGTCCCCATGCAGGCTGCCTTCCCATACAAGCAGCTCTCGACAGGAAACATCAACTTGCCCCAGCCACGAGCCTTGTGGGCACCCCCTTGGCCTCCTCCACGCCGGATTGTCTCTTACAGATACAACCCGAGGGGAAGGATCGTTTTCAGAGAAGCGTGCCACATGCCCATATAGCCGAAGTTGGCGCTGACGGACTATGCAGGTAATAGGCCTCGATTCACTCTCACGGTGCAATCGCTGATTTGACACGTGATCTTCCCAGCGATATCCCATGATTCTGCGAAGACACTTATTACCAAAGGCATCGATTCGACTCTTCAAATCGTTATTTAGTGTCCATGTCTCACAACCATAAAGTAAGACAGGAATCACAAGCGACTTGAAGAGCCGGACCTTTGTCCTCCTGCACAGGTACCGACAATACCAAATACTCCTGCTGAGAGAGTCCATAACACCATGGGCTATGCCAATCCGACGTAAGACCTCTTGACATGTCCCGCCATCATTATGGACTGCGCTACCAAGGTATGTAAAACTTTCCAAGATCTCAATGTTCTCGCCGCACGCATGAACAGACTATTTCCTCTAGTAAGCCTCCAAACACCTGAACCTTGGTCTTGAGCCAGGAGACCTCAAGTCCCAAAGGCTTTGCCTCCTCGTGCAGCGCCTCGAGAGCCATCACCAGGACCTCCAGCGACTCGGCAAAGATTACTGCATCATCGGCAAAAACAAGATCAGTGATCTTGATATTGCCGAGGGATCAATCACAATCACTTTCATCTACAACATTGCCCAATACCCAGTCCATATAAATGTTGAAAAGTAATGGGGCAAGGACGCACCCTTGCCTCTCCTGTATTCACAGGAAAGAAGCTGCAGGATACACCTCCCTCACACTTCACAGCACTCTCAGTCCCAGAGTGCAGGATTGCTGTGGCCATTAAAAAATCCATTTGATCAAAGAGGGAGAGTTACTGGTGGGCAAACAGCATTCTCTGGACGTTGTGTGTAGCCGCGCAGGAATCATGTTTATAATTGAGAGTTTGCGGACATATTTGCGTTTGCGGATATGCTTCCGCAAACGCAAATCCGCAAACATTTACACTTCGGCAAATCCGCAAACGAATTCGGACTTCCGCAATTTGCGGAAGTTGCGGTTTGCGGAAGTGCCCACCTCTGGTGTGTGTGTGTGTGTGTGCGTGTGTGTCTTTCTGTCTGGATGTCTCTCCGTTTACATAAAAGTAAGAACTTTTGGCAAGGCAGTGAAGGGGGGAGGGGGGGGAATAGAAGTATTCAGCAGTAAGCGTCTCGTGTCATAGGAAGTGGCTATTATGCCTGGCAAGCATCCGCTGCAGTGTGACTTCTAGCGCGTTTTCGCGACCGTTCTAGCCCGGTCTGGACTGGACAAGTCCGGGGCGGAGACTGTTTTCGCGAAGTGGGCTGGACCAATCTAGATCAGTCCAGATCGGTGCAGCCCAGAGAGCAGGACCACCTTAGACCAGTGTGGGGAGAACTGGCGCATGCGCACTACAGTCAGCGGGGAAGACGACCAGAGCTTCTTGTGCCGCTGATAAGACATGAAACACCATGATGGCCGACCATAAGACTAAAGTAATTTCACGAAAAATTACAATATTCGCAATTTGTTGAAACAAAATCTTGGGAAATGAATCGTCAACAACACTATAGTCGTCACTGCACTAATGTCACCAGGCGCCATATATTACGAATTTTAGCATCACTACAGACTTATATGTGTCACTGAAGACATGTAGCTATATTGTTATGTAGATAATGTAAGCTGCGTACTGTGCACGTGATGTGATCTGTAGTGATGCTAAAACTCGTGATATATGCCCCCCTGCGACATTAGTTCAGTGGCGACTATAGATAGTGTTATTAACGGTAAATGAAATGAAATTTCATCATTCATTTTTTCATAGTTGTTAAGCCCCGCCGTGTACTCTGTGAGGGAGTAGTGCGTGCGGAGGCTCAACGGGGGGTTGAGGCTCCTGTTTAGCGGCCCCCCAACCCGCTACGGTTCTATCCAATCGGCCCCTGACGTGGCAATGACAACTAACCCCGGCACCCCTACCTGAAGGTGCCGAGTTGGGCATATCTCCTTGTGAAAGGTAAACGGGGCAGTGCCCGAGGCTTCGGAGATACGGGAAGCTTACTTCCCCAGGCTGGTAAACGCCCCGGCATTGCCGGGTGGCGACCCTCCCTGTCCCCCCCGAGGTCCCTAGCTTGCATAGTTACCCCGGGTGCATCCATTAATCGCCCGCCCCTGTCATACACTGTCAATCATATGAATACATCACCATCTGCTGCGTAGCCTCTTGGAGGACCTGTGATGCTCAAGAGGTCCTAAGACCCTGCTGCGGGTGTCTCGTAATGCCCCGGGTCCAAGGGGGAACCCATGGGGAAGCCTCCTGAAGGAGGTGTCTAGTAGGGCGTCGTAGCAGCGTAGAGTTTCACCTCCGCCCCGAGCCCGCCGCTAGTGTCTCGCCCCAATGCCCGGTGGTCCCCCGAGGGCCCTGAAGAGAGGCCACAGGGGCAGGTAGTGTTGTAGGACGTCGTGGCATCGTATAGTTGCACTTACCTACCCCCTGGGGCAAAGCGGAACGCTCCTTCGTCGCCCCACGGCGGCCCCGGCAATCCCTGTGGCCCCAGGAGAAAAGCCACCGGGGCGGGCTGTGTTGCAGGGACGTCATGGCCTCGTAGAATTGCACTTTCCGCCCCGTGGGGCAAAGCGGGGCGCTCCGTGGTTGCCCCGCCGCGGCCCCGTCATCTCAGGGGCCCAGGGGAAGGCCACCGGGGCGAGGCCACCAGGGAAGGTGCTCTAGTAGGGCGTGGTAGCAGCGTAGAGTTGAGTAGCACATGCCTCGTGGGACAAACGGAGCGGCGGACGATGGGGCGTCAAGGGCTTGGCGTGTGTAGGTGGGCGCGCAGAGTGGGACTCAGCCACATCCTTGAGCGCGTGTACCTGGAAGGAATAACACGTATCTCGCTCTCTACACTTGGACAAATACACTAGTCTCATATGAGAGATCACTGCGACGCAGACAAGCACGTCTGCCCTCACACATAGCCAGAAGGAATCTCCCTCTGTCCTCTCTTCCAAGGAGGCAGGCGAGGCGTGTGTTGGGAGGTACAGGCCAAAGGGTATCAGTGCGACAGTCACTCATGTGGGGGTGTGAGGTGAGTGCGAGGAGTGAGGGGTGATGGTTCAGCACTCTCCTCATCCTTTCTCCTCTCTCTCATCTTCTCTCACTCTCTCACTTTCTCACCTTCTCTCTCCTTCTCTCTTCTCTCACTCTCTCTCTCTCCTTCTCACCTTCTCACCTTCTCACCTTCTTCTTGGACGCTCATCTGCTGAAAATCTAGTGTCAGCGTTATCTCCCCT
Source organism: Chionoecetes opilio (assembly GCA_016584305.1). Classification (NCBI taxonomy): domain Eukaryota; kingdom Metazoa; phylum Arthropoda; class Malacostraca; order Decapoda; family Majidae; genus Chionoecetes; species Chionoecetes opilio. The sequence goes on along the minus strand of JACEEZ010020527.1, from coordinate 120,417 downwards.
CTCTGGTAGATAAGGCTAACTTGCGTCAGCAAACTTTGTCGTCTCTCTCCCTATCCACCACCGCCATCAGTACTCTCTCTCTCTCTCTCTCATTCTCCTCCTCCATTCCCCGATTTATCCTTCTCTTCCCTCATATTCCTCATTCTTCCACGTCCCCAGCCCTCACAATAGTCATCCCTGCTACTTGACTTCCCATTGAGTAAAAACGCGCGCTATTTAAAAATGTTTACATTTCTGCCTGGAGGACCGCCCACTCGATCCCCCAGCCAATAGGAACGACGAATGGGACGGGGCCAGTCTCGATGCATTTTCGCGAGCATCAGTCCAGTCTGCACCGGTCTGGACTAGACTGGACCAGGGTGGTGAACGTCGCGAAAACGCGCTATTCCATCGCCTTGAAAGTGTCGATCTCAGCACCAAGTCGCCGGGTCTCTCACGCGTATCCTGTTTTCTTCGGATTTTCTGCTGACTTGTTCCTTCCTGGGGTGTGTTCAGTAAGGGATTTCGTACGCTTCGAATTGCGATTTCGCAATTCGAATTGCGGAATTCGAAATTTCGGTTTTCTCTCCCGCACACCGAGTCGAGGAGGTGGTTTGCCGCTGGGCTGCCAGCTCGCGCCACAATAAGGTATGTAAACAAAGGCCGAAAAAAGCCTTTCCTCTTCTCTCTCCTCTTTTTGCCTCCTTAATATTTCATGTCCTGCTGCTATAACTTTTGCTGCATCAAATACAGGGGCATCAACAAGTTATTCTGCGAGAATAAGAATAGCCACAGCGATACATTTCGACAGCTGCTATCTTGTGAGCAAAATCTTTTGTCAATCGTTCAGTAGGGAAGAGAAAAAACGAATTGTGCGGGAGAACCCTACTGAACGCAGCCTTGGGTTGCGTCTCAATGCTTTTCTTTTTTATTTTGGTTCATATTATTTACACTATTTTTTTTCTTGTACATCTGTAATTTTTCCTTATATTTTCCTAGATTTTTCATTTTTTCATTTAGGGAACTATTTTCTTTCGTTATGTCATTCAACTTAGTTTTTTTCTATTATATTATATTATTTTCTATTATATTATATTTATATTTCTTCTCCTAGTTTCTTATATCATTTTTCTTTGTAATATATTTGTGTATTGTCAATCTGCCTATCTGTTCTCACTGTTCCATCTTTCTATCTATCAATCTGTCAATCACTCACTCATATATCGGTTTATCTATCTGATATTTATATCTATCTATCTATCTATTCATCTATATATCTATCTATGTACATCCATGAATCTACATCTGTATCTTTTTGCATCATATCTTTCATTTTGTTCTCTGTTGCCTTCTTTTCTCTCCTTGTCATGTATTTTCCTCTCGCTATTTTGCACTTCGCATACGAAATGCAAGATTTTCCTAAACATATATCTTGGCGTCTTTTTGACATATTTTCTGTGTGGGGGGAGGGGGATCTATTTGGGACGCCATAAATTTTTACACACACTTGTATGCATATCACACACACACACACACACACACACACACACACACACACACACACACACACACACACACACACACACACGCATTCACACACAAACACAAATAGCTTTGAAAGAGGCCGTGATGGGTACAAAATCTAAAGTAATTTGACCGAAAACTAAAGAACTAGCCTGCATATGCAGAGAGAGAGAGAGAGAGAGAGAGAGAGAGAGAGAGAGAGAGAGAGAGAGAGAGAGAGAGAGAGAGAGAGAGAATACTTACACTATTGTGGGAATTTATATCACATACATATTTAATCTGAGTTTCTTACCTATTCAATCAAACCCATGGCTATCACCCGACACATCATCCCAGCTACTTAACTAACTAGGATACTTATCGGTGGATAGTGGGTTGAATTAAGGCTGTAGGTTTGGATCAATATTGCAATGGTCTTGTGATCCGATGTGGTCGCCCGTGATCAGGCCGCCCGTGAATGACAAGAGCGGAGGTAGAGGCGTAATCGTGGTCGGCGTCAAGTGGTTATCACACCAGTAACTGACGCACGGCTATCATCAGTGTGTTGATTCTTAACACATGTCCTATTGTTTTATCACTATATGTACAAATTAAAGTATGTACAACATCTCTTCATATTAATCAGCGAAGAGATATTAACTCGACGGAGGGTCTGGGTGTACTGTCCTTGTACTTAGACAAGCACGTCTATTAACAATTGATGTTAAACTCACGGAGGGTCTGGGTGTACTGTTCTCTCCCTGTGGGCGAGCAGCGGCCAAAACCAATCCTACCTACACGTGTCAATCGTTCGTGGTGGCGGCGAGGCGCACCCCTACCAATACCTGCCACGAATACACGCAGGATAGGTTACAAATATTATGACTGCGACCAATAGCCAGTCGCTCCAAATTAAGGTGCTAATTATTTAAGTGCAATGTTTATTAACCACTGGGAATATTAATTTATCCTATCCCAGTACTAAGCATTTACTTAAATTACCTTAATATAACCCATTACCATTATAATTATATATACATTCCTACTCACCCCTATCACGCACTCCCCCTATGACGAGCGGAAAATACCTCACTCACAAGGGGGGGGGGAAACAAAACCACCACTCTACCAATTACGAGAGGGTGGTTTATGGATAATTTCCACAACTATTACTCATATAAAAAAATAATTCATCCCATTGACTTGTATAGCAATGTATGTAAACTTATTTTGTATCTATTTCTTTCCACCAGACACACACATGATACGTATAACAATAGTTTATCACTCCAACATTTTGAGTTTTTTACATATTTTCCTTTTGAAGTTTTGCGTGTTTTTTCATTTTGTGTCTATATCCTGTTCTGCAGCAGCTGGAGAGTTGAGAACGATTGTTAAGTAGAACGTTCGCTCGCATCCATAAGGCAAATATTTCCATTTTTAATCTCATTTCATCTCTCTCTCTCTCTCTCTCTCTCTCTCTCTCTCTCTCTCTCTCTCTCTCTCTCTCTCTCTCTCTCTCTCTCTCTCTCTCTCTCTGGGTATAAGTCGAGTCTGCATATTGGCAAGTTTTGTATCACGTTTAAGCTCCTCAATTGCCCATCAAAAAATACAAATGATCGGCGAGTTTCAGTTACATGCATAAAAAACAAAAACAAAAACAGATTATACATACAGTTTTGTCATGCCCACTAGGCTTTGGACGGGCGTTGGTGGTGGTGGTGGAAGGAGGAAGTTGTGGGGATGAAAGAGAAGGAAGTGATGGACATGGAGTAAGGTGTGGAGTGAAATGGAAAGAGATGAGAGTGGAGGCGAAGTGAATAGAGTGATAGGCTAAACTCACCTGACATCTGGTGGCAGGTCATCATCAAGGCAGGTGTATGGGAAAGCATTGCCTTCATGAATGCCATGGGAAGGTAATATTTACCCATACACCCGCCTTGATGCATTCCTCTGAATTATTTGATAGAATGTTGTAGAACATATGGCTGAATGCTATTATTTTGTCAACAATCCTCATTATAACGCCAACAAACCCTTATATTTTCTTTTGCAAAAACCTATGGTGAACCATGACAACACTTACTTGTAGCTGGTTTGGTAGCTAATAATGGCAAATAAGTCTAGTCTGATAGCCTTTGCCCCTTAGGCTAATAAGGGTCAAAGGCTATCAGGCTAGTTCATACTGAGCTGACGAGAGGTTCCCAGACAGCCACCAGATGTCAGGTAAGTTTAGTCTATCACTCTATTGGTAGAAGGGAGTGAGATGGAGTACTTCAGGTTATTTCGAGAGAGGAGAGTTAATTGAGTTGGAGAAAGATGGAGTGGAAGGGAGTGCGTTAGATTTCGAGAGAAGACGAAGGGAGCTAGTGGAAGAAAGTGGAGAGGAATGGAAGGGAGTGCCATGGGTTGAGAGACCTGATGGAGTAGGTTGAAAGGAGTGCATCAGGGTGCAAGAGGAGACGAGTGGAATGGAATGGAGTGGTATGGAGTGCGTTGGGATGTTTCCTTAATGAACACCTGAATCATGTTTTAATTATCGTCGCACTCAGCTGTGTTTTTGGCGCCTCAGATTTGCATAATGACGGGAGTTGACGCTGACTTTCAATTTTTGGTCAAAATGTCATTGTCGTATGCACTCTATATAGATATCTCCAGTGTATTATTTATTCTATGATTCGTTCATCTATTTGCTCTAGGTTATGTTAGTCGTTTTAATGATTTTATGCACGTAATTCGTTGATGTCTCGATTTTTCATAATGCGTTGATTGATCCTTTTTACGTGATGAGTTGGTATATCGATGTATTCATGTCATGCGTATTTCCTATTAATGTAATTCTTATATGTTCCTGTTTTACATAACTATTCTGTTCACCTTTTATCAATTAACATTTGAAGTAATTGTGACCCCCCTTCCACATGCACACAAACACAGCCTGCGTGGTCAAGGGGTTTAAAGTGCGAGTCAGACCATTATGTGGTCGTGCGTTCGATCCCTGCCCGTTCCCAGGGATTTTTCACTGCCAAATGCGGGCGGTTACTGCCCTCCTTGAGAGAGGTGATGGGTGTGTGTGGTGCGTGAGGTCCCAGCATTTCCCAAAGGTCGATCACAATGAGATCTTAGCTCGCTCAAGGAGGGTGAAACTGGCGATCGAGTCCAGCTCGCGTGGGCAAGACCCCGGGTGAATAATACACACACACATACACATACACACACACACACACACACACACACTCACACACACACACACCTGGATGAATGGATTCATAAAGCTCCAAATATTTCCAATGCCTGTGCTGTGATGCGTTAATTAATTCAATGTACGATGCGATGTGTTTATTTGTCGTGCGTTGCAGTGCATGTCAGTTTATTTGCATTAAAAATCCGTCGTCTATGGAGAGTCAATAAGATGATTAACAGGCTTTATTTTTATCGTATTGCTAATGAATGACGCCTTTGGAAAATTGTTATATATACAAAAAATATATTCTGGTTTGAAAGGATTTGTATTAATATGATGGTAGTATTTTCGTAATCTTTGTCCAGTCGCTTGAAGAGTCTGCCAAACGGGTCGAATTGTACCTTACAATCGAAAAATGGACGGACGAGAAGACTCAATACCTAGCAATAAAGCAACTTTTCCAATCTCGCTGGAAGCGTTTCGTATGTATTGGCCACTTCGACGGAAATTAAAGAAAAAAATATTGGAAACTATTTAAGATGAAAGGGTACTTGTGAGATTAGTCCTGTTGGATGTTGTTGGCTGTTGTAAATGGTGTTATTTGCCTATGTATTGTTAAGGGTAAGGACACACACACACACACACACACACACACACACACACACAGTCACACACACACATACACACAGTCACACGCACACACACATGAGAGGGTACTCCGTAGTGTAGGGGTAGCACGCTCGGTTCACAACCGAGAAGTCCCGGGTTCGATACCCGGGCTGAGCGGAAACAGTTGGGCTGTTTCCTTAAAACCCGAGCCCCTGTCCACCCAGCAGTGAATGGGTACCGGGTGTTAGCCGGGGTTTGTGACCTGCTTCCCGGGGTGCTGGCTTCGGCCAAAACTAAGCACTAAGGATGAATGATAAAAATGTTATGGAGACGGGGCCATACGAGCGTTGCTCTGGCCCTGTAAAATACAACTAGATGAATACACACACAGACGCACACACACACACACACGAGACAGTCAAACTAATTGGACTAAATATATTGACAGAGCTTTTAAAATACAAAATCACACCAAGAAACACACACACACACACATACAAGGATGTTGAAGAATATTTGATTCTAACGGATAGCATGACGGAGGCATAACATAGTCAGAGGATGGAGGAAGAGATTGAACAAACCCTTCATCAACCAGGAGACCTCTAGTCCCAAAAGCTTTGCCTCCTCGTGCAGCGCCTCGAGAGCCATCACCAAGATCTCCAGCGACTCAACAAAGATTACTGCATCATCGGCAAAAACAAGATCAGTTATCTTGGTGTTGCTGAGGGATGCACCACAATTTCTTTGATCTACAACTTTGCCCAATAGCCAGGCCATACAAGTGTTGAAAAGTGATAGGGCAAGGACGCACCCTTGCCTCACTCATGTATTCACAGGAAAGAAGCTGGATACACCTCCCCCACACTTCACAGCACTGTCAGTCCCAGAGTACAGACCAGTCATTAAGCCAATAGTCCTTGCAGGAATCCTTCGAAGTCGCAGAAGATCCCAGAGTGACTCACAATGCACTGAGTCAAACGCCTTCATGAGATCAACATTGGTTGCAAGTGTAGCGCCCCCCTTTATAGCTATGACGTTAACTCGAAGGGCTCAACAATCCTGGCTATTACGCTGGGAAAAAAAAAAAAAGATTAAGAGAATATGTGAGTACTAATGGGTCTGAATAAACAACTCGTTAACAGAATATCAGTATATTATCACCTACTGATTCACCAGTAATCACTTCCCTCCTTAACCTAAGGTTTTTCAACACAAAAATATACTTAACAATATGAACAACGACACAACGCGACTCTCAGCTCGTGCTTAATCAAAACCCAATAACTCCTTCACCCTAAATCACTGAGTAACTTTCCGTCACACTGACTCACTGTGTAGCTTTACCGTCACACTGACTCACTGTGTAACTTTCCCGTCACACTGACTCACTGTGTAACTTTCTATACACACACACTCCAGCTATATAAACATGGCCTTAGTTGTATCCATAGGTGTGTCCAGGGTCATCCACTCAGCTCCCACAGCTCACAGCTGCTCCCACAGCTCACAGCTGCTCACCCCGTCAGCTTCACCACACTCCCAAACCCTATAAATAACATATGGCTATGAGCATTCAAGCTATTACAGATAAATAATTTCAATCCCCTCTACATCTCCACCAATACACTTCCTCGCACATACCTTTAACAGGGTTGATAGCCACAACTCCCCACAGTTGTTACCACAGCTTACACGTGGACCGAAAGACAACTAATATGGCCACTCTACCTCCCTGCTCGACTTGCCTGCTGACGTCACCAGCTACCGCCGGCACAAAGTATTGTCGAAAAATATATATATATAGTGATTCAGAACTGAGGAGTGAAGGAAAATGACGAGCATTTAATTACTCGACATTTATATATTACTCCTCCCCCCCCCCACTCAACGTAAATTCTTCGTCAATCATCAGTCAAAAGGTTTAACCCATTTTCTCGCGTTACATGGCTTCTTCCCCCACAAAAAAAAATTCCTTGTTCCTCAGTCCTTCATCACGCATCCTACCAGATATCTAACTAGGTATATAAAAAAAATAATAACATATACACAACACCAAATCATGACTCATGACATGACATGAAATTCACATAGGGTCTTCTATCCACCCACAAACAAATATACTTAAGCTGGACAATACAATTCTTCCAAGGAACTTTACAAACACAATAATTGAATAGTAATGCATTCTTAACTTCTTCACCTCCCTCACCAAGAGTAGATTTAACCAGTTTGGGGAATACATAATTAATGTAATGATTTTACTCCCTTGAAATGAAAACCTTCTCTCTTCCTCTCTTATTTTTCTAGGCCGAAGCCATATAGAGTCGCGACTGGACTCATCCCTCTAGTCTGTAATGGTTATTCTTTTACCCCACTAAACCTAGGCATAGGCGCGTAGGCAGAAATCACGACCGGATTTACTCCATACCCTCTGTAACTTGGGATAAGGCTCACCTCCTTATTGAGGCATACCTACTCCTTCGTCAATCACCCAACGAGCAAAGCTCAGAGCCAAGCACATCCTCGGGTCTAACGACATCCTTTGCGGGTTTAGTGTTTAGTGTATTCTGTGTACACCCTCTAAAGCAAGTTTTCTAACCTCTACAAATCTTTCTAGAGGACCTCCATCAAAATCTCTTTCTCTCTCTCACTAGAGAAAGTGGTGAAAGTTAATCTCTTTCTCACTAGAGATTAACTCTTCTTACCCTTTGTCATTATAACATTCACGTATCTCCTCACTGGCCTCCTCTCTCTAGGACCAAGGTGGTTGTTCAAGTTCCTCCTCCATTACTACCACTTCTGCTTTTTTTTTAAGGTGGCTATTACAGCCACGACAACCCGCAAAAGTTGCTTACTTGCCGGGGCGTCTTGTCCTACATTAGTGTTATCTTTTACTTTACTTCTTATTTTATACCAACTGTTACCCTAACCTAATACTAACCTCCGTAAGGTACGGCAACCTAACCTTACCGTACCTTTTCCACCTAACCTTAACCTTACCGTAAGGTACGGCAACCTAACCGTACCGTACCTTTTACATGTGTTCTCTAGGTGGTGGTTTACAAGCCCTCTATCCACACATTCATCATCCATCCATATCCACTCGACATCATTATCCACATGCATACCTTTAACAAAACAATAATACCCTCATCATCCATTCACATCCACCCAACATCCACACACATTCTTATCCCCATCCACACTGCCTACACACTACCCTCACTTCCCACTTCACCTTCATGTTCATGTTCATCTGCGGGTCTTAGGCGTGCGTGTTTCATGAAGCACCCTGTCACTTCCCCGCCGCGGCATGTGCCAGGCCATCACTATTGTCTTTATCAGTGTATGTATTTGCACGTGGGTAAGGGAAACCATGAAATGGATCCTAACCAGCTACCACCATTATGTAGCGTCCCCCTTTATAGCTTTGACGTTAACTCGAAGGGCTCCACAATCCTGGCTATTACGCTGCCACCACCCACAATAAGTGGGAAAAAAAAAAAAAAGATTAAGAGAATATGTGAGTACTAATGGGTCTGAATAAACAGCTCGTTAACAGAATATCAGTATATTATCACCTACTGATTCACCAGTAATCACTTCCCTCCTTAACCTAAGGTTTTTCAACACTAAAATATACTTAACAATATAAACATCGACACGGCGCGACTCTCAGCTCGTGCTTAAACAAAACCCTATAACTCCTTCACCCTAAATCACTGAGTAACTTTCCGTCACACTGACTCACTGTGTAACTTTCCCGTCACACTGACTCACTGTGTAACTTTCCCGTCACACTGACTCACTGTGTAACTTTCTATACACACACTCCAGCTATGAAAACATGGCCTTAGCTGTATCCATAGGTGTGTCCAGGGTCATCCACTCAGCTCCCACAGCTCACAGCTGCTCCCACAGCTCACAGCTGCTCACCCCGTTAGCTTTACCACACTCCCAAACCCTATAAATAACATATGGCTATGAGCATTCAAGCTATTACAGATAAATAATCAATCCCCTCTACATCTCCACCAATACACTTCCTCGCACATACCTTTAACAGGGTTGATAGCCACAACTCCCTACAGTTGTTACCACAGCTTACACGTGGACCGAAAGACAACTAATATGGCCACTCTACCTCCCTGCTCGACTTGCCTGCTGACGTCACCAGCTACCGCCGGCACAAAGTATTGTCGGAAAATATATATATAGTGATTCAGAACTGAGGAGTGAAGGAAAATGACGAGCATTTAATTACTCGACATTTATATATTACTTTACCCCCTCCCCCACTCAACGTAAACTCTTCGTCAATCATGAGTCAAAAGGTTTAACTCATTTTCTCGCGTTACACAAGCATCCCCTGTCGAAACTCAAGTCGGCGTTCCACCAGGACACGAAGCGTTAGGATACGGTCCGTTGTTAACTTACCAGGCGTGAAACCAGACAGCTGAGGTTTCTGATGCTTCAGCAGATGGCTGCGGATCCGGGTCAGCAATAGATGGGCAACCACCTTGCCTGGCAGGCAAAACAGTGTAATACCGCGGTAATTGTTGCAGTCTTAACGGTTCCCTTTCCCTTTCCAGATAGGGACGACCAGCTCTCTTTTCCAGTCAGGAGTGGTACATGATTGCCACACGGCAGTCAGGACAGCATGCAACCCGCAGATCATGGCCTCACCCCCAGCTTTGAGGAGTTCCGCACTGATATTACAAACACCAGCTGCCTTTACACCCCTCAACTCTGCTACAGCCTCTCTGACTTCGTCAAGAGAGGGTGCGGTTTCGTCAATGGGAGGATCGGCATCCACTGGCCGTAATCCAGGGGTTTGAAGCTGCCCAATTGGAGAGAATCCACCAATCCACCGTGAATAACTAAAAGACTATACTGAAATTGAGTTCTCGTGTACCATCAGCGAATGAGTGTAGGACATTTCCCCTTGAACTCCTCCTCCACTGACATTTCCCTCCCTGACTTAATCCCCCCTGGCCATCTTCTCCTGGAAATCTCTGTCTCCAGAGATTTTCTCCCTCATTCATTTATCATATAAAGCAAATTTGGCAAAAAAAATGTCAAAAAAATATTTTATTTTAATTAAGGAACAACAGAAACACAAAATCGTAAATAACCAGTAAGACGCCTTAATCGGCGAAGGACGAGCGAGCCCGTAGAAACCCGCCGCACGTGCGTACGTGCGGCGTCACCCGGAGTTTGACCTGTGTGACATTGCTAGGTGTGTGGTCTCAAACCACACCAAATTTCAACTTAGTCGGTACAGCCGTTTCTCAGCTATAGCAAGATAACGTTGTCTGACACCCCTCACGCGGCACGCGCCACGCGCCATGCTGACCCCTCACGTGAGACAAAGCATGTCGAGCAAAATAGAGATTGAATAGGGCTATCAGATGGCGAAGACCGCTTGTCAATCAGAAGCGGGATTCCAAAGATATAAGCGCCTGAAAAGCGTGACGGTCGGTCGGGTCCGGTCGGCCGCTTAAGTGAGAAAAATCCCGTATCCAGTGAGGACTCGCGAGCGCTTCGCGCTCGATCGTAATAACCTATCCAGTAAGACGCCTTAATCGGCGAAAGACGAGCGAGCCCGTAGACACCCGATAGAAGTCGGTCCAGCCGACTCTTGAGTTACTGGACAGGGGTGTGCACTGTGCACGTGCGCACGTGCGGCGTCACCCGTAGTTTGACCTGTGTGACATTGCTAGGTGTGTGGTCTCAAACTACACACCAAATTTCAACTTAGTCGGTACAGCCGTTTCTCAGCTATAGCAAGATAACGTTGTCTGACACCCCTCACGCGGCACGCGCCACGCGCCATGCTGACCCCTCACGTGAGACAAAACATGGCAAACACAAATAGGGATTGAATGGGGCTATCAGATGGCGAAGACCGCTTGTCAATCGGAAGCGGGATTCCAAAGATATAAGCTCCTGAAAAGCGTGATGGTCGGTAGGTCGGTCGATCGGGTCGGCCGCTTACATGTGAGAAAAATCCCGTATCCAGTGATGACTCTCGAGCGCTTCGCGCTCGCTCGTAACCAAAACAATTAAAATATGGGTTTCGGTCAGTGTTTCGTTATCATACAGTTCGATCAAATACATCCAGGGGGGAAAATGTCCACAGGGGGAACGGTGTAGAGGGGAATATGACCAGGGGTAATCTCAAGTCAGTCAAGTTAGTCAGGGAGGAACATGTCAGTAGGGGGGAGATCCAGGGGGGAATATGATCGGGCCCTCAACAAATAGGCTACAGTCTATGAACATAAAAATTGATGGGTTGATAAAAAATAATAATTATACACCATTTCCTAAACAAGCAATAGTAACGATATTATTACCCAACCAATCTATACCGAAATTCAATTATAACAGAAACTGGTATCATTACCCAACTGATGATAATGACCAGCACATCCCCTCACGAGCCAATCACGTAGTTCACGATTTTGTTGAATGAATTCACGCAGCTTTGTTATAATTAAGTACTGGCATTATTCGCTAACAAATGCTGCCTTTATCATTATCGGACTATAAATACTTCATAACACTATAAAATAATACTGCATAATGAGCCGGCTGTACAACTGCATATTAAAGTCAACTATGAAGATTTGCAAGATAATTACATCATATCAGGACAAAATTTGCACGTAACAAAATCGAGGTTCTTGACGCTACAAAGACTGGTGCAGAATGGGTGTGAGGCGGCGGAACCGTGTGGTCTGTGGAGGGACGCGACCGGTGGGACACTGAGTGCAGAGGTGCTCTTAACGGGTCCACGACGGAGGCTTCTCAAGGACTTCGCTCAGAAGAAAAAATATAAAATAGTATAAACATTGAATAACGTCTTCATCATTGATCAAAGCTATTTCATTAACCTTACTGCACCAATATATCATTTACAAGGCTTACCAGTATTACATGTGGTGGCCGCTAAACCCTTCCCTAAGTTGGCACACCTGTTACCCTTCACCACCAACACCACCTCTCTTCCTCTCTCATGTCACCTTTAAATACAAAAGTTTAGGCTTCATGAACACAAAACTGGGCAACGCACACACCACCATCACTCACCTTTAACCTGAGCCGCTGTGACGTATCCACGACGCGGCAGAATACATGGAACTGATCACCAAACACCCGAGTAGCAACAGCCGCACACTCACCTCCCGTGTTCTTTCCACTACTGGCCATGAATCACGTGATTCGTTTCTTTTGCATTGCCAAGAATCATTTATATAAACATTCCTTAAATATTCCCTTTATATTGACAATGCTTTTGTTTTTCTTTCCTTTTTTATATAATGGATATTTTGTCTACGTCTACGTCGTTGCTTCTTTCTTTTACTTGTGAGAAGAGAGAGAGAGAGAGAGAGAGAGAGAGAGAGAGAGAGAGAGAGAGAGAGAGAGAGAGAGAGAGTCACCCTTACCTGCAAGGGTGACTCTCTGGGAGAATCACCCCTCCATGAGTCCGTGGTGCCCCTCCGTCACCCCTCTCTGGGAGGGAGTCTGTCCCTCCTTCATATTTCTTTACCGTAAAGTATAAAGATTTTTTTTCTTTTATTTCTTAAGCGTGAAATACATTGTTATCTAGTCACCCTGCAAGCACTATAAAACACACTCCTTCATACACTTAATTTAATGTAATGAAAGGAAAGCTGTAGTGTCTGTTACCATAATAAAAGTTATATATATATATATATATATATATATATATATATATATATATATTATATATATATATATATATATATATATAATATATATATATATATATATATATAATATATATATATATATATATATAATATATATATATATATATATATATATATATATATATATATTATTTTTATGTTTGTGATAAATATTTATGTGTAACTGCAGAATTCCATATTACGGTACATTGAATGACGGGTAGTTCTAGTAGTTTGAGGAGGCGGTAGCAGAGTGGTTAGCGTCTCCGAATGGCGTTCTCGATGACCCGAGTTCGATCCCCGAAGAAACCAAAATCTTTCTGCACCGTCGAGTGGCCTAAGAACACCATTAACACCCATTAACTCTACCTTCGATTGCGAGTGCATCGGAGGACACAGGGGGCGGCATGAGCCTCTAATAACAGGCGCCACTATAAAAGTTTTGCCTGCGTCACCACGGGCGAGGACCAACCATCACAGCCGTCAAGTAAACCTCCAGAGCCTACCATCCGAGCCCTAGGGTCACCCTGCCTACAGGCGCTATAGGCATAGATGCAAAAAAAAAAGAAAAAAAAAAGTAGTAGTGGTGGTAGTGGTAGTAGAAGTGGCAGAAGTAGTAATAGTAGTAGTAGTTGTAGTCATACAGCTTTCCTAAACAATACAGCTTTCCTAAACAATACAGCTCTCCTAAACAGGGTTGAATCAAAAGCTTTTCGTCTCATCACTCACCACTCATCCTCCTCTGTCTGACTGACTGTCTTCAATCTTTAAATCACCGCCGCAATGTTGCTTCTCTTGCTATCTTCCGCTATTTTCATGCTCACTGCTCTTCTGAACTGCTAACTGCATGCTCCCTCCCCTTCCCGCAGCCTCGCTACACAAGACTTTCTACTCATTCTCATCCCTATTCTGTCCATCTTCCTAATGCAAGATTTAATCAGTATCTTTACTCTTTCATCCCTTTCACTGTTAAACCCTGGAACTCTCTTCTTGTTTCTTCTTTTAGGGGTTTAGGTGGTTGGCCCCTGCACATTCTGAGGGTCGTGATAGTTGGCCCTCGCCCGTTAGTGGCGCAGGCTGAATTTTTATAGTGACACTTGTGATCAATAGATGAAGATCCCGTTTTTGTATTCGGATCCTCAGTCATGCTCATGCTGCCACCTGGTGCTCCCTCCGCCGCATTTGTAGTCGCAGTCGGAAGAACATGTATGCCTCATGCGGGTTTCTTCGGCCACTCGACGATGGATTAGACAGTTTCTCCTTAGTGGGACTTGAACTCGGGACATTCAGCTCACCTACCAGGCTTTAGTCAACCGCATCAATGAAGGTTGAAAGAGTTGTCCCCGGCAGGATTCGAACTCGGGACATCGAGCTCATTACTCCAATCGAACTATTATGTCGACATGTGGAAAGAGACCAAAAAAGGACACGAACATATGAATAAGGCCGCGAGCATCTGAACCAATAAATAACGAATATAAAGCAGACAGGCGCGATAAGATAAGATACTTTGATCCTATCTAGACACTTTGCAAGTACCAACGACAAGGTTATTGACTATACTAAGCGCCACCACGCCAGGACGAACCTGGTGGGCTCGAACCGCTGACCGAATGCAGGGACGCTGCACGCGAGCCCACAGCTCTACCAACCGAGCCACCCTGACCGGTTAGACCGGTGCTAGCTATCCAATAAGTCCCACAACTCGCACACAATTTGTAAATAACAAGTAAGACTCGAAATTGAAGGCACATGAATACATCCATGATATAGCTATGGACAAATTAATAATAATATGAATGTATGAATGATGAATGAGCGATTTCGTGATTTAATATGCATGAAAAAAATGATACCTGAGAAAGAAGACATTACAGAGAAACTTTAGGCCAAATGAAATGCATGCGAGTGAGTGAATGAACAAGTGATTGAATAAATAAATAGATACCGTGTACGAGACAGGTGTAGGAGGAGTTACGTCTTTTAATATGCACAGACACATACAAATACAAATTAAACATAATAAGGGAAGGTGAGTCGAATCGGGGAAAAGTAACCGTTGTTTCCCATTCATTCATAGGGCACACAATATACTTCTTGAGAGTGTGTGTCAGGTGACGAAAAAAAGATAACGTAAGGTGAAAAGTGCGAGGTAACAAAGGAGTGTGTGTGATGAAAATTGTATGACGTGAATTTTTTTTTTTAAATGTGTTTGGAGAGAGGAAAAATATGCAAGTGTTGAGGTGTAAAGTATGTCAGTTGAAGAGAGTGTGAGGTGAATAAGTTTGTGAGGTGAAAGAAATTATGTGCGAAAAAACTGTGTGAGGTGAGTAATACGAGTATATACTAGGTCACCCAAATACGCACACACTCAAACACACACACACACACACACACACACACACACACACACACACACACACACACACACACACACACACACACACACAAACACACATACATTCGTACATACACACACATACATACAAGTAAACAAACATAACATAACATATTGGAAAAGCAACACGTAGGCAAATACAGACGCAAACCCTATAAAACTACATTACTACAACCTATAAAAAAAAAAATCAAACGAACATACACGCAGATAATTTAGCAAACGTATTTAACGTACACACAAACAATTCATCAAAATAACAGGATAACTTTACACCCCAAAATAATTAACAAACAACCGTAATGTAAAAAACTGACAAAAAGAAAAAGTAAAGCAACATATGGAAGTAAATAGAAAACACTGCAAAACGCAAGAATCCCTTAGCCCTCCTTCCCTATCACCCTCCCTCCCCCTCTCTCCTTCCACTCAATCCCTCTCATTACTCTTCTAGGTCGTCGCTTGGGGAGTCGTATCCACCAAAAAACTGGATGAAGGAGCGTCAAGGGCCATGCGGGGAGGAGAAGAGGATGGTGGTGGTGGTGGCGATGACGGTGGAAAGCAGAAAGCAGGCCAGCAGGACCCTGTCAAACACCAACGTCACCTGTAACGGAGCAGAGGAGGGGAAGGAAGGTGATTAAGTGGCGGTGAAGTGCGAGTGAGTGGGAATTAGGTGTGTGTTTATTCACCCATGGTCTTGTCCACGCGAGCTGGCTCGCGATCGCCAGTTTTTATTCTCTCAGTGCGAGCTTGGAGCTCATTATTACCGATCTTTGCCAGT
The DNA here is from genome assembly GCA_016584305.1 of Chionoecetes opilio. NCBI lineage: Eukaryota > Metazoa > Arthropoda > Malacostraca > Decapoda > Majidae > Chionoecetes > Chionoecetes opilio. Next base: position 104,248 of record JACEEZ010020527.1, on the reverse strand, counting down.
TTTCACCCTCTCAGTGCGAGCTTGGAGCTTTTTATTACCGATCTTTGGGTAATGCTGGGACCTCACACACCACACACTCCCATCCCCTTGCTAAAGGGGGACAGTAACCGCCCGAATTTGTCAGTGAAAATCCCCAGGAACGCGAGGATTCGAACCGCCTACCCACAGAATGGGAGACCAGCACGCTATCAACCTGACCATCGCGCAGTGTGTGTCACAGTGTATGTGTTTATGTTGTGGTTACTGTATGTGGTCCTGTGGCGTGTGTGGATGTTTGTGTGTGGTGGGTTGTGTGTTTGTTATTTGTTGTTCGTGATTTTCGTAGTTTTTCTTTTGGTGGAGAAATATCTTTTAAGCTTTTTTCTTTTTCTTTCTTGTTTAATTAATTAATGCCTACATTTTCGCTTCGCTCGCTGCTCTTTCTTTCTTACTTTAAAGATTATTTAGTTATTAATTTGTATTTATGATTATTATTATGTCTACTTATATATTCTTAAAGACTTACTGTATCCTTGTGTTTGCTAATTGTGTTACGTGTATCTGTTTGAATTTTGTATTTCTCTGCATTACTTATTTTTGTTTACATTTCTACTTCGGTTCACTGTATATCTATTTTTAGGGTTACTGTCTCGAGGATCTTGTTTGTATTTCATATTTCCATTTGTTTGTAATTTCCGGGAATCTAATGTTTATCACAAATATTTTGTTGGCTACTCGGTAAGAATCACTGGTACAGTTACTCAGAAGAGTTCATATACACGCGGGTCTCGGGTCATCTCCTTCCATTTCCTTTTCGTATTTTCCAATGAATCATCGTTCATATTCTCTTTGACTCCCCCATCCCTTCCTTCCCGACCCCGGATTCACAAGTCTTGACCATGCATTCCTCCTCATTCCCCTGGGATGTTGTTATTCCAAAATCAAAATTAAAAAATATGTGTTTTTGTTTCCATATTTTGTTTACAGTATGATAGTGACTGGCGATGACGATATTAATATTGTTTACGCACTTAGTTAAAGGTCTTAAAGTCTTAATGGGAGGTCTTAAAGGTCTTAGGAGTCTTAAAGGTTAATGTGACGGAGATGAGCACCGAGGCTACGCGCAGCATAGGGTATGCCTCCATCTTTCCCTTACTTAAGGAGTCTGGAGTTTATTGCAGCTATTATGTTTGGGAAGAGAGAGTCTGCTGTGTACAGCCACAGGAGAGGAGGTCTAGCGTGTATAGCCGAGGCCTACGATATACAAGGCCTGGTCAGCGGGGGGGTGAGAGAGTGATGACGAGACAACAGTAGGGCTTTATTTCTATCCTTTACTGGTTACATCATCTCTCCTCCTCCTCCTCATTCTTCTCCTCCTCCTCCTCCTCATTCTTCTCCTCCTCCTCCTCATTCTTCTCCTCTCTCTTCATTCCCTCATTCTTCCTTCTTACCATAATTATCTCTCATTACCCATCATTCTCATCATAATATCGTATTACATATTTTCCTATCTTTCCTCTCTTCCCTCCTTCCTTCCTTCCTTCCTTCTCTCCCATTCCCTCCTTCCTTCTTCCCTTCCTTCCTCCCTTCTCTCCATCCTTCCTTCCTTCTCTCCATTCTCCCCTCCTTTCCTCCCTTTTATCCCATTCCTACTTCTCTCCCTCCCTCCTTCCTTCTCTCCCATTCTTCTCTCCTTCCTTCCTTCCCTCCTCCCATCCCTCCCTCCCTATATATATATATATATATATATATATATATATACTAGCCGC
>JACEEZ010020527.1:95000-97500 GCA_016584305.1 Chionoecetes opilio | reverse complement strand
AACTTCTGTATCGAACGCGGAATGCATCCATGCATTGTTTGTGATACTTTGCTTCAATAGCAACAAGATCCCCACCCGCAATAGTAGCTAACAAATCAGTATCCTGTAGTGCTTCTGCTTGTTCTCGCAGTGTTTTGTCTAGTCCTAAAGTTGCACAACTGTGAAGCACACCATCTGACTTCTTGCAAAATATACACATGTTGCAACACTTGAGTTCATCAGGTAGAGATATCCGTTTGGACTTTCTTTGTCCAGTACTAGCACCATCGCCAGAGTGGTCAACATTCCTCTTTCTAGCATTTCTCTCCTGTGCCCTTAGCAGTTTTGACTTGGCAAATAACAAATGACAGTTTTTATGCCACTTGGCACAATTTACATTGAGATCGTTTACAGTCACATCATCATCGAAACAAATACAGGCAGGCAATGATTTCAGTTCTTTAAACCCCTGTACATTTTTCATGAAGTCCTCGTATGCTTGTGAACCTTTGCCATCCTGTTGTGTTGCAGGACACTTTAAAGCACCGTCTGCTGTACCGCATATAATGCACTTTGACCAATCCATGTTGTGTCGAAGATTAAAATGCAAACTCTCCTCTACTTGCCTGGGCTGATTTCAGTCCTCAACCAGGAAGCACCCTGAAACAGAAAAACGCACACCATCAGCAATGCTGTTAGTAACTACACTACATAAAGCATGGTAAAAATATACTGCCACCTGAAATGACAGTACTACCCCATTTTGACCTTTGACCTTGACCTGACCATGACCTTGACCTTTAAAATCGGGTACCTCCCTCCAAAAATGTTTGTATTGACATAAACTATGCATGTACCAAATTTGGTGCTTTGGGCCAGCGTGTAACGATTTGGTTATTTTTTGGCCATAAGCCACCCCACTAACAGGGGAGAGAGTTAAATCCACCCTGTGAACCCTGAGCTGAGCGCACTACTGCTGTGACGTATTACCCCCACTGAACAGGCCTTGTCTCTCGTAGGCCTCGGTATAGCTCGGGACACACAAACACACACATACACACACACACACACACACACACACACACACACACACACACACACACACACACACACATAAAAGAGTTTTGTTTTAAAAGCGCGATGTTCTCTCTCTCTCTCTCTCTCTCTCTCTCTTCTCTCTCTCTCTCTCTCTCTCTCTCTCTCTCTCTCTCTTTCTCTCTCTCTTTTTTTTTTTTTTTTTTTTTTAAACATACATGTACATGAAGCCCAAAGGTGCACTGTCGTGTGCTACCTATCTTAAGGACAAGTAAATATAGCTATATAGGCTACACATAAATATAAAGACCTAAAAACTAACATTATATACATATATGCATCACTAAAGTGTTTGTTGAGGCACTGTTTCTGTCACTAGTGTCACAGTATCACTAGCCTCAGCGGGGTGGGCTTCGACAGTTTCCACCGATTGGCCGCCAACTTTACACTTTGTGTGTTCATCTCCTGGATGTGAGGGACAGCGGCCGTGAAAATGTTCCACATCCTGGAGACGCGGCCCACAAAGGTGCGTTGGTGCTGGCTGGCACGGGAACGCGGCACCTGCTGGTGCCGCGGTAAGCATCACCACTGGTAAGCACCGTTCTCGTGCTTCGCGTGGCGATTCTCGGAGGCTGTCGTAACCCAGCCAGGTGTGGCACTCCCTGCACCTGTGCCTTGTGGAATACCACAAGCGCCGCGACGTCCCTGCGTCTCTCTCTCTCTCTCTCTCTCTCTCTCTCTCTTCTCTCTCTCTCTCTCTCTCTCTCTCTCTCTCTCTCTCTCTCTCTCTCTCTCTCTCTCTCTCATCTTCTGACCCACTTCCTCATTTCCCTTACTCGTTCTTCTTCCCTCTCATATAATCTCTTTTCCTTTCTTTCTCTCTCCCTCCCTCTTCCCTTCCCTTCACTCCTCTTTCTTCTTCGGCCATTTTATATTTTTTTCACTTTATCACAACGTCATCTTGCTATCCTTTCCTCTTCCTCCTCCTACTCCTCCTCTTCCTCCTCCTCCTCCTCCTCCTCCTTTTCGTGGGCAGCCCTCATTCTCATGACAGTTAGGTAGGTCACAGCTTAGGTGGGTTTTTTCTTACAGCTTTTCCGCATCCTGTGCTTGTGGCTTTCACCTTCAAATTTTTGTCTAGAAATTGCATTATCTAAAAGTGTGTCCCTTGGGAAGATTAAATATACATAGCTTGGAACATAATGGAGTTGAGCGTGATATTTTGATTTTGTGTGTGTATACTGTATGTATGTGTGTGTGTGTGTGTGTGTGTATGTGTGTGTGTGTGTGTGTGTGTGTGTGTGTGTGTGTGTGTGTGGTGTGTGTGTGTGTGTGCGTGTGTGTTGTGTTTTCACACTTTCGTGAGGCGTCAGAATTGAAGGTTAATCTGTGAAATTTGATTGCAATGGAAATGTTGTATTGTTGTTGCTTTGGTATTGGCTTCACTAGCAATGGAGGTGGTTTTTGTGGTGGTAGTAGTAGTGGT
>JACEEZ010020527.1:82500-90000 GCA_016584305.1 Chionoecetes opilio | reverse complement strand
GCGGGGGTGAGGCCATGATCCACGGGTTGCATGCTGTCCTGACTGCCGTGTGGCAATCAGGTACCATTCCTCCTGACTGGAAAAGGGGGCTGGTCGTCCCTATCTGGAAAGGAAAGGGGACCGTCAGGACTGCAACAATTACCGCGGTATTACACTGCTCAGCGTGCCGGGCAAGGTGCTTACCCATCTATTGCTGACACGGATCCGCAGTCATCTGCTGAAGCATCAGAGACCTCAGCAGTCTGGGTTCACGCCTGGTAAGTCAACAACGGACCGAAATCTAGCGCTTCGTGTCTGGTGGAACGCCGACGTGAGTTTCGACAGGGGATGCTTGCAGCCTATGTTGATCTCAAGAAGGCGTTTGATCAGTGCATCGTGAGTCACTTTGGGATCTTCTGCGACTTCGCGGGATTTCTGCAAGGACTTTTGGGTTTTAATAACGGTCTGTATTCTGGGACTGAGAGTGCTGTAAAGGGTGTGGGGCAGGTGTATCCAGCTTCTTTCCTGTTAATACAGGAATGAGGCAAAGGTGCGTCCCTGCCCCATCACTTTTCAACGCTTGTATGGACTGGGTATTGGCCAAGGCTGTAGATCAAAGTGATTGGGGAGCATCCGTCGGCAACACCAAGATCACTGATCTTGTTTTTGCCGATGATGCAGTAATCTTTGCGGGAGTCCTGCAGGCCCTGGTGATGGCTCTCGAGGCGCTGCACGAGCAGGCAAAGCCTTGGGACTTGAGGTCCCTGGCTTAAGCCCAAGGTCCAGGTGTTTGGAGACTAGATGAAGCAGTACAGTATGTTCATGCGTGCGGCGAGGACATTGAGATCTTAGAAAGTTTTACATGCCTTGGTAGCGCAGTCCATAATGACGGCGGGTCACGTCAAGAAGTCTTACGACGGATTGGCATAGCCCACGGTGCTATGGACTCGCTCAGCGGGAGTATTTGGCGTTGTCGGTACCTGTGCAGGAGGACAAAGATCCGGATCTTCAAGTCGCTTGTGATCCCTGTCTTTAAAATATGGTTGTGAGACAGGACACTAAATAGTGGGCTTGAAGAGACGAATCAATGCCTTGGGAATAAATGTCTTCGCAGAATCATGGGGTATCGCTGGGATGATTACGTGTCAAATCAGCGATTGCACAGTGAGACTGAATCGAGGCCTATTACCTGCATAGTCCGTCAACGCCAACTTCGGCTATATGGGCATGTGGCACGCTACCCTGAAGCCGATCCATCCCATCGGGTTGTATCTTTAAGAGACAATCCGGCATGGAGGAGGCCAAGGGGGCGCCCACAAGGCTCGTGACTGGGGCAAGTTGATGTTTCTTGTCGAGAGCTGCTTGGTATGGGAAAGGAGCCTGCATGGAGACTCGCGCGTGGTGACCCCCGGGAGTGGCGTCGTATGGTTGGCGAGGCGACGCACCCCCGGCGTATGCCCCCATTGATTGATTGATGTCGGTCCTCCCATTGGCGAAAACGCACCCACTCTTGACGAAGTCAGAAAGGCTCTAGCAAAGTTGAGGGGTGGAAAGGCAGCTGGTGTCTATAATATCAGTGCGGAGTTCCTCAAAGCTGGGGGTAAGGCCATGACTGGAAAAGGGGGTTGGTCGTCCCTATCTGGAAAAGGAAAAGGGACCGTCAGGACTGCAACAATTACCGCAGTATTATTACCGCAAGCACGTTGCCTAGCTCAGCGTGCCAGGCAAGGTGCTTGCCCATTTATTGCTGACACGGATATGCAGTCATCTGCTGAAGCATCAGCGACCTCAGCAGTCTGGGTTCACGCCTGGTAAGTCAACAACGGACCGTAACCTAGCGCTTCGTGTCCTGGTGGAACCCCGACGTGAGTTTCGACAGGGGATGCTTGCAGCCTATGTAGATTTCAAGAAGCCGTTTAACTCAGTGCATCGTGACTCACTGTGGGATCTTCTGCGAATTCGCAGGATTCCTGCAAGGACTATTGGTTTGATGACTGGCATTACTCTAGGACTGAGAGTGCTGTGAAGTGTGGGGAGGTGTATCCTGCTTTTTTCCTGTGAATCAGAATCAGAATCAGAATTTTTATTCCATTATTAAAATGGTTATTCTTTACATGTATATTACATTTAATAACGTCAGTGAAAATACAAATAAAAATTGGGTATAATGTACTAAATCTAGCAATAAAATGAAAGGATAAAATCTTAAAAGGCAAATAAAATAGCGAAGCAATAAAATATTAAGACATAGTGGGCATACTATGGTCAAGTAAAACTAAGTAAAATTGCAGACGAACATAATAAATGATATAAATCAAACGAAAACGTTAATCATTTATTCCTGAAATTGTTTACCTAATAGGTGCTTTTCTAGACGTGTTTTGAATTGGTTAGGGAGGTGGGGTGTTTTTCGTCATGGAATGCTGTTCCAAAGAGTGGGCGCAGCCACTTGGAAGGACCCGGTGCCCAAGCAGGTGTTACACCGGGGTACATGGAGCTGTTCTGTTGCCTAGTGTTTACACTGTGGGCATGCATGGTGCTTACGGTGGGTAGTGGGAACAACCAAATAGGAAGATTTTTATTTATTAAATGTATATTATTTTTGCTACCTCAAGTTTGTGTTTTTGATTTTTTTTCAGCCATCCCAGCTCTTTCAAGAAAGGAGTGACATGGTCACTCTTGGGAGCTCCTCCAAGAGCAACTTTAGCGGCAAAATTTTTCAATTTTTGTACTCGTTGGATTGAGTGGAATTGGTTGTTCCCCAGATGGCAATGCCGTAAATTTATTATGCTCATGACTAATGACTGTATGACAGAAACTCTTGGCTTTGTTAAAACAATCCTTAATCTATTAACAAACATTATTGTTCCATATACTTTCTTACTTATTTCAGTGATGTGCGTATCAAACAGTAGGTTATTATCAAAGTGTACACCCAGATTATGGAGAGATATGGGACGGTAATTACCTGGTTTATTGAGTCACCAGCCCTTACAGGAGTGAGGAAAGGGGTCCGTTTGCCCCCACTTTGAAAATTTGTAGGCCCTTTGCTCCATACTTTTCAACTTTTGTAGGGACGGGGTATTGGGGGCAAAGTTTAGATCAAAGTGATTGGGAAATCCTTTCCAATCCCAAGAACCTGATCTTATTTTGGCAATTATGGGTCACTTAGGGCGATTCGCTTACATTAGGTGAAGGAATTTTTGAGGGTTTACCCAAACATTTTGCCCTAAATCCAAAAAAAGTATTTGGGTCCTCGTTGGGGAATTTTTTTGCGAAATTTGAAAATTTGCAATTTGGGGCAATAAAATTGGCAATTCAAATTGCAGAATGGAACCAGACGTCGTAGGACCTCTTTTGGACTCAAATTGAAGTTTATTAAGGTGCATAAAATGTTATTTAGTACCCCGTGGTTTTATCTGTTCGCTTACTAACTATAAGGGAAAAATTAGAGATAATGGAAAAAAAAATGAAAAAAAAAAAAAAAAAAATAATTTTGGCCTTTAAAATTTCCATCAAAAGTCATGAAAGTTTCGGGCTGTACTGTTCTCAAAAAGGAAACTCCCGGGTCTTTAATAAAAAAAAGGGTTATTTTTCTCTGCTGTCCCTCATGGTCGTTTTTTAACATACGGTAATTGAAAAAATTTTAAATTTTAAATTTTAAAAAATTTAATAAAAATTTAAATATTAATTTAAATTTAAATTTAAGCCCTCCCGGGGAGCATGCCCAGCTGGTCAGCCTTAAACAGCCGACCGAGGATGTTCCGCCTGTCCCCCCCACGACAACTGCCCTTTCCCCATTCTCGACTCTCCAGGCCAGAGTACCGTCAATTACCATGATGACAGAAATGGGAGAAAATTAAACAAGCGCTGAAGGCTTGGGGGCTCCGGTGCTTTTCTCCCCACATGGCGCCTTTTTTTCAAAGCCCGGAGTCAATTTGAACTTGAAAGGAAAACTGGATCGTCCGCCTTGGCGCCTAACTTTCCGTCATAGCCATGCTGCGGTCCCGGGGGTTTTTTTCCTGGGGGGGAGCGGCTTCGACGGGGTGCCCCACGAGTCGGGGGGTAGGGACCGCCACATTCCGGGCGTTTTGGGGGGGAAAACCCCCCGTCAACCGGGGAATTGAGGCAAAAATATCCTACAAGGCACTCCTAGCTCTCAAGTTCTCTTCCCGGGGAAAAAGGAAAAGGCCGAAAAATTTCGCCGTCCAGGATTGGGCAGGGGATGGAAAGGGATGGTTTCCTTTAAAGAAAGCCCTCAGATCCTTGCACCCAAGCTGCAGACCTGAGGTCAGGGGGTTTCAGACACAGTCCCTTGAGAAGTTCTCTGACTACGTCAGAGGGTCCCCCTGTTTTTTGAACTACACCAGGGTGTGCGGACGGGAGACGGGGCCTGCACCCTGGATTGGGAGGAGTTCACCGTTTTTCTTCGCCATGAATCGAAGCCCCTACGCCGGTTCGCCCCGGGTTTTACGTGGCCATGATGCGGGAAACACCGCCTCAAGAACCAAAGAGCGTGGACTCTTGGGAAAACGGGGGTCGTCCGTAAGTCGTTGGTACCTTTCACTCCCTTGGCTTCGCCCATGCCTTGGAACAGGTGAAAACGGACTCAAAAGGTGACGGTGGTGTAGGGTCACGAAAAATCCCTCGACAGGCCCAAAATTTCTTCTTAAACCCAAAGACAAACTTTTGGCAATCAAGGCCAAATCATCGGAAGTTTGTACGGCAAAAGCCCACAAGGACAGCCCGGGGTCACGAAAAAAGAAAACGAGTGACCAAAGAGGTTGTGGTCTTTCGCCAGCTAACCCTTCACTCGCGGAAAAACCCAACTCACCCCGTCCTTTCCCGCAAGGTTTTCCAGTAAAAGGTGGACGCAGACAAAAATCGAGGAGATGCAAGGAAGCTCTCTTTAATACGAAGAGGGAAGGGTCAGACTGCGCAGCAAAGTCCATGGGGGGCCTGCTCGTCGCCTACCAATACATTCAAAAAACTTGGGGAAAAAAGCCAAAGTTTCAATCGGGGGGAACAGGGATTTTCACGGGATCCTCAGACTTTACTCGAGCTGCTGCTCCCACTCCCAAATCGACAGCATCTGGACCTTCGCACCCTCATCTCCAATATGAGTTCCCTGTTCCCTCTTTCCCTCTTTGACGACCAAGGCCCCCCGGGGGTCACGACAAAAAGTGCCCCTTTTCAGGGTTCTGGAGAAGATTGAAACCCCGGGGGTCTCCACGGCCTCCAAAACCCCTTCTCCTTCGGTGCTGGTCCTCGACGGGATGGACCTTCACAAACCCCCTTTCCGGTCAGAAACTTTAAGGACCTGGTTGGATCCCCCCCTCAGGAGGGGTTTTCCCCAAGGGTGTTGGGTACGGGGAGTTGCACCTTGTCTTTGACGGGCACATCGGGGCGGCCCCCCAAAGACAAGACGAGGGAACACGGCCCGAGGTGGAGGATACGATATGACATCCAAGCACGACGAAAGGATCAAAAACTGGAATGACCATGGCAACATTTGTCCACCAAAACAAAAGACTGCTATGCCTCTTCTTTCCTCCCCAAAACCAGCACCATTTTTGGGGGGTTACGCGTCGTCTGCGCGTGGCGCGACAAAACCGTGGCAACTTCTGGACCGGGCGGAGCCAAGTTGCTTTAGAAAAAAGGAAGGGACACTAAGATGATTATATCTTCCATGTCGACAAAGATGTGGAGGCAACCGTAGTTTCTCCCGGGCACGACGTCCTGTCCCCCTCCTCCAACTTCCCCAAAAATACCCCCCAACCGTGCCCCCAGCTTGGCAAACGACTTCAAAATTCGCCAAACCACGAGAACTTTGGGGCCCCCACGCGGATGTATCACGTCCTTCCCGCTTGACTGGTTGCGACACCACTTGCGCCCCCCCCCAGGAAAAGGGAAATGCAAGCTTGGCCCCGTGTTCCCCGGGGGCCGACCAGGCAACCCCGACGCTTTGGGTACAATCCGAAAAACCCCGGGCCGCTGAGCAAGAGAGCCCGGACGTGCTTGCGATTTGGGGAGAATTTACGGGTATACCCGCTCTTGCCGCAGCGAGGGGGGACGGCATTCAGAAAGAAGAAGGTTTGGGGCGCATGGCCCCTCCGACAGTAACGCCACCACCCACACATTATGCGAGCCCAGCTACAGGCCGTCTCTGGGGGGAGGCTGTGAAGAAGGATTTTGGGACCCTCGACCCCACCAAGTACGGTACGGACCAAACCTGGCGCCATCCCTTCCACCCCCCTCCCCCCCCCCCAAAGTATCATGGATGGGATGCGTGCGACAAGACGAACTGCTCGACCAATCGCTGCCGCTGTCAACGCCGCAGATCCCCGTTCGGAGCTTTGCGATTGTCCCCCGAGATGGCTAACGACAGGAAATGGGCATGAGGACCGATGGCGTAGAGACTAGATATTCGATTTTTTTTTAATTGTGAACGCTGCTATCGCAGAAGGGTTTTTTTTGGGGTTTAATTTTTATTTTCCAAAAATCCGGGGAACTCATTTTGTTTTTTGAAATTTTGTTTCTGGTTAATATCGGGTCACTTTGGGCGGAAAAAAAAGGTTTTCGCTTCACCTTAGGGGAAGGAAATATTTTTTAGGGTCTTATCCTAAACATTTTTCAGTTTAAGTACCCCGTTCTACGCAAAAAATTGTACCCACCCTTGCACAAATTCTTTAAATTTAAAATGTGTCCTAAGAACAATTGTTTGTTATTTACTTTTTTACAAATTAAAATTTAGTTTTTAATTATTAAGAACTCAGGCTTTAAGGCCAAAATATTCCTTTTATATTTTTCCCAATTTTTTCCACTTATCTCTAATTTCCATTATAGATCAGTAATCCAAACAGATCCCAACCACGGATACTCAATAACATTTTATTGCACTCTTAATAAGCTTCAATTTGAGTCCAAAACGAGGTCTCTACGACGTCTGGTTCTCATTCTGCAATTTGTAATTGCCAATTTTATTGCCAAATTGCCAAATTGCAAATTGCGCGAAAACTTACCGCTAACGAGTGACCCAACTACGATTTTCGGATTCAGCGGCACAAAATGCTTGGGGATAAGACCCTCAAAATACTTCCTTCACCTAAGGTGAAGCGGAAAGCCTTTTTTCCGCCCTAAGTGACCCGACTATATGGTGCATTAATCTTTGCTGAGTCGCTGGAGATCCTGGTGATGGCTCTCGAGGCGCTGCATGAGTAGGCAAAGCCTTTGGGACTTCAGGTCTCCTGGCTCAAGACCAAGTTCTAGGTGTTTGAAGGCTTACTAGATGCAACAGTACAAAATGTTCATGCGTGCGGCGAGGACATTGATATCTTGGAAGGTTTTACATACCTTGGTAGCGCAGTCCATTATGATGGCGGGTCACGTAAAGAAGTTTTATGGCGGATTGGCATAGCCCACGGTGTTATGGACTCGCTCATCACGAGTATTTGGCGTTATCGGTATCTATGCAGAAGGACATAGATCTGGATCTTCAAGTCGCTTGTTATCCCTGTCTTA
>JACEEZ010020527.1:0-77500 GCA_016584305.1 Chionoecetes opilio | reverse complement strand
GAGCGTTTGGGTAACGTTCCATTGACGTCTGATTAAAATCTCTCAGCGTTTCTATGCGTTCGACTAACGTTAAACTAACGTTTGCCTGGCGATTTATGAGCGCGCAAAACGACTGAGTAACGATCGCCTGACGTTTTGTGGGCGCTCTCATGGTGTCACTCCACAGGGTATAAAAGGACGCTGGTTCAGTGTTCATCTCAAACCTCTGCAGTCAGCAAACATAACTGGACAGTTATTCACACAGGAACTGGAGACACGAACGTGTTCATTCTCCTGATGGCTGGCAAAGGTTGTGGTCGCGGCAGAGGGAAGAATAGAAGCAGTCTCCCAAGAAGCCTTCCTCATCCAAGTCTTCCTCCAAGCTGCCTTCCAAGCAGTCCTGCAGAAAGAAGAAGGATCCTCCTCCTCCTTCCCGTCATCTCCCTTCTGCTGATGAATCTGCGTCATCTCATCATGAAGAAGAACCTGACAGCCGTCGATCTCTTTCTCCAACTCATGGTCGGGCTCGATCTGCTTCTCCGACCTCTCGTCCATCTTCTCCTGTCGGCTCCCTAGCTAGTGATGGTGATGGTCCTGGTGAAGAAGAGCATGCAGCTAAGAAGAAGACAACCAAGAAGCGCAAGAAAACTCGCAAGGATTGCAAGATATCCGACCAGGACGTCGAGGATGATTTGGTGGAATGGTTCAGCGATAATGACAGCCGGTGGAACACACAGCGAACCGCCTATCGCGACAAGGCCCGTCGCCAGCGTCTCCTTGCAACCAAGGCTGAACAACTTGGCATCAGCAGCGAGCATCTGTGGACCTGGTTTAAGTCATTAAGGGGTATGTTCACCCGCCTTGACAAAAAGAAGAGTGGGGATGGGCAGCCTACCTTCACTGAGAGGGAAAAGTGGATCCGGGAGAAATTCAAAATTTTCCAGCGTGCAGTCAACCACCGGTCCAAGCCAGTCAAAAGTGTAAGTATTATTCATAGCTTTTCAACCAAAAATTTATGCTTCTCAGTTTCATTTTGATCTTTATATCTTTGTTGTTGTTGTACTGATGATTTCTTTTTCTTTTTTTTTGTCTTTGCAGATGAAGGCGATCATCGCTCAGAGCGAGGGAAACCTGGACGAGGCCGAGAGGGCCGCCGCCGAACAACATGTGGAGGTGGACGATGACGGCCGGGAGCTTGCCACCAGCAGCAGCAAGTCCAGCAAGAGCAAATGGTCATCAGAGCCCCACCCAGAGATAGAGGCCCTTCAGAAGAAAGTCAAGGAATCAGGCGAAATAGTCGAGGTGCTGAGGTCCCAGATCCTCCCCCCCGAGCCTGTCAACGACCGGACGACATTCTCAGCGTATGTTAAAAGTACGCTGATGGGACTCTGGCTCATATTCCTAGTCTATCGCAATTGCGATTACCACGATGTAAATACTACCGTCGCAATTGCGATCATCAAATACCACGGTGGTATCTCTAGTCATCGAGAAGGGGCGGAGCTTAAATGTAGTGGGCAGGCCTGAGGCAAGATTACAAACCGATGCGGAACATGCACATGGCAGAGGAAAATATTACATAACTAGTCTCTTTACCGCAGCTATTACTATACAATGATGCTAAATTACATATATACGAATATAATCTGTAGTTTTTGGGGGTCTCACTGTTTTGTATCGATATATTTTAAATTATAATGTATCAACCGTGGGTGGCAAGCCTGATATTATACGCTCTGCTCACAACAGCGGTATAAATGATAATACATATACATGGATTGTGTGAGGAGGATAGTGAGATTTCTTCTACCACCAAAAAGCTTCTATTCCTTTGATTTGCATTATTATGTTTTTATGAATCATATACATATCGCCTACCCCTTACATATACATGTATTTGGTATGTTGCTGTACCAACCGCTCGCTTGTAACACTGCTCGATATGTAAACAATGCGAACAGCTGTCTTTTGTTAAATACATATCCCGGTCCCCGGCTTTTATGAATCAGCGTACGTGGTTAAATTTCTAGCGTTTGCCCATACTCTCCCACTTTCCCCAAGCAAGCTTTGGGACCTGTGGGAATGCGGGGTTTTAGGGTGGGGAGCAAATGATGCGTCGGACACTTGCGGAAAATTTACAAATTTAAGATTTAGGAAATTAGGAGTTATGTAGGAGAGCCAGAAATCCTTAGGGCTAGGGAAATTTACCCAACCAGATTAAACCTAACCTCCAAGCGGGGGGCTCTGCCCCTTCGACCCCCGGTAATCTACTTAAACCAAAGCAAATTAAACCTAACTTCCTAGCGTCTGGGCTCTGCCCCCTTAGACCCCCCGATAATCTAACCTACCTTCCTAGCAATAATCACCCGATAATCTAACCTAACCTTCTAACGAGGGGGGGACTCCGCCCAACCTCGACCCCCCGGTAACCTAATAAAAGTTTACCCTACCTCTTAGTGGGAGGGGTGGGGGGGGTCTCGACACTCTGATCATCATTCTGTTTGTGAGGAGCGTTTTAAGGCCGTGTCACACGGACACTTTTTCCGGCATCTTTTGGTATTTTGCTACCAAAAGATGCCCGTAGTGGTGGCAAAAAAATGCGCGTTCGTCACACGGCGTTTCAGCTACGAGCATCTTGCACGATTCATAAGTCTTGAATTGAAGAATACGATTGAATTGAATACGATTGAAGTGTTCTTGCACGATCCATAATGTTAGTTTTGTTTGCGGGTCCCGGAAGATGCCAGTAGAAGATGCTCGCAGCCGAAACGTCGTGTGACGAACGCGCATTTTTTTGCCACCACTACGGACATCTTTTGGTAGCAAAATACCAAAAGATGCCGGAAAAAGTGTCCGTGTGACACGGCCTTAAGGTTTCCACGCCTCTGGACTTTAAAAAAATCCAACCAATTTTCAATAGATCTAGAGAAGTTTTACGCTATCCCTAACTCAAAAAGTTTTATTTTGTTTTTTTTAAGAATTTCGTCAGTTATCGACGCAGGTGAGATGGATGGGATGATACAAGCACTAGAATAATACCGAACAATCGACGGCGAGGAAATTTTTGCCAACAGTTCCACTTGTAATAGTTGAAAAGCAGGAATTAAAGGTTTTTTATAATTGGCCACCACATTTTTCGAAGACATTATTATTTTCTATTTAGTTTTGATGTGTTTTGAATAAATTTAGCTCTTGTTTATAGCGGGAATGAATATATTTTCTTATACCTCCCCATCATACCCCCCAAGTTGTTATTTCTGTTAGTAACGGTTAGGTTAGGTTATGGTCAGGTTAGGTATACAGAAGCACAGGTAAAAGCTTATTAGATATATAGGTAAATTTTCGGGTGCGGAACAAAGAATACGTCGGAATGAATTATTTTTTGAGGTGTAAGAGTCGAAATACCCTATATCAAGGTTAATGTCCCTAGATCTGGGTTAATTTCCCTAATCTAGATTTCCCCCCCTGGATCTAGGGATTTTTTTTAGAACCAAATTTAACCCAACCTCCTAGCGGATTTAACCAAACCTAACCTAGCGAGGGCTCCGGCTCCCTCGACCCCCAGTAATCTAACCTAACCTCCTAACCTTATCAAATTTAACCTAACCTACTGGCGGGGGGCTCCTCCCCCCCTCAACCCCTCGGTAACATGACAAAATTCTACCTTACCTCCTAGCGAGGGTGGGTGGGTGTTCTCGACACTCCGATTATCATTATGTTTGTAAGGATCGTAAGGTTTACACGTCTCTGGACTTGGAAGAAATCCAATCCATTTACCCTAGATCTAAGGAATTTTTACAACCCTAACTCAAAAATGGTTGCGAAGCCTATTTTGTACCTCAGTCAAATATCCTGCATTCTCTCAGGTCCCCAAGCTTGTTTTCGGGAGATGGGGGAATATGGGCAAACACTAGAATAATACTGATATGTATATCGAGTCCTAGAAAAAAGTAATACTTGACATCGTGAAATGTAGGATTTCTGACGATGGGAACGAGAAATCCGGTAGACTTGAGTACAGTACCATAAACCTGGCCCAAGGGCTAAAGATTCGTTTTTGTGACCCTCTCCTTTTTCAGATAATACGATAGATTTTGATGTGTTTTGAAAGAATCTGACCTTTGTTTTTCTTGGTAATCACTAGTTATTATTTTACACCCTTGACAGAAGCAAGAAATTGTTGCTTCGAGAGTTTGATTAAAGAGTCATCACAATAAGGTATGGTAATAGTCAAAATAAGTTACATCACTGGGAAGCCTGAGGTTTTTAAGGTTGTATAGGTTAGTTTAATTAAGGAAAGGGAGTCCTTTGGGGTCATGTCCCCCCATGTTAGATTAGGTTTAGTTCCGTTCTATTCGTAACCTATATTTTTCTGGTAGATTTGATGTATTTTGGAACAATCTGAACTGTCTTTTTGAGATTGGTTAAGTATCCGAACTTAACTGAATCTCCCCCACTAGTTTACTAACCTAACATGGACATTAGTTACCTAACCTAACCTAACCGATCAAGTTATTGCTGGAATTTAATCAATGAATGCAGAAACACCGGTAAAAGCTTATTAAATGTTTATACTGAGTACTATAATATCAGGATCAAGAACTAGAACTATCGCAGAAAATTAGAAGTCCCGCCGATGTGAAAAATTGTAAAAGATATATATTATATAAGATATTTTTAATAGGAAGGCGTGTAGATATGAGATATGAAAATCAAACTAACCTTTTGACTCAGTAACCTAACCTAGCCTAACCTAACCCCACCTTTTGACTCACTAACCTAACCTAACCTAACCCCACCTTTTGACTCACTAACCTAACCTAACCTAACCCCACCTTTTGACTCACTAACCTAACCCTACCTTTTGACTCACTAACCTAACCTAACCTAACCCCACCTTTTGACTCACTAACCTAACCTAACCTAACCCCACCTTTTGACTCACTAACCTAACCCTACCTTTTGACTCACTAACCTAACCTAACCTAACCTCACCTTTTGACTCACTAACCTAACCTAACCTAACCTAACCCCACGTTTTAACCTCCAAACTAAAGCCCAATCCTCATTAAAAAGTGTCCACGGCAAGGGAAGAATCGATGCGATGCAGGTCAGAAGAGGAAGAAAGTGAGGCTGATGTAAACACTTGTCTCTGTCCTACCTATGAACAAGTCATATCTCCAAAAGTAATTATTTGCGACGAAAGCTCATAGAGAGAAGGTTTCCTAGAATCCAATAAGTTAAACTGAAACCAAACTCCCAATTTCGGTCCTAGTGTAAAATAATACCACCTTTGGTTCTAATTATATGGTAGCTACAACCTATTAACTAGGATATACGGTGACTTGCAATTACATATCATTATAAACTAAGCACATGAGCCTGAATACCAAGCTACATAATCATCAATCATGATTTAATACAGGTAAGAAACGTCAGGAAGGTGGCTAGTATATTTCCCGGATGCATGAGCTATATTTCTGAGATAAGACAGCTTCACCTACTTCCTGCTACGCAAATAATCACGTTATAATCTAATCATTCACACTATTTTATATGTGAGCAGTAATGTGGACGATATAAGCTGAGTACAGTGTTTACGCAAATCTACTTCCAGGCGGTGTCGCCACTCGCCAGCTTGGCTAAGATTTTCACGGTATCACACGTTCTTCTATGCAACGATAAACATTCTATAACGAACGCATCAAAGACTTCAT
The DNA here is from genome assembly GCA_016584305.1 of Chionoecetes opilio. NCBI lineage: Eukaryota > Metazoa > Arthropoda > Malacostraca > Decapoda > Majidae > Chionoecetes > Chionoecetes opilio. The sequence goes on along the minus strand of JACEEZ010020527.1, from coordinate 71,804 downwards.
TTAAAGTCTGATAAATATTTTTGGAGGTGATTTACATCAAATAGCATATGAACAAAGACTTAGTATCGTTTGAATACTTTTTTGTTTATTGTAAGGCATCCATCGCATGGGCGGTACCATGCGATCAGCATATTGTATCGTTCCAATAATGTATGCAAATGCTACGGACTGGCAATACCCGTTTACCATCATCATTTGCATGGAAATAACTAGGGACATCAGGCTCAGTGACTGATTTCCGCCGTGCCAGGAAGGGGATAAACAAAGTGCTGGCGATCTTCCTTGAGTCATCATCCGAAGACGAGCTCCCCAGCATTGCTCCTAGACGACAGCCAACAGCAACTGTCACCTCCGTCAGTCCTGCCAGCAGCTTGCAGCAGGTCCAGCAGGGTGTCTCCTTATCCAGCAGTGGAGCATGGTAAGCAAAATATTTTTTTTTTTTTTAATTCTGAAATAAAATTCAATTAATTTTAAATTGTATTATTGTATCTCCGGACGAAAGTCGGGGTACTATGGATCAGCAGACGTTGTCCCGGAATACGCCTCTGTGTCCATAGCTGGACGCATGATCTACTTTAATTATATTTATACATAGGTTTAAATTGTTCGTTTCTGTATTTTTCAGTGGTACTGGTGCTGGTTTTGTCCAGCCGTCGTGGAGCCAGTCGCAGTCGTAGTCCTGGAGCCGAGGACCATTAGAGGCTTGGCAACCTCAACCCAGCCAGTGGAGAGCGCCACTCCCGGGACTTGCATCAGTGTGGCAGTCGCAGGATCCTGCATACATGCAGCAGTACCATCAGCAGCAGCAGCATTGGCCCATACCCTCTCCGTCTCCTCGTCCTGTTGCCATGTCGAGGGCGTTCCCTGTGACATCCCAGGTCATCCGAGGGGCATCGAAGGTCCTCATGGACGAGAACATGGATGAAAACACCGGCCCTGCAGATGCCTCCCTCTCCGACCAGAATTCGTCAGGAGTGACGTCGTTCTTGAAGGAGTTTGATACGTCTCAGGTCAACCTCAACACACCAACCCTCGAGAGGTCGCTAAGCACGCCGGCCCTGCCCGAGTCTTACCAGGATAATAACAACAAAGAAAATAAAGAAAAGGATAAATAAAATAAATAAACTGTACAGCCCTATAAACATTGACTGTGTGCCATTTCACATGTTGGCCAATATTTCTTGATAAAGAAATATTTCTTTATTATCTACTGCCACTGCTGCTGCTGCTGATGGTACTGCTGCATGTATGCAGAATACAGGTCATATTGAACACTTCATATTATTATTACATTATATTACAGTATTATTCATTGCAAATAATAAATATTTCCTGCTTTTTTCAACCGTGAATTTGGCCTCCATTATCTATTTTAATATTATTGTCAATTTAAAATGTTCAAAATCCCTAGGTTTAATCAATGTTGTTCCCCGTAAGACCAAGGTCGACGGGCCAAGGTTAGGTGAAAAAAAAGGTCTAATCCGTGCACGTTTGAAATTATAATGGCCACGGTCAAAGTTTCAAAACGGTTAATTTTGGCCCAATTTCCGAAAACTTTTATGTTCGGCACAGACTGACTTCAATATATGACTGGTCTAATTTTGGGATGATCAGACCAGTAGGTACAAATGTAGGACATGGTCTCTGTTTTAGGCCTCCTTTAAAAGATGGTGCCGGGGCGGTGTTTGAGAACTTTGAAGACAAACACAAGAGTTCATTTAATTTGTAGTATTCTATTGCATACAGTTGACATTTAAAAAAATATAATGATAATATGATAATGGAATGTTCATTTAGATCATGTCGTCCTGCCATGGCACAGAACCGGCCACTGAGTTACACCAGTGTCTCAGGAGATTCCTCTGGCGCTTGCCCGCTCTGTTGTCGATGTTGGGCCCTCTGACGTTGATGGTGTCCTGGAGATTCCGGCCCTGCCTCCATCGTCCGGGTACGTGGTTGCGGTTGGCATCCTCACGGTCGAGCTCATGGTTCTGGAGACCGGGATACCGCATCCTCATCAGGTTATGCAAACACATGCACGCGGTAACGATGAGCCTGACGGTTGACGGAGCGTGGTTCATCGTGGTGAGAAGGACCTGGAAGCGGTTGGCAAGAATCCCGAACGCGTTCTCGACCACACGCCGTGCCCTGGACAGCCTGTAGTTATATATCCTCTCCTCGTCGGTCATCCCTCGGTCGGAGTACGGCTTCATCATACTGGTCCTCAAGGCGAAAGCGTCGTCGGCGATGAAGAAGTATGGCACATTCTCGGTGTCGTTGGGTAAGGGGTCGGGGGCCGGGAACCCAATACTACCATCGGCCAAACACTCGTTGAGCTTCGAACCGTTGAAGATCTGAGCATCCGATCCTGCTCCTTTGCCTGAAATGACAGAAGACAAAAAAATACTCCATTAATATACAGAAATATACAACAATGCTACAATACAAATATTAAAATTAAAATAATTAGTTTTGTGAACTGATACTTACCACCAAAATCTGCCCAGATGAACTTATAATCCGCGTCCACCAGGGCCAGCATGACGATCGAGTAGAATCCCTTATAGTTATAGTAGGTGGACCCAGACCTGTTAGGGCATCTACAGGCAACGTGCTTTCCGTCAAGGGCGCCGCAGGAGTGGGGAAAGTTCCACCTCTTCAGGAACTGCTCAACAATCGGACACCAGCCTTCAGGAATGGTGGGGGGTGTCATCACTTCATCAAGGTACTCGTCAACGATCGCCTTGCAGACCTCACGGACGACGACGGATATCGTGTTTGCCGGAACTCTCCACCCAAACTTCATGTCAGCAAACTTAGATCCAGACGCCAGATGACGGAGGGTGACGGCCAGCTTCAGCCCAGGCTCGAGGGGCTCCCTGAACCACGTGTGCTGCTTGGTGATCCTTCCACTGACCCGGTCGAATATCTCGTCAAACATCTCAGGCGGCATGCGCATGAAATTCCTGAAAGACTTGGGGTCCTCCCGCCGCAGCTGGGCCATAAGCTGGTCATACAGACCGAACTGCCTCCGCCTCAGGATCCAGGCTCTCGTCCAGAACTATCGTTTACGCTGTCCTCTTCTCCATCTCCGACGACCCCGTACGTGCTGGGCAATGTTCAGCTGGAACACGTTGACTTCATGCTGGGCTATGGCAAGCAGGTAGGTCCGACGAAGCCTCTCTGCATCCTCCCTGGTCGACATGCACACCACGGAGACTACTAACTGAGCAGCTCAGCCCTTTTTATACCTATATACCCAGGAGCGTTGACATCACGCCTAACGTGACCCAACTCTACCTACACGTTCTGAGAACAGTTTGCTAACGCTATGGCTTCGCTGAGTGCGTTTTGTGGACGTCCATAGACGTTTACGATCGCCACCAACACGCTATAAAATCGCTTTAAAGACGTTCTTTGAACGCTGGCATAGCGCCAGTGACACGCTTGTGACACGCTACGTAAAAAACGAACGAATGTCAACGTTTACGAACGAACACCAAACGCCTGAGGAAAGATAGCCTAACGAAGTTAACGATTTCATAGCGTTTATATAACGTTCTGTGAACGTTTCACAACGTTTCTGCTCAAACGTTGGACCGGGGAAAAAGTTTTGTGCATGTAAAAAAAAAAAATCCGGCCCCAGCGTGTCTCTGCGTTCGCCGAAAACCGCATAACGTTACAAACGCATGCCTAACGATGGAAAAACGATCATGGACGTTTACCAACGTTTCCAAAAAAATTGGAAAACGCTGGGCGTGCGCTGGCCTAATCGTCATGGTGTGACAGCGCCATCAGGGCCCTGTAAAATACAACTAGATGAATACACACACACACACACACACACACACACACACACACACACACACACACACACACACACGTCCACACACACACCCACGTCCACCTCACTGCTGCCACTCCACCCTGGTCGCCTTCTTTCTGTCCTGCTCCCCCAGACGCATCTCGTTCTTTTCGATCGTCTGGTACACTTTGTTCAGGACTCGCATGAACTGCTGCTCGACATCTAAAAGTAATGAGAAAATGGCTGAGTTTCCCAAGACCTCGAATACATATATATATTTTTTTTGGTCTTCCTGTCTGTGTGCATGTGTCTGTTTGCTCGCCTGTCTTTATGTCTTACTGTGTTCGTCTGTCTGTATATATGTCGGTTCGTCTCTCTCTCTCTCTCTCTCTCTCTCTCTCTCTCTCTCTCTCTCTCTCTCTCTCTCTCTCTCTCTCTCTCTCTCTCTCTCTCTCTCTCTCTCTCACACTGAGACACCAGTAAGACTAAGAATTGCAACATTTCCTATATACTTTTTATCTCAATTTCATTTATATTTATTTATTTCCCTGCAACTAGTATTTAAAACACTCAATATTCGTTAATTTTTATTTTCGTTGATGTCCATTTCACTTTGACAATGTATTCTGGAAACCACACAGTGTCAGAATTGCGTTTATATTTGCAAGTTAATGGAGTTTTATATATTTTTTTTCTCTTTTTTCTCCAGAATCCCGGAGCCAGAAAGTCATAAAACAGGCCAGGATAACAGCTTCCCTTAATCATTGTTATCAGTAATTTCGGAAACTATAAAACGACAAAATTGCATCATATTACCACGTTAATTAGATATCGGGTATTTGGTAATATTTCGAGGCTACATTGTATTAGGGGGATACATAAATTCCCCAGAAATATATTGACTTTGAGATAATTGAAAAACAACTTGGTAATAATAGTGTGTACGAAGTTGATAGGGGTCGATATGCATATATATATATATATATATATATATATATATAGGGAAGCTGTTGTGGTTGTAGTTATAATGGTGGTGGTAGTAGTGGTAGTAGCAGTAGGGGTTGTAATAGCAGTAGTAGTAGTATTTATAGTGGTAGCAGTTACAATAGTGTTACTCGTTTAATAATGTAAAAATAATATACATGAGAATAGCAAGGGTAATGATGATGGAAAGATATAAAGAAAGAAAAAGGAAAAACGATATATCCACTTTTGCATCACTTTCGCTGTCAGAAATAACGGTTAATCGAAATGATGTGGCATGTAGGCAAGGAAACACACACACACACAGTCACACACACAAACACACACACACACACACACATACATACATTCGCATCCGCATGGACGTTCTTATCCTCCTGGGACAACACCGGCGTCTCAAAGTGCAGGAAAACCAGCTTGGCCTTGGAGAGCCAGCCCAGCACCACCACCCACCACCACCACCCGCCTCACCTCCGTCTCCCGCACGCCGCGGTGGTGATGTTCAACGTCAACACAGACAGCCCCGAGGCGAAGCTCACCAGGCAGATGGACACCCCGTAGTACATACCTGAAGAAGGCGGTGAAGGGAGAGTTCTTAAATGCTGTGGAAATGGGTGATGGAGGGAATTTAAAGGATGGAGAGGAAAGACAAAGGTAGGAAAAAGAGCAAGGACGTGTTTTTAAGGGAAGGTGAGATTATGAAGGTTGGGAAATGGGTGAAAATGGTAAATTAAGGATGAAATGGATGAGGAGAGAAGTTTAGAGAAAAGGAAATGGATAAGAATGGGAATAATTCAAAGAAGAGGAAAGGGGTGAGAAATGGAGTTTCAAGAAGTGAAAACAGGGTCAGGAAGGAAATTCAATAAAGAAGGGATTTGTTTTTAGAGGACAGTTTGTACACGTTCAAGAAATTGTGCAAAAAAAAAAGAGGAAAGGAAAAAGATGGAGGAGGCGATGAAGAAGAGATATCAAACGGAGTGACATATTACCGAAGAGAAATGGAGGAAAAGAAATAAAGTAATGGGGAACGGAAGACGTTAAGACAGTAGGAAAATGAAGAAAAATATTGAGAATCGTAGTATTAGAAATTTGTTATTATTATAGTAATAATAATGATACTAATAATGACAACAATAATTAATTGATTTCATGAACGAATTCAATAATGAATTTTCATTGCGAATACTCGCAGTGAAAATTCATAGAAAAAGGATGATTATAGCAGCATAATTATGTACTACTATACTTATGTACTACTACTACTACTTAGGGTTGGCTTCAGGACAAGAACATATCATGTACAAAAGATTTCCTTAAAATAAGCTTATAAAGATTTTTCCAGTGTTACATGTATACTACATCACTATATACGTACACCTCTTTGTGATTTTAATATGAAACTTTCTTCATAAATGGACAATAGTAATAATATGCAAACATCACAATAAACGTTTTACAAAATTTCTCCTTAACTATATTATGAGTCACGATTGCACCCATGACCGCACTTGCAAAGTAATGTGCAGGGCAGATTCTCTTTGATACATCTACAGTTTCTACACCTTCCCGGCAACCTGCATCCACACTTTATCACGGCGCGACACGCTGCTCCAGCAGGGAGGCAGGTCCATCCACTTGACTTCCCACCCAGCCAAGTCATGATTTCGAGTCCACCCTAATTCTGCATGACTGGACAGGTGTGGTTCTTTATACAGGGCCTGCTTCCAGACGTTGGAACTGGCTGCGAGATTATATGATATGCCCATCCTTCGCACTGCTCCACCTCACCTCATGTATCATGTAAGTACAATGTATATGAGTCATGTGGATGCTGTGCATACATTATGATTACAGTATTTTGTTGCAAATTTTTTTCAATTCCATATGCATCATTAGAGTAAAATGTTTGCAAAGATCCTTCAGTGATTTCGAAGATTTCTGTCGATTATAAATATTTCACTGAAATACCGCTTAGCAAACAGTTGGGGAGGCGGTGGCCCAGTGGTTAGCGACTTGGAGTGGTGAGCTCGATGTCCTGAGTTCGAATCCAGCCGGGGGCAACTCTTTCGGCCAACTTTAACGTGGTCGACCGACTTGTGCTCACCTAGGGGGTGAGCACAAGGTCCCGAGTTCAAGTCCCACCAATGAACAACTGTAAATCCATCAGTCGAATGGCCGAAGAAACCCGCGTGATGCATACCTGTTCTTACGACTGCGACTTAAGTGCGGCGGAAGGACAAAAGGTGGTGGCATCATGAGCCTGAAACTGAGGGTTAACCATCAGAGAAAACGGACCTTCACCTAACATCACAGGTGTCACTATAAAAATCCAGCCTGCGCCACCAACGGGCGGAGGGGACCATCACGACCCTCCAAAATATGCAGGGCCAATCACTTGAGCCCTAGAGGAAAAAACATAATAGCCTACAGGCGCTATAGGCTTGAATGCAAAAAAAACAAATAAAAAAAATAGAAAAACAAGGGGTACACGTAGTAAAATGGAGCATGCCCACTAGGGGTACGTGGAAGAAGAAAATTTGGGAACCTCTGCGTTAAAGAGAATGAATGAATAAAAAGGAAAGAAAGCAAACAACATCATATATCATTTATAACGAAATGGATAAACGTGTAGTGATGGTCATGAATAAAGATAAAAGTGTACATCAAGTTTAACACATTCATCACTTCATTCGTATAATATTTCTTTAAGACATGATGGTAATACCTGGTATATAATGAATGTCTAAAAAAGGAATATAGAATAAAATTGATAAGGTATAATTATATACACTAGTTTATGAATTTACACTATTTATAAGTCTCTTCTCTCTCTTCTCTCTCTCTCTCTCTCTCTCTCTCTCTCTCTCTCTCTCTCTTTTCATGTCGTCATATATCTATTTGTTATATTTATTCTCCCCACAAGCAGCTGCAGAATATATTTCCTGAGGGAGGCGCAAAGGCGTGTTGGTGAAGGGTGTGATAGTACATACTGGGGGAGAGCAGAGAAGAAGGAAGGAAGGGAAGGAGGGGAAGGAAAGGAAGGAGGGAATAAAAGGGTGAAAAATGAAAGGAAGGCGGGAGTAGAAGTAGTAGTTTGGGGAGGCGGTAGCGGAGTGGTTAGCGTCTCCAACTGGCGTTCTCGGTGACCCGAGTTCGATCCCCGAAGAAATCCAAAACCTTTCTGCACCGTCAAGTGGCCTAAGAACACCCACATGCCCTGCCCATCAACTCTACCTTCGATTGCGAGTGCATCGGAGGACACAGGGGGGCGGCATGAGCCTCTAATCACAGGCGTCACTATAAGAATCCTGCCTGCGCCACCACGGGCGAGGGCCAACCATCACAGCAGCCCTCAAGTGAACCTCAGAGCCTACCATCCGAGCCCTGGATCACCACTGCCTACAGGCGCTACAGGCACAAAGTGGGAAAAAAAAAAAAAAAAAAAAAAAAAAAAATCCATCATATGAAAAGAAGTAAAAGAGGAACTAAATACGAATGATATGAGAAGGAAAGAATAAAGATAATAATATAATGGAGACGGGAAGGACGAAGAAGAGAGAGATAGAGAGAGAGAGAAAAAAAAATTAAGTCGTGTTTGCTTTAAAATTACTATGTTTGCTGCACATTATGTTATTTATTCATTAATTTGTTCATTTATTCACCGTATTGCAATTTGATGTACATGCTTGTCTGATGAAGGGGATGAAGGAGGGAAGGAAAGATGGAAGGGCAAAAGGAAAAGAACAAAAATATGTATTAGGTGTTGTTTTCAGTATCAGTTTTTTATGTAGTAGGTATTTTCATTGTTGTATTTATCTATGTTTTTACTTGTTTATCTATTTTGTTTATTGAGATATTTAGACATTTTCAGTTTCACATGATTTTTGTGTATTTAAGCTTTACACGTTTTGTATTTTTGTATTTCAGATTCATACGTTCTTATGTATTTCAACTTCACACGTTTTTTCGTATTTCAGATTCACACGTTCTTTTTTGTATTCCAGCCTCACATTTTGTTTTGTGTGTGTATTTGAGGTTCACACGTTTATTTTGGTATTTCAGCTTCACATGTTTATTTTTGTGTATTTGACGTTCACACGCTTTTTTATTTTGTATTTTAGGTTCACACGTGTTTTTGCATGTTCTCGTTTATGTCACGTAGAAGTGCAAAATTAGAAACGAATGTCGCAGAAGAATAGAAAATACATACAATAGTTTCAGTCACTGGAAAACTAAACAAAAAATATTAAATATGTTGATCAAAATACACACTCGTTAATAAGATTTCATTAAAAATATCTTACATGACGAGGATCTCACGCTTTTTCAAATAGAATTTGTATTATCTAGTCATACTTATTGAGGTATCTATCTACATGTATTCATCTAGTTATTTATCTACTTGTAAGTATTCATCTAGTAATTCTAGTTTAACGTAAATTCATTAATTCATCTGGTTATTTAAATATTCATCTAGTCATCGATACATTCCCTAATATATATATATTTACTTATTTATATTTAGACCTGTAGATATTTTGAACATCGTAGTTTTTATAGAGTTCAAATGCGAAATGAAAATGGAAAATCAGCACTGGTTATGGAAATGTTAGGTCATTCTGGATAACTATAAACAAAACTGTAAGTTGGTGCAGCAGCAGCTTGGCGTACTACTTTCATATCTCGCGCATCAACTGGTTTGTTTGAGCGAAATAGCGCTTGATAGCAGCTACCTGACGAAGATGAGACTGAAGGGAGACGGAAAGGGAAGGGAGGCGGAAAGGACAGAAGGGGAAGTTTTTGTGTGTGCCTATAGCGCCTGTAGGACCTCCAGGGCTCGGAGGTTCATTCGAGGGTTGTGATAGTTGGCTCAAGCCCTATATGGCGCAGGCAGGGTTTTTATAGTGACGCCTGTAATTAGAGGCTCATGCCGCCCCCCTGTGTCCTCCGATGCAGTCGCAATCGAAGGTAGAGTTAATGGGCAGCATGTGGGTATTCTTAGGCCACTCGACGGTGCAGAAAAATGTTAAGTGGATTTTGGTTCTCATCGGGGATCGACCTCAGGTTACCGAGAACGCCACTCGGAGACGCTAACCACTCTGCTACCGCCTACCCCAGAGTTTGTCGAGGGCAAGTTTGGAGGAGGTGGTGGCCGAGTGGTTAGCGGCTTGGAACGTCATTCATGAATATTAGAAAAATCAAGAAGTTTATTGTCTGAATATAAAATAGCTATCGAAACAAATTTAGCCATAAAAAATATGCATCTAAAAAAAAAAAATAGCATCTTTTTTTTTAGGAAAGAAGATCAAGTACAATCCCATATTGGCACACAGTAAATGAGATGGGGGTAACACAGGGTAAAGTAGATACTTATCATGGCTTCTGTTGTTAGATAATTACGTATCTTATATAATATACCACATTCTAGAATCTAGACAGTTTTAAATATATGTTATCCATATGAAGGGTCCAATTCAGATTTTCATCAATAATGACACCAAGAAATTTTGTATGGGTTACACATTGCAGATTTTTTTTTCTAGCAATAGCGGAGTTATGTGATTTTTTATACGTAGAGCGGTTTAAAAAACCCCAATATAGTTAGTTTTGGTTATATGCAGTCTTAGTTTGTTTACTTTTATCCAGTCATTTATTAAAATGTAACAATCAAATTTGAATGATGAATGTGTAATTATTATCTTTTAGGATCAATTTTGTATCATCGGCATATATGGCAAATAAAAATTTAGAGCTGGCATTTACTATATCATCAATGTATATAAAATAGAGTTGGCCCTAAAATTGATCCCTGTGGTACACCTGCAAATATAGAGCTTATGCAAGAATATTTTGTGTTGCAAAATACAGCCTGTGAACTATTAGTAACATTTTTTTTAAATAGTTTCAGCAGTACACCTCTGATTCTGATTTGCTTTAATTTATCTAGTAGTATATGATGATTAAATGTATCAAACGCTTTTGACAAATCCATAAAAGCTCCTACAACATGTAGTTATCTTTCCACACATTTATAGATGTTATTGGTAAACTGTAATAATGCAGACTCTGTTGAATGGTTAGCACATGTGTGTGTGTGTGTGTGTGTGTGTGTGTGTGTGTGTGTGTGTGTGTGTGTGTGTGTGTGGTGTGTGTGTATATATATATATATGTGTGTGTGTGTGTGTGTGTGTGTGTGTGTGTGTGTGTGTGTGTGTGTGTGTATGTGTGTGTGGAAAAGGCGGTAACGAGGGAATTGATAGAAAAGGAAAATGAGTTTAATTTCCTGCATAAGCTTGATCTTTCGTATATTTATCTAATTTTCGTTATCTATTCTCTATAAATATTTTTTTGTTTCCTTTTTTTCATTATTTGCTTATTTATTGAATCATCCATTTATGTTTATACTTCACTTATTTGTGTATATATCTAATTTTTTTCATGCACTAATTTCTTAATTTTATTATTCACCTTACCTCCTTATTCACTTTTTCATTCATTAATTTAACTCTCTCTTTATACTTACATATTTTCCTATTCATTCATCTTATTATAAATTCATATAATGTTTTAGTCACTTATATATTATTATGTTATTTATATACATATCCCTTTTACGTATATATTTATATACTCGGAGGAAAACTTATCTGTGGTATATGAACTGCAAAAGGGAAGAAAAGGGTGAGAGGAGAGACCCACCCTTCTTCCTGAGTTGTTACAATCTGCATACATTGTTATAGTATTGATATATTTGTCCATATTCCCAACACAATGCATTTCACAGGACTGACCCGACCAACAAATGAGGAAGGGACATGAGGATAGGAGGGAGGAAGGCAGCCAACTAGAGGAAATGGGGAAGAGGAATACTGAATGTTTTATCTGTGAACACTGAATTTGATTTAGCAGCGTTGGTCTTTCCGCAAAAATATTTGCGAAGACCTTGAAAAGCACACAGTGGAGGGCTGAGGGAGAGTGTGCAGGGTGAAAGGGATGGAAGAGAAGGAGAGGATGGGGGTTGAAAGAGAAAGGGAAAGAAGAGGGATAGAAAGGTAAATTAAACATGAACGTAGGAGGGGAAGAATAATATTGATAAAGAGGAAAGACTGCATGGAAAGGAAATGAATTATGAGATAGACATGGATATAGAGGAAGGGGGAAGAGATAAAGTGGAGAGGGGACGTAAAAAGGAACGGAAATAATGCATTTTTCCCCTTTTTATACATAATTAAGGTGTCTTTTACCTATATGTATTAAGTCATTCAGGTTATCTAATATACTATAGGAGTAGCCGTGTGTCTGTGTGTCTGTGTGTCTGTTTTGGGTAGCCGAAACTGTAAATTCAATTTTGATGTGAGTATGCTCAAAAAATCGCAAATAAATCGTAGGTGGTAAGCGGCTTGGTCCCATGTCGATTGAATCATTTTGAAGGGGGGTTGTGGGCTAAAAACACTTTTCAGGATTAGATTACATGAATGAACTCTGCGGTAACGTCTTGCCAAATTCCACAAACTCGGTAGACTCATGGATTTACGTTTGTGTGCGTGTTATTCACTCATGGTCTTGTCCACGCGAGCTGGCTCGCGATCCCCAGTTTCACCCTCTCAGTGCGAGCTTGGAGATCATTATTACCGATCTTTGGGCAATGCTGGGACCTCACACAACACACACCCCCATCCCCTTGCTCAAGGGGGACAGTAACCGCCCGAATTTGTCAAGTGAAAAATCCCCGGGAGCACGAGGATTCGAACCGCCTACCCACAGAATGGGAGCCCGTCACGTTATCAACCTGACCATGTGTATGACCTGTGTGAGTGTGTGTGTTGGAATCACACGGAACACAAAGGGTTGGAATCACACGGAACACAAATTGTTGGAATCACACGGAACACAAGGGTTGGAATCACACGGAACACAAAGGGTTGGAATCACACGGAACACAAAGGGTTGGAATCACACGGAACACAAAGGGTTGGACTCACACGGAACACAAAGGGTTGGAATCACACGGAACACAAAGGGTTGGAATCACATGGAACACAAGGGTTGGAATCACACGGAACACAAAGGGTTGGACTCACACGGAACACAAAGGGTTGGAATCACACGGAACACAAAGGGTTGGAATCACACGGAACACAAAGGGTTGGAATCACATGGAACACAAAGGGTTGGAATCACATGGAACACAAAGGGTTGGAATCACATGGAACACAAGGGTTGGAATCACACGGAACACAAAGGGTTGGAATCACACGGAACACAAAGGGTTGGACTCACACGGAACACAAAGGGTTGGAATCACATGGAACACAAAGGGTTGGAATCACATGGAACACAAAGGGTTGGAATCACACGGAACACAAAGGGTTGGAATCACACGGAACGTGGTTTACCCCGAGGCACTTTGACCAGTGGCCAACGACAGCAACAACACGATTGGAGTTTGCAATCACATGTTGTCTAATATATACTACTACTACAAACATCAATACATGGGTCCGAAGGGCCCACAAACACTTGTCTAATATACTATAGGAGTAGCCGTGTGTGTGTGTGTCTGTCTGTCTGTCTGTTTTGGGTAGCCGAAACTGTAAATTCAATTTTGATGAAAGTAGGCTAAAAAAAATCGCAAATAAATCGTAGGTGGTAAGCGGCTTCGTCTCATGTCGATTGAATAATTTTGAAGGGGGGGTTTGGGCTAAAAAAAACTTCAGGAGTATTAGATTACAGGAAGAAGTCTGCGGTAACTTCTTGCCGCATTCCACAAACTCAGTAGACTCATGGACGTTTGTGTGCGTGTGTGTGTTGGAATCCCACGGAACACAAAGGGTTGGAATCACACGGAACGTGGTCTACCCCGAGGCACTTTTACCAGTGACCAACGACAGCAACAACACGATTGGAGTTTGCAATCACATGTTGTCTAATATATACTACAAACTACAAACTACTACTACAAACATCAATACATGGGTCCGAAGGGCCCACAAGCACTTGTATTACCCTATAATATGTCCTGTCCCCTGACCAGCCTTTGTGTTATACGTGTAGGAGCAAAAGAATGTATATTTATAACATTACCTAATGTAAAAAGAGAGAGAGAGAGAGAGAGAGAGAGAGAGAGAGAGAGAGAGGAGGAGAGAGAGAGAGAGAGAGAGAGAGAGAGAGAGAGAGAGAGAGAGAGAAAGATACTTGATAGTTTATTTGGCTTGGTGTAATACAATATTGTTCATAATCAATTATACAGTCGTATAAGCCACGGTCCATTAAGCCTATTACGGTCTATTATGGACCTCATGCTATGATACTTTCGTTGTCTCTCGTGGACTAAAGTGGACTATTGATAATTATACATTGACTTACCTAATAATTTTAAGTAAGAAAAGAGATAACAATACCTGTAATAATAATAATAATAATAATAATAAAAGAAAGAAAAGAAAAAAAAAACGCTAATAATGGCAATGAAGAAAAAAAAATATATATGTATAGTAAAAATAATAATAAGACTCAATAATAATAACTATGATAAATAGTGATAATAATCAAAATAAATATAATAGCAATAATGGTAAAAAAGAAGACAATAATGATAATAATGATGATAATATTAATAGTGATCAAAATTATATCGATAATAACAATGATGAGAAAAACAAAATATATATATATATATAATAATAATAATGATAATAATAGTCATAATAGTAACAATAATATCAATACTGAATATCAAAGTAATAATTATAAATAATTAATTATAATAATGATAATGATAATAGTAATAAAGATACCGATTGAAGTAATCTTGATAGTTTCAATAACAAGAACAGTAATTATGATAAAAAAACTATAATATATGAATAGATCAGAAGTTAATGCAAGACTAATAACCATTTCCAAAACCGTACCCTGTACCAAATATATATACAAGAAATCTATTCATACGCACATAAATATACACATACACACATATACATATGCATACACACATACAGATATACTTATACATATATACACATACACACATGTACCCGTGCATACACATACACACATACATACATATACATATTACTCACATACCCACCCACATCAATACGCAACCCACACACATTGAAGTACACAAAAATACAATAATTAAATATTTCCGTTCGAGTTCTATTTCTTGAATATTTCTGTCTTCACCTTGTATCTAAATGAGTTTAGTGACACGGAATTCTTGACATCCTCCTGCAGTCGATTCCATACCTTTGCTCCCCGAAAAGTAACACTTTGTTGTGCGTGTGATGTCCTACAAAGTGGGAGTCTTAGGTTATTATTTCGTCGGGTGTCAATATTGTGAGACAGGTATCTGAAGCCACTGTCAACTGGGTGAATATACAAAGCTTTGTACATAAACAAACAGGTTTGAAGGTGTATGATGTCATGAAATTTATGTAATTTATTTTCAACAAAGTGTGGTCATATTTTTGTTTGTGATACATGATGCGGATTAACTTTTTCTGTGCAATGAATATGTTATCTAAGTAAGTTTTGTGTGCTCCACCCCATACTGCTGAACAATATAACATATATGGATAAACAACTGACAGGTATATTTGTCTTAAACAGTTGTCGTCGAACAACAGGGGCTCCTGCTGCTGGCTTGGACGCAACACTTGGCATGGCCCACATGCTTGGACAGTGTTGGCGATGTTAGAGTTGATGCCGGGCCAGTATACAGCTTGCCTCGCGCGTCTCTTGGTGGCCTCTACTCCTCGATGGCTGTCGTGGAGGCGGGCCAAGACGTTGCGGCGTAGAGCAGCTGGAATAACAACTCGTGCTCCATAGAGAACCAGATCCCCATCGCAGTATAGGTCCTCACGTAGTTTCCAGTAAGGGAGCAGAGTATTGTGAAGACTGTAACGGTGCAGAGGAAAACCTTTCTTCACACAGTCTAGCAGCCTGACGTAGGAAGGGTCGTTGCGAGCTGGAGTTTGTAGGGCCTCCAGTGTCATGTCACCGGTATAGTAGGTGAAGATTCCGAACGGTGTTGGCTGGCGAGGGACTGAATGGCCTGCAGAGTAACGACAGTGTTGATAGAAGCACAAGTCTCGGTGCTCAACATTTCATCCTCGGGGGTGGGATGGCCGACGGGTGCGCGGGACAAGGCGTCGGGAATGCAGAGGTGCTTACCCGCGCGCCACACTGCTGTGAAAAGGTAAGCTGAGAGTTTCTCCTTTAAGCGCTGAAGGCGAGGATTCTCAACTGCATCCAGCGAGTAGTGGTTGAGGATTGGCACCAACGGGCGATGGTCGGTGACTACCTCGAAATGCTGCAGGCTGATGAGGTAGAATCTGCACTTCGATGTCGCCCATGCTACGGCCAGAAGCTCGAGCTCGATGGTAGCGTAGAGTGTTTTTGCCTCCGTCAGGAACCGGGAACCACACTGAACCAGTCGGAACACTCCTCCGCCGTGGTCTTGCAGCAAGGCGTAGCCAAGACCATACAAGCGAGAGGCGTATGTCTGCAAAACAGTGGGCAAGGCAGGATCAAACGTGGCGAGGACCAGTGGGCTCGAATGGGCTTCCGGAAAGCCTCCTCATGGTCGGGGGTCCAAAGAAAGGTCCTCTTGGGGCTCATCAGGGGGCGAAGTGGCTGTGCAGCTGCAGAGATATCCGACGAAAACTCCGCCAACTGATTCACAAGACCCATGAAAGAGCGGAGGTCAGTGAGGTTGGCAGGAGTGGGAAAGTCCCTGATGGCACGGATCTTTTCTGGGTCGGCTGCTATGCCATCCCTGGAGAGGTTGTAACCACAGAAGGATACTGTAGGTTCGGCGAGAACGAACTTGTCCGCGTTGAGGGTGATTCCGTACTTCCGGCATCTTGACAATACTTTGTGGACGCGGAGTAAGTGTGCGGAGTAGTCCTCGTCTTATAGAAGGATGTCGTCGACAACCTTCACACAGTTCATCACACCTTGGAGTGCCAAGTCACCTCGGAGGCAGAAAGCGTCTCCAGTAGCGGCAAAACCCATTGGGCAGCGGCGGTACCTGAACCGGCCGTAAGGCGTGATGAATGTCGTCAGTGGCTGGTCTTCCTCAGCGAGCTCAATTTGCCAGTAGCCACACAGCGCGTCTACCTTAGAGTAAACGCGTGCCTTCGGTCCACACTACGGATCACTGCGAAGGGCGTGGGTGAGGGATGCGCTGGACGTGACACCTATTTGTTCAGTTTATACAGGTCGGTGGTGATCCGGACACCACCATTGGGCTTGGCAACGGCTATGAGAGGATGGCACCATGGGGACGGTCGTCGCCGGCAGGAACAATGATACCCTGGGCCACCATAGACTCCAACTCTTGCTCCACCGACTCGCGGTAAGCAAGGGGGATCAGACGGGGTGTGTGGATCGCGAAGGGTGAGGCGTCTTCCTTCAAGTGGATCCTCATGGGTGGCCTGTCATCGGCTTGAGTGGCCTGGCCCGTAGCGTCTCCTTCGTCACCAAGACATCGCTAAATTCCTTCAGGAAGTATCCACGAGCCTCTGAAGGGGATGTGTTGCCGGTGAGAGGGAACGATGATGGCGTGGAAGCGGGTGGAGCGGCGGGGCCAGGGCCGGGCTGAGGGGTGGCACCAAGCGTGTAGCCACTCTCGTCACTGCTCGCGTCACGCATCCTGTTGGCGTGCCTCACCTCAAGGATCGGTTTTGGGAACTCCTGTGAGATGATTGACAGCTCCTTCAGATGTTCATACGAGATCAGAGGAGTTGGTACGCCATCGTGCACGTCAATCCACGCCGAGCACGACCTGTTGCTGAAAGTGATGGTGTCCTGGATTGAACCCATGGCGGGAGCTATCTCTGAACCGCTTGGCCTTGGGCGGCGGTTCGAGGTCATGCTTAGAAAGACTCAGGTGACGTAGGTGTTCTAGGCCAATAACGGTAACGTCCGCGCCAGTGTCGGGGAGCATCTGCAGACGTGCTGACACATTGCCGTGGGTGACGGTGACGCTGATGGGCTGAAGACGCTTGGTACTGGACCGGGGAGTCGAGCCCACGCGTCTGACTTTGCTCGGACGCTGTTGAGGGTCTTGCGGCTGACTGCCAGGGGAGTAGGGACGAAAGACACTGGTGCCGTGGCGTTGTTTGCGTCGTCGTTGCTGACCCTTGGGTATAATCGGGGAGCAACACTTGTCATAGTGACCAATGCGGCCGCACAAAAAGGCATGGGTGCTTTTAGCAGGGTACCGTACAGTGAGTGACCAATGTCCCGTACGTCCACAGCAGCTGCACACGGACTCGGCAGCTGGGCATGGGGTGCGGGGCGTGCTGCTTTCCGCAGCTGTTGCACGGTGTGCTGGGCGGAGGTGTAACGGCACGGGCCCAAACCCGTCTTCGCCTTATGAGCTGCCGTCTTCCCCTTCTTGTGCTGCGACATGGATCTCACAGCAGTAGGGGGGGGCGGCTCGCAGGGCTGACGTGGTGTTTCGGGCGGCCTCATAGGCCCCCAAGAGTGCATGAGGCGTCAAGGAAGATGAGGCGTTGGACGAGTTATTCGTCTCGAACACCCATCAAGATCACCTGCTTGAGCTGGGTTTCCTCGCACTCCTTGTGATTGCCCTTACAGATGTCAACTTCTTCAGAAGCCCGTTTTAGGCGAACATAGAAGGCAGTGAACGATTCGCCTTCCACCTGTCTTGAGCTGAAAAGTTCCCGCCTACGAAGTGCCTCGTTCCTCTGGGCCTTGACGTGCTCCTGCAGGACATTAAGTACGTTTTCTACAGGAGACGTGGAGTCTGGGGGCACTTGTAGTGTGTGCTCCAGTAGTCGCTGCGTTTCGAGGGACAAGCACATACGTAGCTGTATGAGCTGTTTCTCCTGTGACAAGCTCTGGAGATCCACCATCGTGGCGTAATCTGTCCATCTCCGTCTCCATTCTCTGAAGGTCTGGTAAGAGACGTCAGGGTGGAGTACTGGGGGTGGTTGAACAGAAGCCTTGGGTGGAGCGGGTGTTGGAGCGCAGCTGTTATGTGTTGGGGCCGTGGCTCCTTGCATGGGCGGCATCACCGGTGTGGAAGACGCCATGGGTGAGGCCGCATGCGGTAAGAGGGTCGTGATGAGCATCTGAAAACGATCCGACTCCTCCTCACGTCGCCGTTTGTCTTCCTCTCGCCTTTACCTCTCATCTTCACGTCGTTGCGCCTCCATCCATTGCATGAGACCAGAAAGATCCATGGTGGAGGCGGTGGAGAAACGTTCCTGACGTGAGGGAGGCGGGTTTTAAATGACATCCGCGCCGACGGGTAAAAGTGAGTGAATCTGCGTCATTCTCGTATGGCGCGAGGAAAGGGGCGGTGACATTTGGGTTTGCTTCGTTTATTCTTCGTTCCGGTCATGGTGAATGGTGTTCACAGTATTTTCTAAGTACTAATCCAACGCTTCAACAGCTCGAATCGGATGTACATGAAAAATACAGCGACACGAGTCACCAATGTCCGGAATCTGTGCGTGTGTGTCGGTGTGCTTATACACGGGTGGCAGTGAAGTTGGCGGCGGCAGCGGGGTATCAGTGAGTTTCCAGACCGACACCGACAGTGCGCCGCTGGCTGATGAGAAGAGAGGGTATGTCGCTAGGCGCTCCGTATTACCGGGAGGCCCGGGAGGGGGGACAAACCAACAAAAGCGTAGCCACTCTGTACTGCACAAAAGCGTAGCACGACACTGCACACACACGACACTATACAAACGAGTAGCACTGTAGTTCCTAGCACCGTGATTACACAGGGAAGCAGAAATTCCAATGGTGCGGGCGAGGTGACACGAAGCTGACACACAAAATAGCTGTCGGCGTTTATTATTTTTCCTAAAAACTGTCCGTCACTGTTTCACTAGTGACTCACTGCGCCATGTTCGTGTGTACGTGATCAGTCTAAGTCTAGTGGGATCACAGAAACACAAGTTACTTTAAGTAGGTTATATTCTAGTGATAGCTTACAGTGAGAACGATAGGGAACGCCTTTACAAGCCAAGGCGGCGGGTGTGACTATCTGCCCAGTGACTACCACTAGGGGCTGCCAGGCGGCGCGCTGCCGGCGCAAGGTTGCCAGGCTGCACCTGCTAACTAACTATCCCACACTACCCTTGACTTTCCGAGCGATGGCGAGCATTCACGAGGATATAGCAAGAGAGGAGGCTAACACATCTCATAAGACGGGCAGAAAAAAAAGTGTATACCATCTAATTGGTTCTGAAACATAGCTAAAGTCAAAATAAATTAGGGAGAAGAATACGTGAGTGTCAAGACTGGAAGGCATGTAGCAAGTCGACAAATTGGAACTCCTTGTCGTGTTGGCTGCTTTGAGAAAGTAACCGTGCCTGTAAAAAGAACACTTTTCAGTGATTTCTGGGCAATGGCTAACTATGATGCCCAGACTGCTTATATCCAGAAGCTCGTTCACAAGGTAAGAGTGAAGAGAAACCGGCCTAGCAAGACCCCTGACAATCCTGGAACACATCGCGAGTTCATGCTTTTAGTCCATGGGCCGGACCAGATATCGGTACCACCCAAGGTGGCAAAAATATACTTGTGCCATTTTGTTTGTTGCATCAATAGAAGTAAAATAATGTATGATAGCCTTTCCATGTTGGTAGCTGTACGGTATATTTTTGTGAAAAACCCACTTTCATAGGGTAATTTTTTCATATTTTCCGTTTTTATATATGAAACGGTGCATCGTAGGCATAAAGGGTACATGGAGAAAGGATTTAGTATATTAAATTCTGCACAGGTTTGTCTCCATGCATTTTTGCTATATATGTCATAGTTTTTGCGCAAATGAAGCCGGCAGTTGAAGGCATGTTTTCATCAAAATTGAAAAAATTGAGTTTCCCAACCATATTTCGTTCAATAACTCTAAAACAAGTAATTTCTCGATAAAATGCCATGGAGATGAGATTGTAGGGTGATGATTCAACTTTTAAATGGTACTCTTATTATTCTTCAAATGTTATATATTGACGTCTAAGAGGCTAAATACAATAAACTGTATATTCACAGAAATCCATATCTTGATATCATTTACGTCTTAAACCTTACATATTACCAGAGTATTTACGTTGAAAGAACTGGACAAAAATGTTTTCTAATCCATGTTCTTGTCTGTTGCAGATGCACGAGCTGAACGATGGCGGACACTGAGCACCCTTGTACTGATCCGACTCCAAAGCGCCCGCGGCTAGAGTGCATCATTCATTGTTCCGATGACAATGAAAACCTAATTTCACCACAATCAGTCGACTCCTAGAAAACTCTCCTCCGGGCAGCTCAAATACGACATCATGAGCCCATATTGGAGTTGGCTGAAGACACTCCCGAAGGACAGATCCCTGCTCTCAATTACCACAGAAAATGTCGCAGAATCTTCACGATGAAGAAAGCACTAGATGGCATCCTTGCTCAAAAAGAGAAGACTACCAATGGCTGTCCTGAGGATAGCAACCCTGCAAGGGCTGGTCGTGCAATCCCTAGCACCTCAAGAACATATGAAGCAGAGTGCATATTTTGCCAGAAAACAAACAAGTACGCCAAACGACAGAAGACTAGAGAAGTGTTGGTGAAGTGCAGAAAACTGAGAGCTGATGCTAAGATCAGGAATGCCGCCACAAAGAAACTGGACAGCAGAATACTTGGCATTGTAAGCAGAGATATTGTGGCCGCTGAAGCACACTACCACAGCTCCTGCTATAGATTCTACACACGGGGCGAAACTTCACAGCAGAAGGGTGCTGTCAGTGCCGATGACAAAGAAGATGAAGATATATATGAGACGGCTGTTAGTCAGTCATACAGTGAGCTCTTTCATTACATCAGAATGGAGCTTTTCGGTACCCCAAAGGTCCTGATGATGACTGATGTTACCTCTAGACTTGTGGCATCCATGAAGAGCTTTGGTGTGGACCAAGTGCAGGAGTCAACCAAAAAGCACCTGCGGCAAAGGATTGGAAAGGAGTTTGGTGGATTTCTTCACATCATCCAAGATCATAATGCCAAACTTCTCATCTATCCAGACAACTTAACTGTGCAGGAACTTGTCAGGGAAAACCAATCTCTAAAGAAACAGTTGAAGACCCTGTCCAGAGGTGATGCCCAGAAACTCCAATCAAAGGCTGCCAAGCAACTCAGGGCTGACATCAAGACCAAAGCCAAAGATATCAACCAATCCTGGCCACCAGAGATTGTGTCAAACCTGATATCGTTCCAGAATCACTCTTGTGCTTCTTGCGCACCCTGATCACAGGTTCCGACGACCCTGACAGCATTGACAGTGTAACCCCAAGAGTTCAGCGTCTCCTGCAATCGTTTGGCCAGGACATTGTATATGCAGTGACATGTGGCAAAGCCAAGCCGCCCAAACACATTGCCCTGTCCTTCAGTGTCAAGTCTTTGACAGGTAATGTTGAGCTGATAAGCATCCTCAACCGCATTGGGCATTGTGTTGCGTACTCGCAGATGGAGGAGATCGACACCGCCCTTTGCTTGCAGAAGCTGTCTGCCTCAGGAGGTTATCCCGCACTGCCAAGCAACATCTTTCCCGGTGTCTTCACAACCTTGGCTTGGGACAACATCGACCGTCTAGAAGAGACGCTGAGTGGCGAAAGTACGTCGCACAGGGTGAATGGCATTGATGTGCAGGAAAAGCCGACAGACCTGGTCCCTGCCCAACCCAGGCCTACTGTGGCCAGAACAAAGAAGAGGAGCATTGATGCACCTCTGCTGATGCTGCCAACGTACAACGCCGGGCAACGGGCAGGCCCACCCATGAGCAAGACCGCTGAAGTTGTTGCTGACGTGGAGACCCAGCTTGCCAGGCAGAATAATCTTGTTTGGATGCTGGGCCGCATGCTGCAAGAGAAAGACCAGTCAGTGAGCAGCTGGACCGGCTTCAACATCATGACCCGAGAGGAGGTGGCAGTCACCCCTGACAACGTCTACTACCTTCCCACAATCAATGCCCCTGCCACACAGATGTCCACAGTCAATGAGGTTTTCAAGCAGTCACTCAGCATCCAGCAGTCACTGGGCCTGACGAAGATTGTCTGCGTCTTTGACCAGGCATTATATGCAAAGGCTGTCGAGATCACCTGGAAGCACCCTGCCCAGTTCAGCAACATCATCATCAGGATGGGGGCTTTTCATACCATCTGCACTCTTCTAGCAACCATCGGGAAGCGTTTTCAAGATGCCGGGCTCCGTGGTCTGTGTGTTAAGTCTGGGGTCATTGCACAAGGCTCAGTCGCGGGCATCATGGATGGCAGGAAGTACAACCGAGCAGTACGACTGCACAAGCTGGTCTATGAAGCCCTTTTGCGCTTAGTATGGTAATTTGACTAGGTATGGTAATCCTGCCCTGGCTAGAAACGACAAACATCGACGACATGGTACATCTGGAGGAGTCTCTGCGACTCATTGACATCTTTGCCAGGGACATCTCTCAAAATGGTCTGGAGCAGATTCTCAAGAACCCCTCTTGCACACGTATCTTGGATCTCTTCGAGGAATACCTTGAGGTTCTCAGACGCGGCAGTGGACTCGCAGCATTCTGGGTGAACTACCTGGACATGGTGGAGATCCTCTTAGGCCTTATCCGTGCATCCAGAGAAGGGGACTGGATGCTCCACCTGTCGTGTATCCGAGCCATGATTCCATGGTGCTTCGCATACGACAGGGTCAACTACGCTAGGTACTTGCCATATTACTTAGCTCAGATGAGCCGGCTACCCACGACACACCCAGATGTTCACGCTGAGTTCATGGCAGGAAAATTATCCGTGCAGCTGGGGTCGATGAACCCGTTTGGTCGCATCCCTGTGGACCAAACTATCGAAGAGACGGTGAACAAGGACACGCAGACAGCTGGGGGAACAAAAGGCTTTAGTCTCAAACCAGGAGCCGTCACAAAGTATTACACGCAGGAATACAGAAGCCGATACCTCAGACAACTCAGAGAAATGACAGGAGGGAGCAGCTCAAAACTGGCTCATCCCGATCTTCAAACTGAAAGGAAGAAGAAGGATGAGCAGGATGTAGAGACCCTGACAGACCTGATGGAAAACAGTTGGCTCAACCCCATGTCTCCAGATGAGGAAGACCTAGTCAGCCTGTCCACTGGCACTGTAGCGCCTCCTGAAGTCAGCAGGGATCTGCTGAGAGCTCATACAGTAGGAGAAGCGGCATACCAAGAATTCAAGGCAAGGCTAGACGAGAACCAGCAGGAGAAATTCCACGGCAAATTGAAGAAGCAAGGCCTGAAGACTTTCGCCAACATCAATGTCAAACGTAAGTTCAAGAATTCGCAGGATATTGTTCTCAAGGCGGACAGGAACTTATTCAGCCACATGATCTTGGTTGCTGAAAGCCGGCAGGTAAACTTTATGGATGTTCTTGCCTACCCCCTAGGCCCACTGCCATGGGCATTGGCAAATACTGATGGGAAGCTAAGGAAAACAAACAAGGCGGCCCTTGCCAGAGAACTGGAGAAGAATGTGTCCGCAGCAGAAGAGATCCCAACCCCATCTGCTACCATCATTGACGGGATGGGCTTGGTCCAGAAGCTGAATGGAAGCAACAAGACTTTTGGATTCATGAAGGGGGACAAAGCAAGAGAATTGATATTGTCTTTGATGTGTACCGCTCCACCTCAATCAAACAAGTTGAACGAGTCAACCAACCGAGGTGCCGACAACTCTCTCCAATACAAGAACCTAGCTGGCGGGTATCATGTACAGCAGTGGAGGAAATTCCTGTCTGGATCTTCAAACAAGACCTCCCTGATCAGGTTTTTGACAGAGGAGTGGAAACTCTCAAAGTACAGAGAGAAGTTACCGGACAAGGCGTTCTATGTCACCTGTGAACAAAGCTGTTTCAAGCTAACAGAAGACAAGTGGGAGGAGGTACCTGAGCTCAAGTCGACACAAGAAGAGGCTGATACCCACCTGCTTCTCCACACGCTGCATGCAGCGAGAGATGGCTACAAGGCAGCCGTCATTTGCTCAGAGGACACTGATGTCTTCATCATTAGCCTTGCCATGCACAGCACCATGGATATCTCTATCTACCACAAGTTTGGAACCAAGACTCGCACCCGATACGCAGATATAGACAAGATCGGGAGAAGTCAAGGGCAGGGTGTCTGCGACAGCCTGATTGGCCTGCATGCGTTCACTGGATGTGACTGTAAGCTGCTTTGCCGGTAAAGGCAAGCTAATTGCACTGACGCTACTCAAGAAGGACCCGTCTAACAAGGCATTCAAGCAGCTGGGCCCATGCTGGGAATTGAGCGATGAGATCTTTGATAAGCCTGAGCAGTTCACCTGTGCAATGTATGCTGGCAGCAGGAACAACAAGAGCAGAAGCAGCGCCGCAGGGAACAACAGTGTCAACAAGCTGCGCTACCAGCTCTTCTGTGCAAAGAGAGGGGAAGCAGAGTCAAGCCAGCTGCCACCATGCAGAGACTGCCTCTTCCATACACGCACACAGAGCCAACTTCCAGGCTGCTATCTGGAGACGCTGTTTAGAGCCCAAGGCCAACGTGCCAAGCCCCAGTGAGCATGGCTGGACTGAAGAAGACGGGAAGCTGAACATCCTCTGGATGCGTTCGGCACCAGCACCAGAGGTGGTGTTGGAGCTACTGGCTTGCAAGTGTTCACGGGTTTGCAAGCTGCCTGACTGTGCATGCCTGGTCAATGGCCTCACATGCACTGATATGTGCAAGCTCCAGACATGCACCAACCAAGCAGTGCAGCAACAGGAACCCGACCTTGAGCCAGATTCTGAGGATTCAGAGGATGAGTAAACAGTACAGCAGATGTTTCTGGCGCTTCTATGCATGTCTAAAGGTTCCATATGACTCAACAAATTATTAATACAATAGTTTCAAGAATATTAGTCCTTATTATGTTCACAGGAAGTCGCATAGAAGTACACATTCAGACTTCATTGCATATGGTAGCGACACATTTCTGTTCATTAGTATTAGTGTTTTAACTTTTATGTCATTTAACCTGATGCCAGCTTATTATGTTATTGTGTGTATATTAGCAAATAAAACTGTAATTGAATGAACTTCGATTTTGAACATTTTCAGAAGGTTAACCTATAGTAATATCACTTTCACAGTTGCGGATGTCCGTAGTTGAGTGCCGTTGGGTGCGGCTATAAAAGTCGCAATTATTAGCACTAAGCTACCACCTAGCAAGGGCTATCATTTAAAAATATATCCTATAGACATGGGGAAAATATAAAAAACATCACTAGGCCTTGCCACCTCGAATGGTACCAAAACGTTATGTTGGGGGTCCGGCCAATGGACTATTTCCTACAGTGTTGTTTACCAGAATGAAACTTTTCCAGTGTGTAGACAAGCATTTACATCAATTTTTGGGATTACCAGGAAACGACTTATTTGTGCAATAAGTAAAGCAACTTCCACCCATGTTTCTTTGTTGGATCAACGAGGACTTCATGAACCTGCCAGAAAAATTAGTGGAGATAAAGCGCGATGTGTTATAGATCACATCAATCAACTGCAGACAGTGACGAGCCACTACAGCCGAGCCAGAAATCCCCACAGGAGATATTTGGAGTGCAGCTTGACCATCTCTAAGCTTTATAAGTCTTATGAAGAATGGGTCATCCTGAAATCGAAAAGGTGACTCAAAATTATTACCACAAGACATTCACAAAGGAATTAAACATTTCTTTCCAACCACCACAAACAGACACCTGCAGCACATGCGATAAATTGACCACTTCCATCGATTCTGGCACCAAGGAAACTACCAAACAATTCTTACATGACCAGTTTAAAGCAGCATAGAGATAAAAACCATCAGAGGGACAGCGATCAATGAAGGAAAAGAAAGAAGACATAAATTATAATGTTGTTGTTATTTGCATAGACCTACAGCAGACTATTCCCATCCTCAAACTCTCCACAAGTGTTGCATACTACCACCGCAAGTTGTGGATGTATAACTTTTGTATTCACAACATAAAGATGAATAAATCAACAATGTTCGTGTGGGACGAGGTTACGGGTAGGCGTGGCTCTGTTGGAATCATCAGCTGTCTCAAGAAATTTATTTCCATGGAGTATGATCAGAATGCTTTCAAACATTTAATTGTGGTTAGTGACAACTGTGGAGGCCAAAACAAAAATATAAATATCATCCTTAATAATCTTCATGAAGTGCACAGTGGACGATTAAAGATCATAAAACATGCCTATCTCATGTCAGGCCACTCTTTCCTACCATGCTTTCCTTTTAGGGAGTAGGTAGTCAGACACCTGCCGCCATGGTGAAATACTCCCGGGGAGGTACTTACGGGAGTTGAGGGGGTGCTGCAGACTTATCATTGAAATCTCCCGTGGCCTCTCTTTCCATATCCCTTAGTGTCTCAGATACACAAGAGAGTAGCTGCAGCCTGCACTCTAAAGACAATTCCTCATACTACTCACATTACACTTTCATGCACTTATCCCTACACTATCTTCACTCAAAATTTTATTATGGCTGTTAATCGCCCTGCCTCGGAGTCCCAAACTGGGGAGGAGACCAGAAATATCCCCAGGTTGGACAGTCTTCAAGATGACGACTCGAGGTGTCTTGATACTTCTTCTAGCCTTCTCTCATTAAACTTCTGCAACATTCGCGGTCTTAGATCTAACTTTCTCTCTGTTGAACATCATCTCTCCTCCTCTAAACCTCATCTTCTTTTCCTCACCGAAACCCAGTTGTCTGTGAGCACTGACAGCAGACCTTTTTCTGTCTCCTCTTACTGTCTCTATTCTCATTTTCAATCCAAAGCTGGCTGTTGCGTATATGTGCGCAATGACATCACTTGCTCTCTTGCCCACGGCCTTGAATCTTCCGAATTTTCTACAATCTGGCTTCGACTTCAATGTCACTTTCTTACTAAATTTATCTGTGCTGTGTTTCTCTCACCTAACTCCTCTGACTATGTAAAATTCTTCGACTATTTAACATCAAAAGTGGAGCACATCTCATCTCAATTTCCTTCAGCAGAAATTTCCATTCATGGGGACTTCAATGTTCACCACCAGCTTTGGCTATCATCTTCTTTCACTGAGCAACCTGGTGAACAAGCCTACAACTTTTCTATCCTCCAAGACCTAGAGTAGCTGGTGCAGCATGCTACCCGTATTCCTGACCGCCTTGGAGACACGCCCAACATTCTTGATCTTTTCATAACTACTAACCCTTCTGCTTACTCTGTGAAACTATTCTCTCCGTTGGGTTCCTCCGATCACAATCTTATTTCCGTAACCTGTCCTATCGCTCCGGTGCCGCCTCGGGACCCACCTAAGCGGAGGTGCTTCTGGCACTTCAACTCAGATAAGTGGGAAGACCTAAGGCAGTACTACTCTGATTTTCCATGGAATGATTACTGATTCCATGTCAAGTACCCGTCTCTTTGTGCAGAGCGCATAACTGATGTCATAGTCTCTGGTATGGAGGCGTACATTCCACACACTTTCTCTAATCCTAAATCCCGTCAACCTTGGTTTAACTCTGCTTGTTCTCATGCTGTCCGAGATAGATAGGTGGCTCACAAACAGTACCGTAAGCATCCATCTCCTGAAACTCATGCCCTTTATATTTCTGCCCGTAATCATGCCAAATCTTTGCTTCAACTTACCAAAAACTCTTTCATTCATAGAAAATGTCAAAATCTTTCTGAATCTAATTCCTCTCGTGACTTCTGGCATCTAGCAAATAACATCTCTAACAATTTTTCTTCTTCATCTTTCCCTCCTATGCTTCACCCAGATGGCTCCACAGCTGTCTCATCTACTTCTAAAGCTGAACTCTTCGCTCAAACCTTTGCTAAAAATTCCACTCTGGTTGATGAAGCTCCTCCCCTCCCCTCCCCTCCTTCTCATCTACCCTCTGACTATATTATGCCTGTCATTATGATCCTTCGTAATGATGTTTTCTTTGCCCTTTCTGGCCTAGATCCTCGGAAGGCTTACGGTCCTGACGGAGTCCCTCCTATTGTTCTCAAAAACTGTGCTTCTGTGTTTGCACCCTGCCTGGTCAATTTTTTCCGTCTTTGTCTATCTACTTCCACCTTTCCTTCTTGCTGGAAGTTTGCTCACATCCAACCTGTTCCTAAGAAGGGTGACCGTTCTAATCCTTCAAACTACCGTCCTATAGCTTTGACTTCCTGCCTTTCTAAAGATTTTGAATCTATACTTAACAAGAAGATTCTTAAGCATCTATCTGCTCATAATCTTCTATCTGATCGTCAGTACGGCTTCCGTAAAGGGCGATCTACGGGCGACCTTCTAGCTTTCCTAACTGAATCTTGGTCATCCTCCTTTAGGGGTTTCGGTGAAACTTTTGCTGTTGCCCTTGACATATCAAAAGCTTTTGATAGAGTCTGGCACAAATCTTTAATTTCCAAACTACCCTCATGCGGTTTCTATCCTTCTCTCTGTACCTTCATCTTAAATTTCCTTTCAAACCGTTATATTGCAGCTACTGTAGACGGACATTGTTCTTCTCCTAAATCTATCAATAGTGGTGTTCCCCAGGGTTCTGTCCTATCACCCACTCTCTTTCTATTATTCATTAATGATCTTCTAAGTCTAACTCAAAGCCCTATCCACTCCTACGCTGATAATTCTACCCTGCATTTTTCAACGTCGTTTATTAGACGTCCAACTCAACAGGAACTAAGTGATTCACGGAGAGATGCCATCGAGCCCCTAACTTCTGATCTTTCTATAATTTCTGATTGGGGCAAAGCAAACCTTGTTTTGTTCAATGCCTCAAAAACCCAATTTCTTCACCTATCTACTCGACAAAACCTACCAGATAACTATCCCCTCTTCTTCAATGACACTCAACTGTCGCCTTCTTCTACAATGAACATTGTAGGACTATCCTTTACTAAAAATCTGAATTGGAAATCTCACATCTCATCTCTTGCTAAAACGGCTTCTTAGAAGTTAGGTGTCCTGTGGCGTCTGCGTCCTTTTTTTCCTCCCTCCCAATTGCTTGCTCTCTACAGGGGCCTTATCCGACCATGTATGGAGTGTCTCACATGTTTGGGGAGGATCCACTCATACAGCTCTCCTAAACAGGGTCGAATCAGTAGCTTTTCGTCTCATCAACTCCTCTCCTCTGACTGACTGTCTTCAATCTTTAAATCACCGCCGCAGTGTTGCTTCTCTTGCTCTCTTCTACCGTTATTTTCCTGCTCACTGCTCTTCTGAACCTGCTAACTGCATGCCTCCCCCCCTCCCGCGTCCTCGCTGCACAAGACTTTCTACTCATTCTCATCCCTATTCTGTCCATATTCCTAATGCAAGAGTTAATCAGTATCTCTACTCTTTCATCCCTTTCACTGGTAAACTTTGGAACTCTCTTCCTGTTTCTATTTTTTCACTTTCCTATGACTTAAATCTTTTCAAAAGAAGAGTAACAAGACACCTCCCGAACTAAATTGGCTCACCCCTCTTTTTTAATTTATTCTCTTACTGTCTTCTTTATAGGGCCTGGCAACTAAGCGGGCTTTGTGTTACCCATTTTTGCTGCGCCCTTGGCCAGTCCTTTGTGATGTAAAAAAAAAAAAAAAAAAAAAAAAAGCGAGTGCTTTTGGCAATATTGAAAGGAAATTTATCCGTGAAAGTAACATCTACGACTTTGAATCCTACTGCAATATTATTCAGAGTGCAACTTCTTCCCAGTATCCAGTTGTGAGGATGCGCCAGCAAGACTGCTTTGACATAGGCGTGTTAAAGCAATGTGTTGTGAATCGTAGATCCAACAATGAGTCTGCTTCCTTCATAGAAGCCAGGATGTTTGTCATCAGCCAGTCATACAAGGAAGGGTACATTGGGCTATATGCAAGAATGCTCGTCAAGTCCCGGCTGGTGGATATTTCCGACAGTCGTAACTTGACGGGTGGGATAGTCAAGAATTGTTTTCAAATGCCCGGCCAGTGGAGTTCTGTGCAGACGTACCAACACAAGCGAGTCCAAGGCGGCATCAGTATTTTGACTGTTTTACACATATCTAATTCCTTTTACCAGCCTAATTTATCATTTCTGCCATTAAAATAATAGCTTTGTTAGTGTTCGCCACTTGTCTGAGGCTTTAGTGTAGAAAAAATGGGCCTGAGTGATGCTTGTGAGCACATTTGAACGTCCCGCCAGTCGCCACTAGGCAATATGGCTGACCAGCTCCACCACCGCCGCTCGCCCTCGTCACCATTTATCACAACAATATAAAGCCTCCTGCACCTAATTTTACATTAATATGACACGTGTGCATTCACAGTGTATGTATGTCACTCTCGGTTATGTTGAAAACTCACCTGTAATGGTCTGGGAAGAAATATGATGGAATAAGGACAGACAACGCAACCGATGGAACAACGCAACCAGTGGATGCAACGGGTAGAGTGTATTAAAATTATTCTTGCTTGATGGCCCTTTATTTGGATGGCCTACAGTGATGCACCACTCATTCCAGTCAGGTTAATGCCAGGTAAAAGAAGTTTCTCCCAGAATTTGTTCAACCTCAGTGACACGACACTCCCACAAAAGTATGATGCCCGTATTCCCTTGAAGGATGCAAAGGTGGTAAGCCTTAAATGTTTGTTGGCTTTCATTGATACAATGAAATACCCCTACATCAAAGATCTACTTTCACACCAAGAGAGACGGACACCAACAAGTTTGGCACCTTCACCAAGCAATGAGAATGACATGGAATCGGATGTAGACAACGATTTGTTGGCATATGATTATCAGGGTGAGTTACTAATATTATTTTCAAATAATCAAAACAAATTAAAATAAGAAATTATATTGATACAGGTATATCCTCCAATTATGATTTTGGATAGCTTTAACTGCTTGATAATAATGATGATAATCACATTTAAGAGGTTTTGCCTCGATACTTTTAGTTTGTTTTTTATTGTTACAGGAAGATGATGAAGATGATCAAAGATCAGAAGTCGAGACGGATTTGGGTGTGCGGGTAAGCTCAGACCTCCGTCCTAGGAAACAATGTATTGAGGCTAGAAATCGAACTAATAGGGTTTTAGGATTCATCACCAGGAGCATAAAATGGACGAAATGGGGATAATATCATTATCCGTTTCTATAGTAAAACCACACGCAGCCTATTAAATTTCTGTTTTTTATCAACATTTTCCGTCATAACTTCTCATCAACAACTCAAAACTTAACTATATATCTAAATCATACGTACTTTTTTTTATAAATAACACGCATGTATCATATCATACATGTGTCTTGTATATATATAGTAAAAACCTATTTATTTTGCCTACCCTACTCTACCAAACACTTTATTATTCTCTCATCTACACCATATTACTATTACTATACAGAAGTATACAGCTATATTCCCTATATAGCTACAGCAGTTATTTTCCCTAAAAATATCACATAGAGATTCTACAACATCTCTTGACCACCAAGATTGGCCATTTCTCTTTATTTCACTGAAATGTGTAGTTCGTACAAGTCTTGCGTGGCGTCGGCTGCTCCGAGATGTAAACAAAGATGCCAGTACTGGTGGCAAGAGAACGAACATGCGCGACTCCGCGTTTGCTACCAAAAGATGCCGGTATCAGGCATCAAATGGTAGCAAAATACCAAAAGATGCCGGAAAAAGTGTCCGCGTGACATGGCCCTAAGAGTACAATATGTCGTGTGGGCCAGCACCACCCACTGTGGCCGCGAGTATCACGTCCGAGCCAATTCTGGTAGCAGCCTATTACTTGCTGTCACTCCAGATGACCACGTGACGTTGACGATGGAGAATGTACACAATGCTCTCACGTCAACCAGACACGCTACACTGCATAGCCGGGACAAAAATGTGTTACTGAATGTTTTTTCAATATTTCAAAACAAGAGGAAACTTCAGCAACATCCGCGAAGCAGAGATAAAGACAGCAGAAGTCGTTCAAGCATGTCACCGTACTGTCAGAAGAATTGTAAGCCAGGGAAAGAAGAGTGGATCTGGAGTAATCAAGTCACCATTCAGACAGAATAAACCATGTCATGTCTTAAACAGCATTGACAACTTCGACAAAGAAGCTCTGAGAAGAGAACTACTTGCTTATTATGAACAAGTTGAGTTACCAACCCTGGATTCAGTCCTTGACAGGATAAAACAGCCCCCTTTTAATTACAAAGAAGGAAGAACAACTCTGTGGAAGCTTCTGCAAAATATTGGCTTTAGGTACAAGAAACACAAGAGTAGCAGAGCCATATTAATGGAAATAAATGACATGGTTGCCGAGAGGAATAAATACCTACGAGAATTTATGAAGACCAGAAGAAGTGACCATCCAAGACCTGAAATATACCTTGATGAAACGTGAATCAATCAAAATGCACATATTGACCGATGCTAGACAACTCAAGACGATGCCGCCGGACCACATTTCAAGGGTGGGAAAGAGAAAGATATATTATAGTTTCACGCTGGTGGAGGAAAACGGCTTTATGCCAGGGACTCTCATAATGTTTAAGTCCAAGAAAGGTAATAAAGGAGATTATCATGCCTCCATGAAACACGAAACATTCAAAGAGTGGTTTTGTAAACAGCTGCTCCCAAATATTCCACCAGAATCATTGATAGTAATGAACTCCTTACCAATCTAAATTGATAAACAAGGCACCAATAAGTCAGTCCTGCAAAGCAGATATCATCAAGTGGTTGCAAGAAAATGGCGTTGCTCATGACCCAAACGCACACAAGATGGAAGCTGCTGGAAGTTGTTAAAAGGCACAAAAAAGTTGTACGGTACGAGATGGACAACTCAAGGATGTAACTCACCGTGCTCCCTACCCAGTTGTCGTGATGCATGATTATGTTGCTGAGGGAGTCATAGCAGCCTACACGGTAACTATATTTTATTCAGTATGGCAAGGACATTCATGATAGCTTAGTCCCGGTGTCGCGTGAACAGCAGTCTGTTTATGAGGTACAGACCACCTTTGTTTACTGACAAAAGAGAACGCGAACTGCGCTTGCGCGGAGGCGAATATTTTTCAGTAAATTGATGTAAAGGGCCTATTTCATCCCTATATTTGGCTAATCCTTCCTGTAAATCTCCAGCCATATTGTCGGAGGACGCCTGCGAATGATTTTGCTGATAACAAGTCTTTGTTTGTAAACATTCGCCTCCGGGCATGCGCAGTTCGCCCTCCCCCCCCTTTTTTGTTGATAAATAGACAGATTTGTTGTCGTAGGACGCCTGGGCATGCCTTTGTCGATCAGCAAGTCATGTTATGTTAGGCCCTTTGAATCAATTTAGTAAAAAATATTTGCCTCCGCGCATGCGCAGTTCGCGTTTTCTTTTGTTAGTAAACAAAGGCGGACTGCACCTCATAAACAGATTGCTGGTAACACGACTCCGGCAACTCTACTTCCCCTCGCGGCGATCCACTGTAAAGGTGGCTGCCCCGTACACACTACCACTCATCACCGACGGTGCTTGCCGACGAGCAATGACGTTGCCAGAGTTGTATCCCCACACCTGAGTTGTATCCACACCAAGGTTTTTGTTCAGCGTTCAGTTTCAGTCCAGTGAGTGCACTTCAAATTATCTGACTCCAAAGTGAAAGATGGCTCCTGCTCCCAGTTGCTTAAAAAGGAGACGAAGTGGCCTGCTAGGATTAATTACTGTCTGCGCAGCTCAGAAAACAGGAAAAAAGAAAAGAAGTGGTCAGGCAGAAGAGAAAAAAAGTAGTTATAGTGGCATATTTAATGAACTGAGGTTAGACGAACCAAATTATTTTCTAAACTATATAAGAATCTCGCCAGGCATCTTTCACCTAATATTAGCTACATAAGATTTCTTCCAAAATAAAGAAAAATGACACAATGCTGCGGGATGCCATATTACCTGGAGCAAGGCTGGAAGTGACTGTGTTTTTTAGCAACAGGTTATTTCTACACTCGTCTGCAATCCACGAGTAGAATCTCCAAACAAAGCCTGTCCTACATCATACGAGAGACGCAAATCCATCTATGAATGTCTAAAGGATGAATATTTTTGGGTAAGTAAATTCAAACATCTTTGAGAAATACATCTTTAGGAAAAAAAAAATACACATAACATTAATTGTAATAGAACAAATATTGCAATAGTCAATTCCTAATTACTATATTTCTATCTAAGCTTGATCATGTTCATAAATTATCTGTAGCTTACCTGTTGGCCTGGCCACAAGCTATGTTTGCACTAGGCTATAAATTACCCAACTTTGCATTACAAAGAACATCATTCATAAGCTTTATTGCAACACACTGCTGTGTTTCCCCCAGTAAACGTAGCTCTTTTGTGATCATTTTGTCAAGTTCATCAAACTGATCCTCTGGTTGGGGAGGATTTTGCATAGGGCAACTGATACTGGTACCTTGTAGCTCATTCAACGCTAACTCCATCAATCCGTCAGAATGAGTCAGTTTTCGTTTACCATTTGGCACTCCTTGGAACCAAGACTTGGAGTAGACTGACGAGCTGGACCTGACTGAATAACTACATCTGGAGAGGAGGGTTGCGTGATGTCCAAATCAACCTGTAAAAAATATATTATATATATATTATATATATATAGATATATATATATATATATATATATATATATAGTATATATATATATATATATATATATATATAATAATGTATATATATAATTTTTCCATGGATTAGGTTCAATATTTAAAAAAAGGTGCTCTTATTTAACAACAAAATGTTCAACCCCCTACCCTCATGCCTCTGCCCCCGTGGGAGAGTCACAGATCGAAAGCTACAAAATTACGATAATATAATTATATATTTCGGATATCATTTTTTCTCTCTCTTTTCAGACTCCTCGATTGCCCTGAACAATGGAAAAGGGTAGCTGTAGAGTCTGAAGTTCGATGGAACTTTTCGAACTGTGCCATTGATGGAAAACATATACGTATTCGCCCTCCTGCTAACAGTGGTTCCTATTATTTTAACTATAAAGGCACTTATAGCATAGTGTTGATGGCAGTTGCTGATGCTAATTGTAGGTTTTTGTATGCAGATGTTTGGATTAATGGTAGGGTTTCAGATTGTGGAGTATGGATGCTAGTAACTTGTGCACATTACTAGAGAAAGGAGATCGTGGCCTACCTAATGATCAGCCCCTTCCGGCAAGTAGCACAGGTAGCCGAATGCCCTTCACAGTTGTAGCAGATGATGCTTTCCCTTTTAGGGAATTTTATTATGAAACCTTTCAGGTTTCGAGACCAGGAGAGTAACCATCGAGTGTTTTTATGTAGACTATCTAGAGCTAGGAGAACAGTGGATAATGCTTTTGGGATCCTAGCAAATAGGTTTAGGGTTCTTCTGTCTACCATTGCACTCGAACCTCCCAAAGTGGAATATATTACATTGGCATGTATTGTACTTCACAATCTTTTGAAGAGGCATGATAACGCTAATTACATGCGATGTGGTAGTAATTATGATACAGAGAACAACACTGATGAATGCATTAATCCTGAGAACAGGCGCTAACAAGACAATATGCTAGATTTGCAACCTGCCACTGCAAGAAATCAGAGAAAATCAGCAAAGAACATACGCAACGAGTGTATGCGCTACTTTAATGAAGAAGGTGCAGTGCCTTGGCAGAACGAGATGTGTCACCTTAAAGTAATCGTCCAGACCATTTCATCATTCCTGATTTAATGCAATCAAATCATAGCCATTAACGAGTATATCAACAATACGTCGTCACTTTTTGCATCCAGTCAGCCGTTTTTAAATAATCCGCAATCAAAATCTGCAAATTCCCCGAGTTCTCAAAACACTCCTCAAGGTTTGCAGACGATGTGCCCAGGCTCGGTGACGTAGCAAAAGGCAGCGCTCTCCCCGCGCGCAGATTCAGAAGTATGTAAACACAGGAGATATATATAGTACTTGAAGATTTTTGGGTGTTTCTGATAGATTTATTTTGCGATGTGGCATGTACTTGCATCCTGTGTAGGTGCAGCGTGGGTGCTGTGCCTTTCCTGAGAGCTTAGCACCCATTTGCAAACTGTGGGGCGACGATATATGTGTGCAGATGTGTGCAGCGGCGGGAAGGAGCGGGGAGCGGCGGGTAGTAGCAGGCCACCGAGATGAGAGGACTGCAGTACCCTGCTGGCTACTACCAGCCGCTCCCCGTCGCTCAAAAGGTCTGCACACATACATCGTCGCCGTGTGGGTTGTGAATGGGTGCTAAGCTCTCGGGAAGGGCTAAGCTTTCTTGCTGTGCCCATGCAGGATGCAAGTATGTGCCGTGTCGCACAAAAAATATACCAGAAGCACCCGGGATTCTAAGGGTACTGTATTTTTCTCTGAGTCTCCGTGTGTCTGTGTCGGGCGTGGCTGGGAGGCTTACCTCTTGTGACGTCGCCAGCAAGTTTTGCGCCACGGCTGGAATGTGGCTGTTGTTTTTCCCGCGCTTTTTACAAAAGTCATGTTTCTAGGGAAATAAGGCGTGAAAATTAATAGTTTTTGGGGGATTAGGTATTTTGAATGAACATTCAACATAATTATGCAAAGAAAAAATGGGTCTGGACGATTACTTTAAATGAATTCAATGGTTTTTTTTCTAGATTCAAATTGTGAGGGTTCGGAGGACAGAGGAACGAGGTATAAGGAAGGAGAGAAGGATAAATAAGACAACACAGGGGGCTCAAAGGGAGCAGCGGTGCAAGTCGAGAGGGAGCACAAGAGGGACGGATCGCCGAACACAACCTCTCCCTACACCGGCAAGACAACAACTGACTGTGGTTTCCTTGGCGGGCTCAGAAGCTCCGCCTACTACGCCACTCTTGTGTAGGTGGCACAATGCATTGCCTCGATTTTAGGTCCCTCATAATGTTGAAGCAATATTCGACATATATTTAGTCCGCCTCGCCCTCAGCGGACTAATTTAATGTCGAGCACTGATATATATATATATATATAATATATATATATATATATATATATATATATATATATATATATATATATATATATATATATTATATATTATAATGCTCACTAATATTCTGTTCATTATGCTTTCAACTTGTATATTATCAATTCTATAATTTCTTACCATCTCATTTCCATCTGTGATATTCAGTGAAGATGTTGAATCTCGCTGCGTCTCGCCATTACGTAAAAAAATAAGATCTTTATAGTACCGGAACATATACATTATTAGTTGCACTCCCTGACTTCTTTGAATTATGTTCTAACTTGAACTCCCGTCTATATTGAGAGCGTAGTGTCTAGATTTTTTATTTATTTCGTCAATGCTGCAGTTGGCCCCCATTGCTTTCAATTTCTCAGCAATAGTCTCATAGCTAGACTGTCTAGCTCTTTTGTCTTTGTAGAATGAAGACTTAACCATCCAGATGCAAGGAACATCTTTATAGAGTTAAATAAACTCAGTTTAAGACAGTTGCTGCAAACATCCTCTTTTTCTGACAGCTCGGTGCTGACTGAGTCAGACAGTCAGACTGACCCGTGAGGTGAGAGTCGGTGAGACGTGAGTCACGGTGAGTGACGGGCATGCCCGCCCAATATTAAACATACTGAATATTAGGCGAATTTTGGTGAGCAAGGCGCCTTCCGGCAGCTTGCGGTTTCTGTTAACTCGAGGCACTTTTCGTAAGCTGGCTTGCCCAGCTGGCGCAAGCTACCGTAAGCCGTGGCAAGCGAGGGTCTGGGGTCGCTTATGACGGCTTAAAACGTGACGTCAGAGATAATCATGAGAGACGCTTCGTTGAGTATCGTCGTAGAAATAATGAGTAATTACAGATACCAGGACCCAAATAAACACATAGATGTACATCCATAAGCACGGACTTACCTTAAGACCACGAACAAGAATATACAGTGTCAATGGCATGAGAAGAGAACTTTAAAACTGATGAAATGTCTTATCAACTCGACGCTAGTCCCTGTGACGGGTAGTAGTTTCTGCAGAATTTTGCAGATAATAGGGCACAAATTAGTATAAGTTGTACATTTAGAAGCACGGGCTTAACTTTAGGACCACAATAATAGAGCTACAATGGTGTGACACGAGAGGAGAACGTCAAGTCTGGTTAAAATAACTGTCCCGAGTCTTGTCACGAATACCAGTCCGTATGACTTTGTTTCTCTCTAATTTTACGATTGGTAAAACTGCATAAGCACTGCCCCAAGCTTATCTAAATGACATTACAGCAGCATATAGTACACTTACTCTACTTCATATCTGCAAAGGTACCAGTGTGAGGTCAGGCCTGTTTAAACCACACTGCCGCCGATAGGAATTCTCGACGACGTCGGCGAGTGTTCCTATTTTTCACATAAGCGAGTGTTCCTATTTTTGGCGACAGCTCCAGCTCTTGATTTTAATATTAGACCACCCAATATATATATATACATTTAATCTACTTATACCCGTTTTTCTGCAATAAAGTATTAAATACCAGCAATTGCCTGAATAATTAGGTTAGGATATGTGGTTAGGTTATGTTGGCCAGTTAACCAATGTCCAGGTTAGGTTAGTGAACGAGCAGCACCCCACCCCCCTCACTCCCCAGTTAGGCCAGGTTACGTTACCAATGTCAAACTGCACTTTTAGTGCAGAAATTATTGGATTTCGAAAAAAGCGAAAAATTATTGAATTACGTATAGTAATTAAATAGGTTTTATTCTTCCTTTTCATCTATTACTAGTGGAAATGTTGCCGAATATCTCCACCATTTCCTCGACAAAGTCTGAGGTGCCTGAAAAATGGTAATTCCAAAGGCAAGCGTTCATAGAGGGGATAACAGGGGTAGTGACAAATCTGAACTAAACCTAACCTACCCTAATCTGGCGTATTAACCTCCTACTAAAAAAACCTCTTGACTTTGGACTTATAATTTGTTTAGACTTTGTAGAGGCAGGCAGGTAATCACCTGTCGGGAGGATTATAACCCTAACTGAACCTAACTTAACCTCCGAAAGGGGGGGCTCGACCCCCCGACGAAATTATTATCCCAACAAAATCTTAACCTTACCTCCTATAGAGTTAGGGGGCCTCTGGAAGGGGAGGGTGTCTCTGTATGCACTATTAGACAACTATGTCACTTCTACAATATATATATAAAATATATATATATATATATAATATTATATATATATATATATATATTATATATATATATATATATATATATATATATATATATATATATATATATATATATGTCCTCGCTGCACAAGACTTTCTACTCATTATCATCCCTATTCTGTCCATATTCCTAATGCAAGTTAATCAGTATCTCTCTACTCTTTCATCCCTTTCACTGGTAAACTTTGGAACTCTCTTCCTGTTTCTATTTTTCCACTTTCCTATGACTTAAATCTTTTCAAAAGAAGAGTAACAAGACACCTCCCGAACTAAATTGGCTCACCCCTCTTTTTTAATTTATTCTCTTACTGTCTTCTTTATAGGGCCTGGCAACTAAGCGGGCTTTGTGTTACCCATTTTTGCTGTGCCCTTGGCCAGTCCTTTGTGATGTAAAAAAAAAAAAAAAAAAAAAAAAAAAAACAGCGAGTGCTTTTGGCAATATTGAAAGGAAATTTATCCGTGAAAGTAACATCTACGACTTTGAGTCCTACTGCAATATTATTCAGAGTGCAACTTCTTTCCAGTATCCAGTTGTGAGGATGCGCCAGCAAGACTGCTTTGACATAGGCGTATTAAAGC
Source organism: Chionoecetes opilio (assembly GCA_016584305.1). Taxonomy (NCBI): domain Eukaryota; kingdom Metazoa; phylum Arthropoda; class Malacostraca; order Decapoda; family Majidae; genus Chionoecetes; species Chionoecetes opilio. The sequence continues at coordinate 31,191 of JACEEZ010020527.1, read as the reverse complement.
AATGTGTTGTGAATCGTAGATCCAACAATGAGTCTGCTTCCTTCATAGAAGCCAGGATGTTTGTCATCAGCCAGTCATACAAGGAAGGGTACATTGGGCTATATGCAAGAATGCTCGTCAAGTCCCGGCTGGTGGATATTTCCGACAGTCGTAACTTGACGGGTGGGATAGTCAAGAATTGTTTTCAAATGCCCGGCCAGTGGAGTTCTGTGCAGACGTACCAACACAAGCGAGTCCAATTCGGCATCAGTATTTTGACTGTTTTACACATATCTAATTCCTTTTACCAGCCTAATTTATCATTTCTGCCATTAAAATAATAGCTTTGTTAGTGTCCGCCACTTGTCTGAGGCTTTAGTGTAGAAAAAATGGGCCTGAGTGATGCTTGTGAGTACATTTGAACGTCCCGCCAGTCACCACTAGGCAATATGGCTGACCAGCTCCACCACCGCCGCTCGCCCTCGTCACCATTTATCACAACAATATAAAGCCTCCTGCACCTAATTTTACATTAATATGACACGTGTCTATTCACAGTGTATGTATGTCAGTCTCGGTTATGTTGAAAACTCACCTGTAATGGTCTGGGAAGAAATATGATGGAATAAGGACAGACAACGCAACCGATGGAACAACGCAACCAGTGGAATGCAACGGGTAGAGTGTATTAAAATTATTCTTGCTTGATGGCCCTTTATTTGGATGGCCTACAGTGATGCACCACTCATTCCAGTCAGGTTAATGCCAGGTAAAAGAAGTTTCTCCCAGAATTTGTTCAACCTCAGTGACACGACACTCCCACAAAAGTATGATGCCCGTATTCCCTTGAAGGATGCAAAGGTGGTAAGCCTTAAATGTTTGTTGGCTTTCATTGATACAATGAAATACCCCTACATCAAAGATCTACTTTCACACCAAGAGAGACGGACACCAACAAGTTTGGCACCTTCACCAAGCAATGAGAACGACATGGAATCGGATGTAGACAACGATTTGTTGGCATATGATTATCAGGGTGAGTTACTAATATTATTTTCAAACAATCAAAACAAATTAAAATAAGAAATTATATTGATACAGGTATATCCTCCAATTATGATTTTGGATAGCTTTAACTGCTTGATAATAATGATGATAATCACATTTAAGAGGTTTTGCCTCGATACTTTTAGTTTGTTTTTTATTGTTACAGGAAGATGATGAAGATGATCAAAGATCAGAAGTCGAGACGGATTTGGGTGTGCGGGTAAGCTCAGACCTCCGTCCTAGGAAACAATGTATTGAGGCTAGAAATCGAACTAATAGGGTTTTAGGATTCATTACCAGGAGCATAAAATGGACGAAATGGGGATAATATCATTATCCGTTTCTATAGTAAAACCACACGCAGCCTATTAAATTTCTGTTTTTTATCAACATTTTATGTCATAACTTCTCATCAACAACTCAAAACTTAACTATATATCTAAATCATACGTACTTTTTTTTATAAATAACACGCATGTATCATATCATACATGTGTCTTGTATATATATAGTAAAAACCTATTTATTTTTGCCTACCCTACTCTACCAAACACTTTATTATTCTCTCATCTACACCATATTACTATTACTATACAGAAGTATACAGCTATATTCCCTATATAGCTACAGCAGTTATTTTCCCTAAAAATATCACATAGAGATTCTACAACATCTCTTGACCACCAAGATTGGCCATTTCTCTTTATTTCACTGAAATGTGTAGTTCGTACAAGTCTTGCGTGGCGTCGGCTGCTCCGAGATGTAAACAAAGATGCCAGTACTGGTGGCAAGAGAACGAACATGCGCGACTCCGCGTTTGCTACCAAAAGATGCCGGTATCAGGCATCAAATGGTAGCAAAATACCAAAAGATGCCGGAAAAAGTGTCCGCGTGACATGGCCCTAAGAGTACAATATGTCGTGTGGGCCAGCACCACCCACTGTGGCCGCGAGTATCACGTCCGAGCCACTTCTGGTAGCAGCCTATTACTTGCTGTCACTCCAGATGACCACGTGACGTTGACGATGGAGAATGTACACAATGCTCTCACGTCAACCAGACACGCTACACTGCATAGCCGGGACAAAAATGTGTTACTGAATGTTTTTTCAATATTTCAAAACAAGAGGAAACTTCAGCAACATCCGCGAAGCAGAGATAAAGACAGCAGAAGTCGTTCAAGCATGTCACCGTACTGTCAGAAGAATTGTAAGCCAGGGAAAGAAGAGTGGATCTGGAGTAATCAAGTCACCATTCAGACAGAATAAACCATGTCATGTCTTAAACAGCATTGACAACTTCGACAAAGAAGCTCTGAGAAGAGAACTACTTGCTTATTATGAATAAGTTGAGTTACCAACCCTGGATTCAGTCCTTGACAGGATAAAACAGCCCCCTTTTAATTACAAAGAAGGAAGAACAACTCTGTGGAAGCTTCTGCAAAATATTGGCTTTAGGTACAAGAAACACAAGAGTAGCAGAGCCATATTAATGGAAATAAATGACATGGTTGCCGAGAGTAATAAATACCTACGAGAATTTATGAAGACCAGAAGAAGTGACCATCCAAGACCTGAAATATACCTTGATGAAACGTGAATCAATCAAAATGCACATATTGACCGATGCTAGACAACTCAAGACGATGCCGCCGGACCACATTTCAAGGGTGGGAAAAGAGAAAGATATATTATAGTTCACGCTGGTGGAGAAAACGGCTTTATGCCAGGGACTCTCATAATGTTTAAGTCCAAGAAAGGTAATAAAGGAGATTATCATGCCTCCATGAAACACGAAACATTCAAAGAGTGGTTTTGTAAACAGCTGCTCCCAAATATTCCACCAGAATCATTGATAGTAATGAACTCCTTACCAATCTAAATTGATAAACAAGGCACCAATAAGTCAGTCCTGCAAAGCAGATATCATCAAGTGGTTGCAAGAAAATGGCGTTGCTCATGACCCAACGCACACAAGATGGAAGCTGCTGGAAGTTGTTAAAAGGCACAAAAAAGTTGTACGGTACGAGATGGACAACTCAAGGATGTAACTCACCGTGCTGCTACCCAGTTGTCGGTGATGCATGATTATGTTGCTGAGGGAGTCATAGCAGCCTACACGGTAACTATATTTTATTCAGTATGGCAAGGACATTCATGATAGCTTAGTCCCGATGTCGCGTGAACAGCAGTCTGTTTATGAGGTACAGACCACCTTTGTTTACTGACAAAAGAGAACGCGAACTGCGCTTGCGCGGAGGCGAATATTTTTCAGTAAATTGATGTAAAGGGCCTATTTCATCCCTATATTTGGCTAATCCTTCCTGTAAATCTCCAGCCATATTGTCGGAGGACGCCTGTGAATGATTTTGCTGATAACAAGTCTTTGTTTGTAAACATTCGCCTCCGGGCATGCGCAGTTCGCCCTCCCCCCCCTTTTTTGTTGATAAATAGACAGATTTGTTGTCGTAGGACGCCTGGGCATGCCTTTGTCGATCAGCAAGTCATGTTATGTTAGGCCCTTTGAATCAATTTAGTAAAAAATATTTGCCTCCGCGCATGCGCAGTTCGCGTTTTCTTTTGTTAGTAAACAAAGGCGGACTGCACCTCATAAACAGATTGCTGGTAACACGACTCCGGCAACTCTACTTCCCCTCGCGGCGATCCACTGTAAAGGCGGCTGCCCCGTACACACTACCACTCATCACCGACGGTGCTTGCCGACGAGCAATGACGTTGCCAGAGTTGTATCCCCACACCTGAGTTGTATCCACACTAAGGTTTTTGTTCAGCGTTCAGTTTCAGTCCAGTGAGTGCACTTCAAATTATCTGACTCCAAAGTGAAAGATGGCTCCTGCTCCCAGTTGCTTAAAAAGGAGACGAAGTGGCCTGCTAGGATTAATTACTGTCTGCGCAGCTCAGAAAACAGGAAAAAAGAAAAGAAGTGGTTAGGCAGAAGAGAAAAAAAGTAGTTATAGTGGCATATTTAATGAACTGAGGTTAGACGAACCAAATTATTTTCTAAACTATATAAGAATCTCGTCAGGCATCTTTCACCTAATATTACATAAGATTTCTTCCAAAATAAAGAAAAATGACACAATGCTGCGGGATGCCATATTACCTGGAGTAAGGCTGGAAGTGACTGTGTTTTTTAGCAACAGGTTATTTCTACACTCGTCTGCAATCCACGAGTAGAATCTCTAAACAAAGCCTGTCCTACATCATACGAGAGACGCAAATCCATCTATGAATGTCTAAAGGATGAATATTTTTGGGTAAGTAAATTCAAACATCTTTGAGAAATACATCTTTAGGAAAAAAAAAATACACATAACATTAATTGTAATAGAACAAATATTGCAATAGTCAATTCCTAATTACTATATTTCTATCTAAGTTTGATCATGTTCATAAATTATCTGTAGCTTACCTGTTGGCCTGGCCACAAGCTATGTTTGCACTAGGCTAAAAATTACCCAACTTTGCATTACAAAGAACATCATTCATAAGCTTTATTGCAACACACTGCTGTGTTTCCCCCAGTAAACGTAGCTCTTTTGTGATCATTTTGTCAAGTTCATCAAACTGATCCTCTGGTTGGGGAGGATTTTGCATAGGGCAACTGATACTGGTACCTTGTAGCTCATTCAACGCTAACTCCATCAATCCGTCAGAATGAGTCAGTTTTCGTTTACCATTTGGCACTCCTTGGAACCAAGACTTGGCGTAGACTGACGAGCTGGACCTGACTGAATAACTACATCTGGAGAGGAGGGTTGCGTGATGTCCAAATCAACCTGTAAAAATGATATATGTATTATATATATATATATATATATATATATATATATATATATATATATATATATATATATAGGGTATATATATATATAATATTATATATATATATATAATGTATATATAAAATTTTTTCCATGGATTAGGTTCAATATTTAAAAAAAGGTGCTCTTATTTAACAACAAAATGTTCAACCCCCCACCCTCATGCCTCTGCCCCCGTGGGAGAGTCACAGATCGAAAGCTACAAAATTACGATAATATAATTATATATTTTGGATATCATTTTTTCTCTCTCTTTTCAGACTCCTCGATTGCCCTGAACAATGGAAAAGGGTAGCTGTAGAGTCTGAAGTTCGATGGAACTTTTCGAACTGTGCCATTGATGGAAAACATATACGTATTCGCCCTCCTGCTAACAGTGGTTCCTATTATTTTAACTATAAAGGCACTTATAGCATAGTGTTGATGGCAGTTGCTGATGCTAATTGTAGGTTTTTGTATGCAGATGTTTGGATTAATGGTAGGGTTTCAGATTGTGGAGTATGGATGCTAGTAACTTGTGCACATTACTAGAGAAAGGAGATGGTGGCCTACCTAATGATCAGCCCCTTCCGGCAAGTAGCACAGGTAGCCGAATGCCCTTCACAGTTGTAGCAGATGATGCTTTCCCTTTTAGGGAATTTTATTATGAAACCTTTCAGGTTTCGAGACCAGGAGAGTAACCATCCGAGTGTTTTTTTATGTAGACTATCTAGAGCTAGGAGACAGTGGATAATGCTTTGGAATCTAGCAAATTAGGTTTAGGGTTCTTCTGTCTACCATTGCACTCGAACCTCCCAAAGTGAATATAATTACATTGGCATGTATTGTAACTGCATCAATCTTTTGAGGAGGCATGATAACGCTAATTAACATGCCGAATGGTGGTATGTAATTATGATACAGAGAACAACACTGGAATGCAATTAATCCTGAGACATCGCTAACAAGACAATATGCCTATAATTTTGCAACCTGCCCTGCAAGAAATCAGAGAAAATCGCAAAGAACAACCACGAGGTGTATGCCGCTACTTTAATGAAGAAGGTGCAGTGCATTGCAATAACGAGATGTGTCCCTTAGAAGTAATCGTCCAGACCATTTCATCATTCCTGATTTAATCAATCAAATCATAGCCATTAACGAGTATATCAACAATACGTCGTCACATGTGTGGCAGACACGTAGCCGTTTTAAAATAATCCGCCCCAATCAAAAATCTGCAAAATTCCCCCGAGTTCCTCAAAACACCTCCTCAAGTTTGCAGACGAATGTGCCCAGGCCTCGGTGACGTAGCATATGCTCGCTCCGTCCCCCGAGCGCAGATTCGAAGTTGTAAACCACAGTAGATATATATAGTACTTGAAGATTTTTGGTTGTGTTTCTGATAGATTTATGTTGCGATGTGGCATGTACTTTCATCCTGTTAGGTTGCAGCGTGGTGCGCTGTGCCCCTTTCCCAGAGAGCTTAGCACCCATTTGCACAAACTGTGGGGCGACGATATATGTTGCAGATGGTGTGCAGCGTCGGGAAGGAGTCGGGGAGCGTTGGTATTAGCAGGCCACCGAAGATGATAGGACTGCAGTACCCTGGAACCGGTATTAATTCAAAACAGAGATCATAGTTAAGAACGTTTATTCATAGCTGACAAAATGGCCCATTTTGTCACAACTGGCTGGCGGATATCATAACTGTGGGGGGACTAGCACAACACACGGGGGGGCGGCCGAGAGGCTAAGAGTGGGTTCCACCGAGTTTCTAGCGCGACTATGATAACGGCTCTGCGACTATGATTAAACTTTCCAACTGTTAACAGGGCCGAGAAACACAATACAGCCTCATTGAAGAATTATTTCGCCCACATAGGGATGTGTTTTTGAGTGAGCTGAGTGATGCAACAGCTGATTTTAGGAATACCGAGTAGCCCGTGTGAGGGCTAAGAGTGAGTTTCACCGAGTTCTAGCGCGACTATGAAAAATTTTCCCTTCTGTCAACAGGGTCGAGACACAATAACAGCCTCAGTGAAGGAAATTCGCCCACATAGGGATGTGTTTGTGTGAGCTGAGTGATGCACAAATGATTAGGAAATACCGAGTAGACCGTGAGGGCATATTGTTCCTCATCAATTTTGTACAAACACTTTTAGATCGAAAACCGCCATCTGGCAACTCTGTTCGTGTTTACACAGATACTGCTAAAGGGTACATCTATAGGGTTTTTATTTTCGGGAATGAATTACTACATTACTCTGTGTCACTGCCCTAAACATGTTATAAACATAACGGTAGAAGTATCAACCTATAAACGTGGTAAAAGGAAGAATTTACTGATTATTATCTATCTTAAAAATATAAGCGAAAGTGTGTCTGTCTGTGTGTGTGTGTGTGTATGTGTGTGTGTGTGTGGTATAGGTTCCGCCCCCGTGGCGCAAACACCTCATATGGCACTTTTTTTGGAATCAGGTTGACCAGGGGAAGGTCATAAGCCCACTTATGAGATGATCCGATCACTTTTTTTTTTCTTTCTTTTTTAGCAGCCCATTAGCGAGAATTGTGAAAAAAAAGTGGGTTGCGAGAATTAGAGAGAACTGAAACTCGAGAAATGCCAGTGGTCCCCTGGCAGTTTTAACTCAAAGGTTGGTCTACTGTGTTTTGCTTCCGCGACTAAAATTTTTCATAAATTAATTTCGCGATAAACTTGATGCACCGCATCTGAATACCAAAAATATAGTTCTTCTGTTGTTCTACTAATTATAGATGACATTCATTACGATGGAACGTTCTATAAAAGCAATTTAATGCAAATTACTCGCCTCGAGAGCAAAGCTTAATATATTTTTTTACATGTATATTGTGGCATGTAAAATTTGGGTGATGTTCACACTGTTTTCTAAGACCGTACTGCTGCGTCTGGCAAACGCTTGTCAAAAAAACAATAAGCAATGCCTTGGAAAAACGAAGAATAAGAATGCCGAAAACGGGTTTTTTGCTGCGACAATGTAGGTTTTTAATTGTGGAGGCGACACGCCGCGGCGGGGAGTGGTGGGCGGGAGATTGTGCGGGGCGATTGAATCAAAACATTGCCACTTCACGCGTCGACTCATTGCACTTCCAGGGTTTCTATCTGATTGATACACAATAATAAACAGGAAAATATGACTGCCTAGGTATAGATAACTTCTAAACATACGTTATTGACTATATAATATCATAGAGTAACATTTACCTCGCCTCCTCAAATATAACCCACTTGGTTATTTGGTTAAATGCATGTTTTACAGACTCAGGCTTCTATACAATATACATATAGAAGAAAATCGTTCTTAAAATTATACTTTTGTGTTTTAAGTGCAGTGGAATAAGCCCATATTTTTCTTTCAAGTTGACCAACTTTTCACCAAATTGTGAGTTAAAACTGCCAGCGACCACTGGCATTTCGAAGTTGCAGTTCTCTCTAATTGAGGAAGCCTTGATGTAGGGTGATGAGTAATGGGTGAGTGAATGGGTGGGGTGATGGGTAATGGGTGTGGGGTGATGGGTGAGTGAATGGGTGGGGGGTGATGGGTGATGGGTGAGGGAATAGGTGGGGGTGATGGGTAATCTATAATAATATAAGCGAAAGTGTGTCTGTCTGTCTGTCTGTGTGTGTGTGTGTGTGTGTGTGTGTGGTGTGTGTGTGTGTGTGTGTCTGGTATAGGTTCCGCCCCCCGTGGCGCAATCAACTCATATGGCACATTTTTGGAACCGGGTTGACCAGGGGAAGGTTTTAAGCCCAGTTATGAGATGATCCGATAATTTTTTTTTTTTTTTTTTTTTAGCAGCGTATTAGCGATAATTGTGAAAAAAAAAAGTGGGTTGCGAGAATTGAGGAAACCTTGATGTAGGGTGATGGGTAATGGGTGAGTGAATGGGTGGGGTGATGGGTAATGGGTGTGGGGTGATGGGTAATGGGTGTGGGGTGATGGGTGAGTGAATGGGTGGGGGGTGATGGGTTGGGGATGATGGGTGATGGGTGAGGGAATAGGTGGGGGGTGATGGGTAATGGGTGAGTGAATGGGTGGGGGTGATGGGTAATGGGTGAGTGAATGGGTGGGGGGTGATGGGTAATGGGTGAGTGAATGGGTGGGGGGAATACATACATTTCTACATCCATGATTTCAGGAAAGTTAGAAGGGGCTATCTGGAGAGTCCATGTTTGGTGGGCCGAAGGCCCACCAAACACAGGTGGTGGGCCCACCAATAGCCCTCCGCAGGAGCTAGCCAAAAAGTCCGCCCGGAGGCCGGCTTTGCGGCTAGTTAATTATATAACCCTTTTAAAGAAACAATGACGCTATATTTAGCAGACGCCTATGATAGAAAATTTTGCTAGATTCCCAATTTATGATAAATGGCGTATGATAAAAATGTATCATATCCAAGAGTTATGATAAATATTTGTCATAGCTATGATTAAGTTTTGATAATACCGGTCCTGGCTACTACCAGCCGCTCCCCGTCGCTCAAAAGGTCTGCACACATACATCGTCGCCGTGTGGGTTGTGAATGGGTGCTAAGCTCTCGGGAAGGGCTAAGCTTTCTTGCTGTGCCCATGCAGGATGCAAGTATGTGCCGTGTCGCACAAAAAATATACCAGAAGCACCCGGGATTCTAAGGGTACTGTATTTTTCTCTGAGTCTCCGTGTGTCTGTGTCGGGCGTGGCTGGGAGGCTTACCTCTTGTGACGTCACCAGCAAGTTTCGCGCCACGGCTGGAATGTGGCTGTTGTTTTTCCCGCGCTTTTTACAAAAGTCATGTTTCTAGGGAAATAAGGCGTGAAAATTAATAGTTTTTGGGGGATTAGGTATTTTGAATGAACATTCTACATAATTATGCAAAGAAAAAATGGGTCTGGACGATTACTTTAAATGAATTCAATGGTTTTTTTTTCTAGATTCAAATTGTGAGGGTTCGGAGGACAGAGGAACGAGGTATAAGGAAGGAGAGAAGGATAAATAAGACAACACAGGGGGCTCAAAGGGAGCAGCGGTGCAAGTCGAGAGGGAGCACAAGAGGGACGGATCGCCGAACACAACCTCTCCCTACACCGGCAAGACAACAACTGACTGTGGTTTCCTTGGCGGGCTCAGAAGCTCCGCCTACTACGCCACTCTTGTGTAGGCGGCACAATGCATTACCTCGATTTTAGGTCCCTCATAATGTTGAAGCAATATTCGACATATATTTAGTCCGCCTCGCCCTCGGCGGACTAATTTAATGTCGAGCACTGTATATATATATATATATATATATATATATATATATATATATATATATATATATATATATATATATATATATAAGCGAAAGTGTGTCTGTCTGTCTGTCTGTGTGTGTGTGTGTGTGTGTGTGTGTGTGTGTGTGTGTGGTATAGGTTCCGCCCCCCGTGGCGCAAACACCTCATATGGCACATTTTTGGAATCAGGTTGACCAGGGGAAGGTCATAAGCCCACTTATGAGATGATCCGATCACTTTTTTTTTCTTTTTTTTTTTAGCAGCCTATTAGCGAGAATTGTGAAAACAAAAGTGGGTTGCGAGAATTGGAGAGAACTGAAACTCGAGAAATGCCAGTGGTCGCTGGCAGTTTTAACTCAAAGGTTGGTCTACTGTGTTTTCCCTCCGCGACTAATATTTTTCATAAATCAATTTCGCGATAAATATTGATGCACCGCATCTGAATACTAAAAAAGAACGTTCTTCTGTTGTTCTAGTAAGTGTATGCATGACATGCATTACGATTGAACGTTCTAAGATAGCAATTTAATGCAAATTACTCGCCTCGAGTAGCAAAGCTTAATATATTTTTTACATGTATATTGTGGCATGTAAAATTTGGGCGATGTTCACACTGTTTTCTAAGACAGTACTGCTGCGTCTGGCAAACGCTTGTCAAAATACAATAGGCAATGCCTTGGAAAAACGAAGAATAAAGAATGCCGAAATCGGCTTGTTGCTGCGACAATGTAGGTTATAATTGTGGAGGCGACACGCCGCGGCGGGGAGTGGTGGGCGGGGAGATTGTGGCGGGGAGATTGAATCAAAACATTACGACTTCACGCGTCGACTCATTGCACTTCCAGGCTTTCTATCTGATTGATACACAATAATAACAGGAAAATATGACTGCCTAGGTATAGATAACTTCTAAACATTCGTTATTGACTATATAATATCATAGAGTAGCATTTACCTCGCCTCCTCAACTATAACCTACTTGGTTATTTGGTTATATACAATGTTTTACAGAATCAGGCTTCTATGCAATATACATATAGAAGAAAATCGTTCTTAATATTACACTTTTGTGTTTTAAGTGCAGTGGAATAAGCCCATATTTTGTTTTCCAGTAGACCAACTTATTATCAAAAAAGTGAGTTAAGACTGCCAGCGACCCCTGGCATTTTGGGTTCCAGTTCTCTCGAATTGAGGAAGCCTTGATGTAGGGTGATGGGTAATGGGTGAGTGAATGGGTGGGGTGATGGGTAATGGGTGTGGGGTGATGGGTAATGGGTGTGGGGTGATGGGTGAGTGAATGGGTGGGGGGTGATGGGTTGGGGATGATGGGTGATGGGTGAGGGAATAGGTGGGGGGTGATGGGTAATGGGTGAGTGAATGGGTGGGGGGTGATGGGTAATGGGTGAGTGAATGGGTGGGGGTGATGGGTAATGGGTGAGTGAATGGGTGGGGGGAATACATACATTTCTACATCCATGATTTCAGGAAAGTTAGAAGGGGCTATCTGGAGAGTCCATGTTTGGTGGCCGAAGGCCCAACAAACACAGGTGGTGGTCCGAAGGCCCACCAATAGCTCTCCGCAGGAGCTAGCCAAAAAGTCCGCCCGGAGGGCGGCTTTGCGGCTAGTATATTATAATGCTCACTAATATTCTGTTCATTATGCTTTCAACTTGTATATTATCAATTCTATAATTTCTTACCATCTCATTTCCATCTGTGATATTCAGTGAAGATGTTGAATCTCGCTGCGTCTCGCCATTACGTAAAAAATGAAGATCTTTATAGTACCGGAACATATACATTATTAGGGGAAGCAGAGTCAAGCCAGCTGCCACCATGCAGAGACTGCCTCTTCCATACACGCACACAGAGCCAACTCCCAGGCTGCTATCTGGAGACGCTGTTTAGAGCCCAAGGCCAACGTGCCAAGCCCCAGTGAGCATGGCTGGACTGAAGAAGACGGGAAGCTGAACATCCTCTGGATGCGTTCGGCACCAGCACCAGAGGTGGTGTTGGAGCTACTGGCTTGCAAGTGTTCACGGGTTTGCAAGCTGCCTGACTGCATGCCTGGTCAATGGCCTCACATGCACTGATATGTGCAAGCTCCAGACATGCACCAACCAAGCAGTGCAGCAGCAGGAACCCGACCATGAGCCGGATTTTGAGGATTCAGAGGATGAGTAAACGGTACAGCAGATACATATGTTTCTGGCGCTTCTATGCATGTCTAAAGGTTTCATATGACTCAACAAATTATTAATACAATAGTTTTAAGAATATTAGTCCTTGTTATGTTCACAAGAAGTCGCATAGAAGTACACATTCAGACTTCATTGCATATGGTAGCGACACATTTCTGTTCATTAATATTAGTGTTATAACTTTTATGTCATTTAACCTGATGCCAGTTTATTATGTTATTGTGTGTATATTAGCAAATAAAACTGTAATTGAATGAACTTCGATTTTGAACATTTTCAGAAGATTAACTTCTTTATAGTAATATCACTTTCACAGTTGCAGATGTCCGTAGTTTTGTGCCGTTGGGTCAATCAATCAATCATTGGGGGCATACGCCGGGGGGCGCGTCGCCTCGCCCACCCTACGACGCCACTCCCGGGGATCACCTCGCGCGAGTTCCCATGCAGGCTCCTTTCCCATACCAAGCAGCTCTCGACAAGAAACATCAACTTGCCCCAGCCACGAGCCTTGTGGGCACCCCCTTGGCCTCCTCCACGCCGGATTGTCTCTTACAGATACAACCCGATGGGAAGGATCGGTTTCAGGGTAGCGTGCCACATGCCCATATAGCCGAAGTTGGCGCTGACGGGCTATGCAGGTAATAGGCCTCGATTCAGTCTCACGGTGCAATCGCTGATTTGACACGTAATCATCCCAGCGATACCCCATGATTCTGCGAAGACACTTATTACCAAAGGCATTGATTCGTCTCTTCAAGTCACTATTTACTGTCCATGTCTCACAACCATAGAGTAAGACAGGGATCACAAGCGACTTGAAGATCCGGATCTTTGTCCTCCTGCACAGGTACCGACAACGCCAAATACTCCCGCTGAGCGAGTCCATAACACCGTGGGCTATGCCAATCCGCCGTAAGGCTTCTTGACGTGACCCGCCGTCATTATGGACTGCGCTACCAAGGTATGTAAAACTTTCCAAGATCTCAATGTCCTCGCCACACGCATGAACAGACTGTACTGCTTCATCTAGTAAGTCTCCAAACACCTGGACCTTGGTCTTCAGCCAGGAGACCTCAAGTCCCAAAGGCTTTGCCTCCTCGTGCAGCGCCTCGAGAGCCATCACCAGGACCTCCAGCGACTCAGCAAAGATTACTGCATCATCAGCAAAAACAAGATCAGTGATCTTGGTGTTGCCGACGGATGCTCCACAATCACTTTGATCTACAACCTTGTCCAATACCCAGTCCATACAAGCGTTGAAAAGTGATGGGGTAAGGACGCACCCTTGCCTCACTCCTGTATTCACAGGAAAGAAGCTGGATACACCTGCCCCACACTTCACAGCACTTTCAGTCCCAGAATACAGACCCTTGGGTGCGGCTATAAAAGTCGCAATTACTAGCAGTAAGCTACCACCTAGGGCTATCATATCAAAATATATCCTATAGACATGGGGGAATATAAAAAACATCACTAGGCCTTGCCACCTCGGATGGTACCAAATAGTGATTTTAGGGGGTCCGGCCCATGGACTGACTGACTACCTCTGTGGCCGCGAGTATCACGGCCGAGCAACTTATGGTAGCAGCCTATTACCTGCTGTCACTCCAGCAGAGGACCACACCAGGCGGTGTGTTCACACCCAGTTATCAGGCTCATTGATATTTTAAGGTGTCTTTATCCGTTATTAATTATTAAAAACGTGTCCAGGGTGCACCACGAGGAGGCGGACCTTGTTTACACCCGATTTTTTTTTTTTTTTTTTTTTTTTTTTTTTTTTTTTTTTTTTTTAAGTAAAGGCCATTCCTTCATTCCATCATATTCTCATAAGGCGTGTTGGTCTAAAATTTGGTCTTCAGTTTATTTATTCCTCACTGCTGCTCTCGGATGATAATAAATAAATTGTAAATTACTCGTATATATGTTCAAAAGCTATGTCCTTCTTTCGGTAATCTTCTACTTGCGTACATGATCAATGAATGCATTTCTGCCAGTTGCACTTAGTTACCGGATAGCCAGTTTTGTAATGAGTTTTTCAACTCTTTGTAGAGATTGGCTATTATTATAATTTGTTTTCTTTACTTCATTCTTTATTTGAGCCCATGTAAGTTCAATGGGGTTCAACTAGCTGCAATATGATGGAAGTCTCAATACCTGGGGGGGAAGCCAGCAACAAAGGTCGTATCGCCAGCAACGACCATCTCTCCGACTACCTAGATGCTTCTTTTCCTTACGACGGAAGCTACAAAGCCTCCCTCGGTCGGTCGTAAACGCGTCGGAAGGCGCTGACTGGCTAAGACGAGTAATGACGTCATCAAGCTCATCATCAGTCACCAGCCAATGACAAACTGTTTTTAAAACTTCTCGACCAATCACAAGTCAGCGAGACATATTTCCGGGCAAGAATGGCATGCCAGACTACCTCTCTCCGCCTTGTCCCCGTCATCTCAAACTAATTCTCGTTTTATTCGGAATGCTTGCGTTTTAAGGAGTTTTAATGTATCAGATAGTAAGATATATAAGTAAGGAGCCTGTGTTGCTAGTGTTTTGGTGGTAGAAGGTGTGTATGTGGGTTGAAATAGACAATATTTGTGATATGGGGAGGCCCCGCGGCAGGAATTTCTCCGTCACTCACTGCCCCGCCAGTAGTCACCTCATCATAACATCTATAAATCACCCTTGTTTAAGGTGACACACGGTGCTACATTGATTTAGATAATGACACGTATATATAACATCTCACCATAATCACTAAGTTCTATAATAACGAGTAATAAGACGTTTAATCCTGCCCAAACCTACCTTGGCGGAGGAGCTAGCGGCTCCAGCCGCCACTCTCAAATGTTTTGAGTAAAAACCCGCCGTTATCCGCCTCACCTGTGCCTTCCTGAAGAAGACAGTCAGCTCCCACGCTTGTGATAGCACCATAGGATATCACCAGGGATCATAGGATTCCTCAAGGGGTTCTCGCTCCCCTACTAAATATTACCAAAGACATCTCCCTTGGTGGTGATAATTATATCCACCTCACGGGCTTCATCCTGCTGCTGCTGCTGCTGCCGAAGGCCGCGCTGCCAGACGTGGATGAGTCCCTTGCTTGTATTTCATCTCTTTACTCATATATATGAATAATATCCATCCAAATGCAATCATATGTCTACATTCACCTATAAAAAAAAAAAATCATAGCATACCAAGCAATAATGAGCATGCCTGGAGACTTCCGACCTCTGCTAAGACCGGTCTTGAGCAGCCGTTGGCGAGTGTGCACGTTTACGACCAAACCTACGACTTTTCCGCGCTGTGGGTTCCGTCGTTGGACTTCCGACCAAAAAAAGGTCTTAAAGTGTTTTGTGGCTTGCCTCCCTTCCCTCCCAGGGAGGCAAGCCACAAAACACTTTAAGACCTTTTTTTGGTAAAAAGACCTCAAAAAAGGCTCAAGAACGGTCTTAGCAGGGGTCGGAAGTCTCCAGGCATGCTCATTATTGCTTGGTATGCTATGAAATATCTTTTTTATAGGTGAATGTAGACATATGATTGCATTTGGATGGATATTATTCATATATATGAGTAAAGAGATGAAATACAAGCAAGGGACTCATCCACGTCTGGCAGCGCGGCCTTCGGCAGCAGCAGCAGCAGCAGCAGCATGATGAAGCCCGTGAGGTGGATATCAACATCAACTTCACCAAGGGAGATAGATGTCTTTGGTAATATTTAGTAGGGGAGCGAGGACCCTTTGAGGAATCCTATGATCCCTGGTGAAATCCTATGGTGCTATCACAGGCGTGGGAGCTGACTGTCTTCTTCAGGAAGGCACAGGTGAGACGGATAACGGCGGGTTTTTACTCAAAACTTTTGAGAGTGGCGGCTGGAGCCGCCAGCTCCTCCGCCACGGTAGGTTTGGGCAGGATTAAACGTCTTATTACTCGTTATTATACAACTTAGTGATTATGGTGAGATGTTAAATATACGTGTCATTATCTAAATCAATGTAGCACCGTGTGTCACCTTAAATAAGGGTGATTTAAAGATGTTATGATATGTCTGCTGGCGGGGCAGTGAGTGACGGATACAGTCTTGCCGCGGGGCCTCCCCATATCACAAATATTCACTATTTCAACCCACATACACACCTTCTACCACCAAAACACTAGCAACACAGGCTCCTTACTTATATATCTTACTATCTGATACATTAAAACTCCTTAAAACGCAAGCATTCCGAATAAAACGAGAATTAGTTTGAGATGACGGGGACAGAAGGCGGAGAGAGGCAGTCTGGCATGCCATTCTTGCCCGGAAATATGTCTCGCTGACTTGTGATTGATCGAGAAGTTTTAAAAACAGTTTGTCATTGGCTGGTGACTGATGATGAGCTTGATGACGTCATTACTCGTCTTAGCCAGTCAGCGCCTTCCGACGCGTTTACGACCGACCGAGGGAGGCTTTGTAGCTTCCGTCGTAAGGAAAAGAAGTATCTAGGTAGTCGGAGAGATGGCCGTTGCTGGCGATACGACCTCCGTTCAGGGCTGGATTTATAAGGGGGCAAAGGGGGCAATTGCCCCGGGCCCCCCTGCCAGAGGGGCCCCCCAGACTAAGGACTTCCTTTATAAAAAAATGAAATAATTATAAAAATTAGTTTCATTATGATTAAAAAAACGAATACACTGAAGGGGGTGAATCATCACATCCACATTCTACAGATACTTCTGTAGACATGGATAGTGAAGTGCCACCATGTGATTCAGACCCAGCCAGGTGGTTTCCTGTCAGAGAAAAGCATGTGTCCTTTTGGTCAACAGCCATCATATGTCAAAACAAAAATGACTCTGACTCCTACTCAGAATCTCGACGCTATTATCAATCAGGTCAAGACAAACTGGACAGGCATTGTCGTTATTTCAAGAATTCCAAGTTTTACTCTATTCATGACAATGGTGAGCAGCATTTGAGAAAGTGGCTCCTGTACAGCCCATCAAAGGGTGCTGTTTATTGCTTTTATTGTACTCTGATGTCTAGCGGACGTGACAGGTTTTCTAGCAAGGATGGCTTTAATGACTGGAAAAAAGCAGAGGAAAAAATTTAAATTCATGAAAAAAGCCAAGGTCACAGAGATTGTGTGCTAAAGTTTAATCTTCGATGTAAGGACTCTTCTCACGTTGATAAGCAGTTGGAAAAACAAGTGCACGAAAACAAGAAATACTGGACTGAAGTATTGCGCCGTGTTGTGGCAGTGACAATCTTTTTAGCTGAGAGAGGCCTGGCATTTAGGGGTAGTGAAGAGATCATAGGATCCAAGCATAATGGGAACTTTTTAGGAATTATGGAACTTATTGCACAATTTGATCCATTTCTGATGGGACACCTTAAAGAATCTGGCAATCATGGAAGTGATTTATATTATCAAATAAATGGAAGTGATATATAGTTGGTCATATTTATCACCAACAATCTACGAAGAAATTCTTCTGCTGATGGCGAAATATGTTAGGAATTATATTGTGACAGAACTTAAAATTGCCAAGTACTTCTCAGTTTCAGTTGATTCAACACCAGACCTGGCTATGTTGACCAGCTAACGGTCATTGTGCGATATGTCGTTTCTGGGAAGCCGGTAGAAAGATTTTTAACTTTCCTGCAGACTGGCTCTCACAAGGCTGAAGTGTTGGCTTCATCTCTGCTAGAATTTCTAGAAAAAGAAGGTATTCATTTGGAAGACTGCAGAGGACAGTCCTACGACAATGCTAGCAATATGTCCGGTCATATTGACACAGGAGTGCAGACCAGACTTAAAAATAAGAACTCTGCAGCAGTTTTTATTCCCTACTCATTGAATCTTGTAGGACAAGCTGCTCCCTCTTGCTGTGTTGAAGCTGTTAGTTATTTTGGATTCATACAGAGCTTATACACCTTTTTTTCTGCATCAACACACAGATGGGCAAATCTAATGAAGTCTTTGGAAGGAAAGAAAAGAGCACTAACTGTGAAGTCTCTTTCAGGCACTCGTTGGTCAGCAAGAGCTGATGCTACTGAAGCCCGTGTAGATGGATACAATTCTATTCAAAATGCCTTCAGAGATATTGAAAGTGACTTGGAGCAAACACCTGAAGCAAGACATGAAGCTCGGGCATTGGGAGACAAAATGGACTGTCTTGAAACTGCTCTGATGGCTAAGATCTGGAACTTAATTCTAGTACGGTTCAACAGTACAAGTAAAGCTTTCCAAGGTGTTGATGTTGATCTGAAAAAGGTGGTGGATCTAATTGATTCTCTGGAAAAGTTTATGGAATCACTTCGAGATAGGTATGAAGAACTGGAACTGGATGCCAGGAACTTCTGTGGCAACACAGACTACAAATCAACTACAGGCAGGCCAAGAAAGAGAAACAAGCGATATGATGACCCAACATCAGTTTCAGAGGAAGTAGTTTTTCTCCCAGAGAAAAATTCAGATGTGAAACATTCAATGTCATTTTAGATCAGTTGTCTGTTGCCGTACAACAACGCAGGGTAGCATATCAAACAGTGTATGACAGGTTCAAAGTAATAGTCAACTTATGCAGTCTAACTGATGCAGAGATAAAAACTGAGGCTAAAAAACTTACCAGTGCTTTCCCTCAAGACTTCAGTAGTGACTGTGTGCTTGTTGAGGAATTTGTTCAGTTTGCAGCCTTTGCCAAGTTCAGGTCATGTCTCACTCCATCTCAACAGGCGGTTTTACTACATGATGAAGGACTTGCTGATACTTTCCCAGGTGTTAATGTAGCTCTTAGAATATATTTGAGCATGATGGTCACTAGTTGTTCAGGAGATAGGTCTTTCAGCAAATTGGCACTGATAAAGAATTA
Source organism: Chionoecetes opilio (assembly GCA_016584305.1). Taxonomy (NCBI): domain Eukaryota; kingdom Metazoa; phylum Arthropoda; class Malacostraca; order Decapoda; family Majidae; genus Chionoecetes; species Chionoecetes opilio. The sequence goes on along the minus strand of JACEEZ010020527.1, from coordinate 12,000 downwards.
TCTGAGAACCACGATGACCCATGAAAGACTAAGTGCCCTGTGCCTACTGGATGTTGAGAGCAGTGTCCTCAAGATGATACAGTTTGACGAGTTAGTTAAAGATTTTGCAGATGCTAAATGTAGAAAGAAAGACTTTTTGTAGATATTGTAGTGTGAAGTGTGATGCATAAATGTAATGTATGATTTGCTAGTTCCAATTACCTACAGTATGTAATGTGTAATTTTTAAATTTGGTGATTTGCTGCAGGCTGGAAAGATTATGCAAGAAATTTACTAATCCCAGTCTAAACTCTAATGACTTCAAAAGTGTATTTGCCAGGAACCTCTTTTTGATTTACTCTTGTACATAGTTATGCATTTTTATTGAGTATGATTAATTTTAAACTTTTGTTGTGATTTTGAATAGCAACAGGGAAAACTAAACTTTATTATTTGCCTTGGCTGTTATTTAGTGTGAATACAATAAAAAAAAAAAATACTTAGCAGTAATGTGCATAGGTCGAATTTAAAGAAATAAAGGCACCACAACACTTTATACCTTATCAGATCAGTGATCACCAGTAATTTATATCACTACTAGCCGCAAAGCCGCCCTCCGGGCGGACTTTTTGGCTAGCTCCTGCGGAGGGCTATTGGTGCTCCGGCCAAACACAGCTTTCTGGAGAGTGTTTGGTGGGCCGAAGGGCCCACCAAACACAGACTCTCCAGATAGCCCCTTCTAACTTTCCTGAAATCATGGATGTAGAAATGTATGTATTAACGCCTTACCCATCACCCCCCACCCATTCACTCACCCATTACCCATCACCCCCCACCCATTCACTCACCCATTACCCATCACCACACACCCATTCACTTACCCATTACCCATCACCTCCCACCTATTCCCTCACCCATCACCCCCCACCCATTCACTCACCCATCACCCCACACCCATTACCCATCACCCCACCCATTCACTCACCCATTACCCATCACCCTACATCAAGGTTTCCTCAATTCTCGCAACCCACATTTTTTTTCACAATTCTCGCTAATAGGCTGCTAAAAAAAAGAGAAAAAAAAGTGATCGGATCATTTCATAAGTGGGCTTAAAAGTTGCCCCTGGTCGAGCTGGTTCCAAAACTGTGCCATATGATGGGATTGGGGCACGGGGGGCGGCACCTATCGCGGACACACACACACACACACTTTCGCTTATATTATTATAGGTATGGCCTATATTACAAACTCAAAATTGTAGTCAAAGTTATTCTTAGTCAATAAAATTGAGAAAATTAAAATCAGACGTCTTCTTGGGAACTTAACATTGTTTTTTTCTCGAAAAATACGGTTTATTATTAATTTTAGTTCATTTTATATTTGTCATGTAATTTAATTTATATGTTGAGGGGCCCCCGAACCTGAAGTGCCCCGGGCCCCCCAAGGTCTAAATCCGGCCCTGCCTCCGTTGCTGGCTTCCCCCCCTGGGGTCCTGCTGCAGCAGCGACTTCATCCATCTTTTACCGTACACATTTTTTATGCATTTTCTCAACTTCCACCAGTTCCCATTCTTGAGTGCGTTGGGTCATGAGCAATGCCATTTTCTTGCAACCACTTGATGATATCTGACTTGTTGGTGCCTTGTTTATAAATTTAGAGTGGTAAGGAGCATTGTCCATTATTGTCAATGATTCTGGTGGAATATTTGGGAGCAGCTGTTTACAAAACCACTTCTTGAATGTTTCGTGGTTCATGGAGTAATTATAATATCCTTTAACACCGTTCTTGGACTTAAACATCAAGAGAGCCCTTGGATATGACAAGAGACATGGGCTGATGTTAAGAGAAATATTTTGTTTAGTCTTGAGAAAAATTTCGGAACACTTTTCAGTTTCTTCACAAAGTTTCACGACAATTTCGCTTGGGTGATAGAGTCCTCCCAGTCTTTCTTTCCAAAAAAGAACTCAAATTTGTACTTATTTTACCAGCAGATAATAATGCCTCGTGATAAACACTGCAGTTAGTTTTCTTCCTGGCCATGGTGGCAACATATCCAGCAATGTAAGAAATTGCAGCTTCTTTATACTCAGAAAGAATAAAAATATTGGGCACTTTTACATAATCTTGGTCATTTTTTACTTGTTTATTATCAATGATATTGAAATGTTCAGCGTCACTAAAACATGACACTAAAGGAGAACTTCCCTCTGCATTTCTGACATTCGGGTTATGGGTATCATCTAATATTCTAATGGATGCAGTTTCCTATGTTCTCTATGAGGTGTCTCATCATGAGTTGCTTGTATGTTGCTTTGAACTGTATTGCCGTGGGATTGTTATTAAAGCCATTCTTTGCCCGGGCTGCATACAAGAAAAGCTCCATATGGTTTTGACTTTACTTGTATGACAAAATATATTTCAAGGGTGCTTCTTGGCTGGCAATATAGTTTTGTATAGCTTATAGCTTGCGAGTAGTGTCAGGTTTACAAACCCATGCGATAAATATATTGATAATAATATTCAAAAGAAAGAAATTTACTTCCGTCATTCCCCTTCCGTCACTCCCACTTGTTTCTTATAACTTCAAAATAAACTACTACTTGCATTGGTAATGCTGTTTTCAATAGTAAGAAGTGGTACGTAAAGATTGCACGAGGTCTGAGCGGTTGGCTATGCTGGTAAAACATGGCAAAGCCAGGATGGAGCACGGCTTTAACAGCCTCCTACTTCACTTCTAACTGTCCCCATACAGCCCAAACACCGTTTTATCAATCACTTTCCTAGCCATACAGGAAGAGGTCAGTAAGCGTGAGTATACCACGTTTATAAAGGGAAGTATTGTCATTTGTTCACTCAACCGGGGTCAACCCCACAGCCAGGGTGTTTGGGAGCGGAGCAACGTATCGTCACGTCAGTACACACCATCTATGCAAACACGTTATAACTTTGTTTTTCTTTTTCGCCAAGCTATTTCAGGAGAGACTTCTAGGACAGCTCAACTTCAATTTCATAAATTACCCTACAATTATGCATTATTGTGAAGATATTGATTAAATTACTTGCAGCTTTTGTTAATACGAAGGCGCAGCTTCGATGAATTTCTTGCGATTTTTGGCAATAATCTGGAGATCCCCAGTGTTGTGTGAGTCTGACAGTCACTAGTCTCACTAGTCCACTCTCACTACGAGTCACTAGGCAGATCCGCAAGGCGCAAGGCTGCAAGCACCTGCGACTGTTGGTCTGCGAGACAATGCGAGTGCGAAGCAAGGTTTAGCAAGAAGTGGTAGGCTGTGGGTCTTGACTCTTGACTGCTTTTCTTTATGGTGGTTGGGTTTTTGCCCTCGCTGGGGGTCCCAATGGATTCACAGTCTCAATAGTGTTATTGACCGTTAGAGGGAATTATTCCCTCATGTTTCTAAGGAAGTTTCGTATATAATTTGATAGCGTGGTGGAGGCCCTTTAAAGTAGTCGTCCAGACCATTTCATCATTCCTGATTTAATGCAGTCAAACCATAGCCATTGACGAGTATATCAACAATACGTCGTCACTTTTTGTATCCAGTCAGCCGTTTTTAAATAATCCGCAATCAAAATCTGCAAATTCCCCGAGTTCTCAAAACGCACTCAAGATTTGCAGACGCTCAGGCTCAGGCTCCGTGACGTACCATCAGGGAGGCTCATCTTCCCGCGCTGATCAGAGGCACGTAAACACAGAGATAAATATAATAGTACTTGAAGATATTTGGGTGTTTCTGATAGATTTTTTTTGCTATATGCCACATGCATGCATCCTTTATGGGTGCAGCATGCTTCCTTCCCACACACACGCCTGCACACCGACACCCTTCCCACACACACGCCTGGGAAATACTTTGGAACTCATCCTTCCGGCTTTGACTGAAATGAACTACCACACTGTATTGTATGATTATTATACTTCACATCTGTAAAGGTTCCAGCGTGCGCTCAGCCTTGGTTAACCCACACGACCGCTATGAAATATGAGGTGCCTCAAAAAATTCTAAGTCCAGTTAGGTTAGGTTAGTATACTTTGTGGTTAAGGTTAGGTTAGGTTAGGTATACTTTTGGTTAAGGTTAGGTTAGGTTAGGTATACTTTGTGGTTAAGGTTAGGTTAGGTATACTTTGTGGTTAAGGTTAGGTTAGGTATACTTTGTGGTTAAGGTTAGGTTAGGTTAGGTATACTTTGTGGTTAAGGTTAGGTTAGGTTAGGTATACTTTGTGGTTAAGGTTAGGTTTGGTTAGGTATACTTTGTGGTTAAGGTTAGGTTGGGTTTAGGTATACTTTGTGGTTAAGGTTAGGTTAGGCTAGGTTAGGTATACTTTGTGGTTAAGGTTAGGTTAGGCTAGGTATACTTTGTGGTTAAGGTTAGGTTGGGTTTAGGCTATACTTTGTGGTTAAGGTTGGGTTTAGGTTAGGTTAGGTATACTTTGTGGTTAAGGTTAGGTTAGGTTAGGTATACTTTGGGGTTTAAAGGTTAGGTTAGGTATACTTTGTGGTTAAGGTTAGGTTAGGTATACTTGTGGTTAAGGTTAGGCTAGGTTAGGTTAGGTATATTTTGTGGTTAGGGTTAGGTTAGGTTAGGTATATTTTGTGGTTAAGGTTAGGTTAGGTTAGGTATACTTTGGGGTTAAGGTTAGGTTAGGTTAGGTATACTTTGTGGTTAAGGTTAGGTTAGGTTAGGTATACTTTGTGTTAAGGTTAGGTTAGGTTAGGTATACTTTGTGGTTAAGGTTAGGTTAGTTTAGGTATACTTTGTGGTTAAGGTTAGGTTAGGCTAGGTTAGGTATACTTTGGGTTAAGGTTAGGTTAGGCTAGGTATACTTTGTGGTTAAGGTTAGGTTAGGTTAGGTATACTTTGTGGTTAAGGTTAGGTTAGGTTAGGTTGGGTATACTTTGTGGTTAAGGTTAGGTTAGGTTAGGTATACTTTGTGGTTAAGGTTAGGTTAGGTTAGGTATACTTTGTGGTTAAGGTTAGGTTAGGTTAGGTATACTTTGTGGTTAAGGTTAGGTTAGGTTAGGTTTAGTTAGGTTAGGTTAGGTATAGCCTACTTTGTGGTTAAGGTTAGGTTAGGTTAGGTATACTTTGTGGTTAAGGTTAGGTTAGGTTAGGTTAGGTATACTTTGTGGTTAAGGTTAGGTTAGGTATACTTTGTGGTTAAGGTTAGGCTAGGTTAGGTTAGGTATACTTTGTGGTTAAGGTTAGGTTAGGTATACTTTGTGGTTAAGGTTAGGTTAGGTATACTTGTGGTTAAGGTTAGGTTAGGTTAGGTATACTTTGTGGTTAAGGTTAGGTTAGGTTAGGTATACTTTGTGGTTAAGGTTAGGTTAGGTTAGGTATACTTTGTGGTTAAGGTTAGGTTAGGTTAGGTATACTTTGTGGTTAAGGTTAGGTTAGCTATACTTTGTGGTTAAGGTTAGGTTAGGTTAGGTATATTTTGTGGTTAAGGTTAGGTTAGGTTAGATTTTACATATAGTGACTTTCATGATTTTTTGGGGAGCCATAAATCATTTATATTTGCTTCCCCCACCCAAAAACCCCGTATTCCCGCCAGTTCCCCAGGCTTGTTGGCTATAGGGGGAAGAAAAAAAAGATAGGGGTGAAGGACTTCTTCCAAAGTTTTACCCACGCCTGCACACACGCCTCCTTCCCACACACACGCTTGCATACACGCCCCCTTCCCACACACACGCCTGCCCCACACGCCTCCTTCCCACACACACGCCTGCAGACACGCTTCCTTCCCACACACACGCCTGCACACCGACACCCTTCCCAAAACAGACGCCTGCACACACACACGCCTGCACACACGCCTCCTTCCCACACACACGCCTCCTTCCCACACACACGCTTCCTTCCCACACACGCCTGCACACCGACACCCTTCCCACACACACGCCTGCACACACGTCTGCACACCGACACCCTTCTTACACACACGCCTACTTCCCACACACACGCCTGCACACACGCCCTCCACACACGTGTGTGTTTGTGTGTATGTGTGTGTGGTGTGTGCAGGAAGGGTGTTGGTGCGCAGGCGTGTGTGCAGGCGTGTGTGTGGGAAGAGTGTCGGTCCACAGCGACAGATTTACTGTCTGACACCGAAGTACAATCGGTCATCATAACATTTGCCGACAGGTGTCAGACAGAGTGTCTGCGGGCGTCCCTGTTCTGACGTCATCAATAACAGTCGTAGCCCTGTAGGAGGGAAGATTTTTTTTTTCGCGCGCTTTTTACAAAAGTCGTGTTTTTACGGAAATAAGGCCTGGAAATCAATTATTTTTGGTGGATTAGGTGTTTTGAATGTACAGTCAACATAATTAGGCAAAAAAAAAATGGGTCTGGACGACTACTTTAAGGGGAAGTGAGCAGCGTGCCCAAGGCTGTCCTCCCTGCTTTCACAGCTGTTGCTCTCTCTGGGGACAGCCACTGTACCATTGCCTAAAGATTTTGGTAATCCCATTATTATACTGAAAGCAGTGTAGGAACGGCCTAAAATATTGCCTTAGGACAGCCTAAAATATACCCTCATGACTGCTTAAGAAAGCAGTATTAGATGCAATGAAACGAGGTTAGAAAGCAAGCCTTACAAACATGCTCAAAACATCCTCAGAAAAACATACTAACGCAGTCTCTGTACAATCTGATATAAGAGTGTTAGAACAGCCTATCGAAGCAGGATTTTGGATTTTCCTTTGAAGTAATTTTTATTAACGTTAATAAACCATTTGACTTTTAGTGAATATATCGACGTTTTATGGACTAATGTAATTCAATATTTGCATTATTTTGTTTCATCATAATAAATCAAATAAAAAATTTATTGAAGACATAATGAAGGTTGTTGACTTAATGCGCTGCGGATCTGCGGCGGCTGTGCTTCTTTCTGATAATGTAAGCATTCAGTACTCTGTTTACTCGGTTTCGAAGATGAATTAGTACCGAATTTCTCTATTTTCGGAAAGTACCTGGATCGCACATCTTGATTAATCACATTTAATTCATCACAACTTAAGAATATCTATAGTAATATACTAAGTGAGATTATGCTGTATAATATGAAGGAACCTCCTGTTTTTACATTAAAGATTTGCTTCATGAATCTTACTATTTTCTTCGTGTAAGATAAGTCTTTAAATATTTATTGTCCTGAGTGGTCATCCTGTTATCTGCGCCGCGCCGATGGCTGAGTCGGTGGAGTCGGTGGTCGCTATCACGGGCAGAGTCACGAGTCTCACGACCCAGTCAGTTAAGCCCCCTGCACACATTCCATAATCGAACCACGAAAGCGCCAACACTGCAATGCGCAGCGCCGTCATGGTCCTGGTTATGGGTCCATCGTGACCGAAACTGACGCTCGTGACGCACTCGGCAGAGGCCACGAAAAGTTAGTGCACGCACTAAAAAATCGGGAAGCTCCCCGATTCTTGTACCCAACGCAGCGCTATCGTAAGTCTATCGTGACGCTATCGTTATCTATGTAGCACCTTCGTGATCGTCGTATTTCTATCGTGACTATAAAAAACCGTTACACGCGCCTTGAACCCTACCTTCCCCCTTTTTTTAACCCTCTTACGCCTCTCCCCCCTTTCTCATTCACCTCCCACCCCCAACTACCCACCCCCGTTTAACCATCACCAACACCCCCAACAACGCCTTCACCATCTCCCCCGTGTCCCCCTCTTCTCCAGCACCAACACTCGCCCCTGTTTCTCCCACCTTCATCTCTACCCCCCCTCCCCTTTCTCAATCACCACCACGTGACCACCCACCGGGCGTGTTTCACACGAGGCGTTTTCAAACGCGCGGTAGGAAAGTCAATGGTAGCCTGTGCCCTATGGGATCGTTCACATGTAACGGCGGCGAAGGTTTGCCAAACGTGGCTGTACCGCCATACCCCTCGCAAACGCTCGGTTGGCGGGCGGTTCGAGATACATTGAAGTCTATGGCATCGTTCACATAGAGCGGCACCCACTGCGGTTTGAAGGCAGCCCCGCTCCCTAATTAGAGAGAACTGAAACTCGAGAAATGCCAGTGGTCGCTGCAGTTTTAACTCAAAGGTTGTCTACTGGTTTTTGGCTCCGCGACTAATATTTTTCATAAATTAATTCGCGATAAATATTGATGCACCGCATCTGAATACCAAAAATATAGTTCTTCTGTTGTTTCTACTAATTATATGGATGACTTTGCATTCGATGGAACGTTCTAAAATAGCAATTTAATGCAAATTACTCGCCTCGAGTAGCAAAGCTTAATATATTTTTTACATGTATATTGTGGCATGAAAAATTTTGGGCGATGTTCACACTGTTTTCTAAGACAGTACTGCTGCGTCTGGCAAACGCTTGTCAAAATACAATAAGCAATGCCTTGGAAAAACGAGAAAAAAGAATGCCGAAATCGGCTTGTTGCTGCGACAATGTAGGTTATAATTGTGGAGGGGACGTGCCGCGGCGGGGATGGTGGGCGGGGAGATTGTGGCGGGGAGATTTTAATCAAAACATTGCCCTTCCACGCGTCGACTCATTGCACTTCTAGGCTTTCTATCTGATTTTATACACATAATAACAGGAAAAATATGACTGCCTAGGTATAGATAACTTCTAAACATTCGTTATTGACTATATAAATCATAGAGTAGCATTTTTCCTCGCCCCCTCAACTATAACCACTTGGTTTTTTGGTTATATACAATGTTTTACAGAATAGGCTTTCTATACAATATACATATAGAAGAAAATCGTTCTTAAATTATACTTGTGTGTTTTAAGTACAGTGGAATAAGCCCATATTTTTCTTTCAAGTTGAAACCAAATTTTCACCAAATTGTGAGTTAAAACTACCAGCGGGCCACTGGCATTTCGGAGTTGCAGTTCTCCCCTAATTCCAATGATCTGAAACTCGAGAAATGGCCAGTGGTCGCTGGCAGTTTTAACTCAAAGGTTGGTTACTGTGTTTTAGCTCCGCGACTAAAATTTTTCATAAATTAATTTCGCGATAAACATTGATGCCCGCTCTAAAAAAAAAAAAAATTTTGTTCTTCTGTTGTTCTACAAATTATTTTTGGATCAGCTTTACGATGGAACTTCATAATGAAATTTAATGCAATTTACTCCCTCGATCAAAAGTTTAATATATTTTTTACATTATATTGGGGCTTTAAAAATTTTGGGCATGTTCCACTTTTTTCTAAGACAGTCGCTGCTCGGCAAACGCTTCAAATACAATAAGCAATCCCTTTGGGGAAAAACGAAAAAATAAAAAATGCCGAAATCGCTTGTTGCTGCGCAAGTAGTTATATTTGGAGGCGAACGCCGCGGGGGGGAGTGGGCAAAATTGTGGGGGGGGAGATTAAATAAAAATTGCCACTTCACGCGGACTCATTCATTTTCCAGGTTTTCTTCTGATTGAACACAAAAATAACAAAAAAATATGACCCCTGGGGTTAGAAAACTTCTAAACATCTTTATGACTATAAATATCATAAGTAACATTTACCTCGCCTCCTCCTATAAAACCCCCTTGGTTTTTGGTTATATACATGTTTTACGAAACAGGGTTCATCAATAACATAAGAAAAAAACGTTCTTTAAAATTTATACTTTTGGGTTTTTTAATGCAGTGGAATAAGCCCTATTTTTTTTCCCGTAACCCCTTTTATCAAAAAGTGAGTTAAAACTGCCACGCCCCTGGCATTTTTTTCCAGTTTTTCTCGAATTCGAGAGAAATGGAACTTGAAATCCAGGGGTCGCTCCAGGGGTTCGAACTTTAAAGGCCAGGGGTGCCCCCCCGGGGCGGGGGCCGCCGCGGTTGAAAACGCCTCGTGGAACAGGGTCGACGCTTTACACGGGGGTTTTTTGTGCGCGCGCACGAAAAAACGTCAATTTTTTTACCCCGTTTTGGGGTTTATGACAGACCCCAGACCCTTGCCGCCGCCCTGCGTTCCCGTCCCAACCTCTTTCAGTCTCCACCATCTTAATACGCAAACGAGCGTACCTAACGCCCTGTGCAAACTCCCATTGCCCTAGTACCCGCAAGGACGCGCGGTCCTTTCTGGCTTTTGGGCGTTTTTGCGCGCGTTGTACGCGCTGAAAAGCTTTCCCCTGTGAAAATTTTAACCCATTTAATTTTCCGCCGCGCACGCGAACGCGCGTAGGGGAAAGTCCCGTGAAAGGGCCCATAGAAAAAGGGGCCTTCAAACCCCCACCAAGAAAAACCCCCCAGGCGTTTTTAACGCGCGGTACAAAATCAATGGAGCCTATGGAATCGTTCAATTACGGGCGGCGGACCCCCAACCCCTCCAAAATTTTGGCAATGCTCCGCTTCTGGAGAAAAAAAAATCCGCCGAAAGAATTTGGCGGCCCCGAATCTTTGAGCCTCGGCCACTTTCTTTCAAGGTCACACAAGCGGGAAAAGTGACGTCACGTTGACAGACGACGTAGCAAAACTGTATGTGAACCCGCATAAGTTAACTTGCTGCCTTGGCTACGTGTAGAGAAAAATACGTCATAATAATGATGTGCCTCACCCTTTTCCCTTTCCCCCCTCCCGTCCTCCTGTTTGGGAAATTTAGTTAGCATAGGTTTTTCGGATTTAGTAGGCCTTACTTAGGGTTGGGAATTTCGATTTGGGTTTTAATTTGGATTAAGGGTTTAGGATTTAGGACTTTTTGGATTAAAAAATTTAGGTTTTAAAACTTAGTTTGGTTAAAGAAATCGTCCAGACCATTCATCATTCTGTTTTAAAATGCAAAAATCATACCCTGAAGGTATATCAACAATCTCGTCACTTTTTGATCCTCACCTTTTTTAATAACCCCAAATCAAATCTGCAATTCCCCGGGTTTTTAAAAACGCTTAAAGGTTTTGCAACGCTCAGCTCGGCTCGGACGTAGCATCGGGGAGGCTCTTTTCCCCCGCCTTGATCAAAAGCACGTAAACACGAGAAAAATATGTACTTGAAGTTTTTTTGGGGTGTTTTGATAGATTACATGGGAACAAATTTAAAAAAAAAAATTGTTCATTAGTTTTTTAGCTTTATTTGATACGTTTGGGATGCTGTTCCAAATCTGTTTTCATTTTTTTTTTTTTAGACTCAAGTTTTTTCTCCACACTTACCCTCCAGTAACAAAATTTCCCCTTTGACGTAGTAAAACTTGCCACTGATTAGATTTGACTCATCGAGAGCTAGGGCAACTTGTTTGTGCATTACAATTGAGACGTGCGGTGAAGGTTGTGCAGCTCCCAATAGGTCAGTACTACAATATCTGCAAAAAGAAAACTAGGTAGTGGAAATTTGGGGATTTGTTGTGGCTTTTCTTTAAAACCTTGTAAAAACATACCCTTGTAATTTTTATTTTTGTTTTATGCTGTTTTTTTTTGTTTTCAAAGCTTGTAAATATTCCAGCTTTGTGTTTATTTACATAGGTATAATTTATTTTGTTTTAATCGTCTGCTCCCCTACTTTTCGTCGTAAATGCCTAACAAACCCCGACTCCCTTTTGCTATATATTGGGAGTTTCACCATTCCAATCAGAGGCAAGCATCAGCGTATTTTTTCAAACAAGATATTTTGCATATTTTAAAATGAAAAACCGGGGACAAAAAGCATGGCCCCCCCCCAAAATGTGCAACGTGTGTCGAGAGATTCGGGTGTGGACCAAAAGGGAACACGTGAAAAAATTGGCATTGGGATCCCCATGTTTGGCGGAGCAAAAAATCATTCCACAGATGTTTCTTTTTTTTAGTGAAAAAACAGGATTTAACAAGAAAAATAGAAGTAAAAAAGAATACCCAATCTACCGTCAGCTATAAGACCAAAGCCTATTCGCTGAAATTCCAGTCCATTTTTTTGAACAACTACCTCCCCTAGAAGATTGAGGGATGTTGAAGAACCGTGACGCAAAGATCGATTTTGCATTCACGAGGATTCATTTTGAGGGGATTTGATCCCCAAAAAGCACGGGGGGGAAAAAAAAATTGAAAATTT
>JACEEZ010020526.1:84637-97517 GCA_016584305.1 Chionoecetes opilio | reverse complement strand
AAATTTTCCATTGTTTTTTTTTGCGTCCCCCAAGAAATTGTTTTTCCCTTTTTTTTTCCCAAAAACCCCTTTTGCCCCTACTTTTTAATTTTTTTTTTCAATTTTTTTTTATAAAAATTTTTTAAATTTTATTTTAAAATTTAATTTTGTAGGTTTTTAACAAAAATTTAGGGATAATTTAGGTTAGCCCACATGATTTTTTTTGTTGAAATTGATATTTATTTTTCTATCCTTTTTTTTTTCCCCTATCAGGGCTTGGGGATAAATATGATCTGGAACAGCTAACATCAACCTTCTATTGTCTATCTATTCCAAGGGTATTTTTACTTTTATTTGCCCAAAAGATTTAAACTCCTTCCCCGTTATACCGGTTAAAAATAGGGATGACGGGGTTCTTTTTTTTAAGTTGAAAAATTAAGCTCCCCTTTTTTTAAAGGAATTTTCGCTTCCTTGTCTAAAAAAATTCCATGCCGTGATCAAAATGGCTAAGGGGATTTTTGGGGTTTATTTTAACTTAGCTATTCATTTAAAGGGGGGGATTCCTGGGAGCGGCTCTGCTAGGCGAGTAATGAAAAGACTCGTGATTGGTGATGCCCCGGGCTGGGTGGCGATGGTGGTGGATTTTGCCCTCGCCGCAACCAAAACCCGCGTTGCCTCAAAAAAAATATATTTTTCTTGGTTTTTACCTACTCACACAAGATGGGCCTATTTTTTGCTCAGTAATCGGCAGTGATTGTTAAACAACAAAACCCATTCATAACTCAATGGGTAAAAAATAAAGTCATGATAAATATCACAAGTAGGGGACTTTAGTTTTCATGCTTTGAATTTTTGTACCCTACCCGATATAACCCAAGTCCAATAATATTTTGAAAGTGAGTTCCCACGTTTATAATACATTGTGAATCAGAGCATAAAAAAAAACATAAGACACACTATATTAAGATAATTAAAGGAAAGAAAAAGGGTTTTTATAACATTATTCTGCTTTTTTGCTTCAACCGTTTAAACCCATAAGTTTTGGCACTTTCAATTTTCAAGAATTTTTCAAAAATTTTTATACTTTCCGCTTCCTGTGGTATGTAGCACGTACCAAAAGAAAAAAGTAGGTGGTCAAAATGGGAAGAAAGTTAAAATACTACTGCAAAATGGCACAGTGACGGGTTAGCATTTCTCCTATATAGGAGAGACTGTTTTTTGGGAGAGCTTCAGAGGCTCCCCGTCACGGCACCCGTTTGAAACAGTTTAACTTTTTTAGCCCTTTTGACCAACTTTTTTTTATTTGGGAGGCACATACCACAGGGAAACGGAAAAGATTGGGTTTTGAAACGTTCTTTAAAATTGAAAGTGCCAAAAATATGGGGTTAGAGCGAGTTGAAGCAAAATAAGCAAGAAAATAATGTTTATACACTTTTTTATTTTCCTTTAATTATTTTAAATTTTAGTGAGTCTACTGTAATTTTTTTAGTTATGATATGCAGCAAGTTTTATAAACACGAGGTGGGTCGTTTAAAAATTTTTATCGGGGTTAGTTGGGTTTATTCGGGTAGCATTTTACAACATTTCGCCAAAAAACCTAAAAGTCCCCTATTTGGGATGGGTCATCAGACTTTTTTTTTTTACCCTATTGAGTTATAAATCGTTTGTTGTTGAACAATCACTGCCTGTTTTACTGCTGAAAACAAAATAGGCCTATTTGTTAAGAGAGAGTAAACCCCAAAAAAATTGAATTTTTTCTGAGGAAAACGAAAGGGTTTTTTGGGTTGCGGCCAGGAAAAGTACCCCCACCATCCCCCCCCCCAGCCCGAGTCTATCACCAAATTCAGGGGCTCCTTAAAAAACTCGGCTAGGCAGTGAGCAGCCCCCAGCCAGGAAACCCAGGTTTAAAAGTGAAAGACTATAGTCACCGGGAAGACCGTCCTCCCCGGCAATTTGGGGATTCCCTCTTCTACATCCTATTTCTCCCGAATCGAAAAAAGGGTTTGCTTTTTGTTTTCCCTTCGACAGTCTGCGGCGAGGGGTTTTTTTCATTCTACAGTGGGGACAAAACATTGTGAATCCCTTCCAAGTAAACCGGGGTTCGGTCGTTACATTTTTTTAAAGCTTGTAATTTCCCCTCCCATCCCTTCATCGTGAGGGCAGTTTTTAAAACCTTGACGGGCTAACCGACATTTTCCTGTGACTTTCCTTGTTTTGGGGAGGACACTCTGGGAAGCGGGGTTTTTTCTGACGGTGTGGGGCGGTTTTACCCGAACATTTTGTCGTGTCTCTTCCGGGCAAGGGCCCCCCCCGGGTCTCCACTCTCTCTATAAATTTTTTTGAGGGTTTTTTTCATCCAAAAAATTCTAATTTCTTTTTACTGGATTGGCAATCCTCGCAATAGTTTTTCTTAATGATTTTACCCCTACGGGGAAATTTCTCCTGGGTATTTGACTTCGCTTCCAGTATGGCGTATTTGCATTGGTTTTTTTTTTGCAAAGTTTGGGGATTTCCCCCTCCAGTCATACTGGATTTTCAAAATACTGTTAAGGATTCGGACTTTATTGTCTGTTAGCTCATCGTAAACCAAAATTGGGGTTTTCCATGATCTAAAATCATGCTGCCCGAGGGATTCGTTCAATAAGGTAATTGCGGATCTACTCGTCATAAGTATCCTTTTTCTCTCCCCAAAACCCTCGAAAAATTTTGGTACCGGGGGAAAGGAAAAAAACTGTAAACTTCCCTCTGCTCGATACCTTGAAAAATCCCCGAGGTTCAGTTTTTTGTTATCTTGGTTTTTTAATGATCTCTTTGGGTCCCCAACTTCTGCCCTCCCCCTTTATTTTTTCAAAAAAAACTCAACCTTTTCTTTCTTTCTTTGCTACTCTTTTCTAGCGACTCATCCATTATCGTCGCTTTGTTCGGGGAGGGTTTCGCCTCTCTGTGTGTTACTCCTTCCCCTTCTTAAGCTCTCTCCCAATTGCTCCTTTTGGGGGGAAATCCTCCAAATCCTTTACTGAAAAACCCATTTCCTCCATCCCCCAAAAAAATTATTTACCGTAAAAAAAAAAAAAAAAATTTTTTCCCGTTTTTCTTAACTAGTTTTGGGCTTCACGGTGGCTTTTAAAAATCATGAACCCCTCGAAGTGTTATTGCTGGGGGGTTTTTCCCCAAAGCCCAAATTTTTTACGCATTTTTATGTCCTAATTACGGTGGGTGCCCCGGGCCCCCTAACCCCGCACTGCCCCACCCGATATTGTGCCTTTTTACTTTTACTAGTTTCTCAAAATAAAAACCCTGCTGCCCTACCGAAATGCACCCCGTCATACGCAAAGGGGCCGGTGCCGGGGTTTGGCGTTAAAGTTAATTTCCTATACTGCGTTAGTTCTTTTTAAATTTTTTGTTTATTGCCCTCTTTTTTATCATCTTTTTCTTTTTCTACCTCCACGTAAGGGTGTTATGATCCTTTTTTCTACACCAAACCCTTATCTCACATCGGCAGTTCCCTGAAATGTTTACTATTTTCTATTTTTTTCCACTATTGCTTCCCCCTTTTTGGGCCCTTTAATATCTTATGCCAACCATAGGTGACTAACTCAAATTCTTTCTGAAAACTCCGTTGATCGTCTCTAAAAGGGAAAGGGTTCTAGCTTGCCCCCCGGCGCTCTGTAAAATTTCACTGTTACTTGGGCCATCCACCCCCACAGTCTGAGGGACTGGCTAGGGGCCTTAACGTTCTCTATACAGGATATGACACTGGTACTGGCACTTTGGGAAAAATAATTAATAACAAGGAGTTAGTTGGCTCGTGGGGGAAGCGGAAACATGAATGGATCCAAAAAAGCTGTCACCCCTTATGTATGGCAAAATGACCATCTACACCCTTATCACCATTATGTAGTGCCCACCTGGGGGATCTACAGTCCTGGGTTTCTCCGCTGCCACCACCCCCTTAAGTGGGGAAAAAATATATAATGAACAAAAAAAAAGATTTAAGAAAAAATGTAAGACTGGGTTGGGAAACTGAATGACAACGCATTAAATATTTTATTTTTAAAATATTTAACCTTTACTGCCACTTGGTAAATTTTTTAAAAGTCACAAGTTTTTTTAATATAAGTCTTCCTTCCCCCCTAGCATACCCCCAATTAACACCAAAAAGAATCAAAAAACGGTTTCATGTCCCCAAAAAAACGCCAAATTAAGTCAATTGATTTTCTAGCTTTGGTTTGCCATGTTTCAGGGCAAAAAACGAAAGGGGCATGAATGTCAAGCGACCCAAATAAGTATACTGTCATCCACCCAAGGGTTTCCCCCCCTTGTTTTTTCTTTTCCCCTTTTATCCCCCCCGGGGGCAAGTGTGTTTATCGCTAATTTTTAATTGGGGCCCCCTTGGGGCCCCAACACACCTCCTTTGGGACCCAAAGAAAAAATTTTTGTCCGCCCGGTCCCAAATCTGGGACAAGTTCCCCATTTGTAAATTTTAAAGGGGGGTTCCCCCCCCAAACGCAATCAAGAAGCGGCTTCAAATTAACCTAATAATCCCCTTTATGTTTTTGGTCAAAAGGTTAAAATTAAGTCCCGGTTCAGGTCTTAAAAAATTTTCTTGAACAGGTTATTTTTTCCTCTTCCCCAATTTTGCGTTAAAAGGGGTTAAGGGAAGAAAAAAACTAAACCCCCCACTTTGGGGCTACTAAACAAACCTAATAACCTAACCTAATCCCCGTTCCCCTCTTTGCCGTGCTAAAAAATGCCCCAAAAAAAAACAAGGGATAGGGAAAAAGGAGAAAAGGGAGGGATGAAACAGGTTTTTTCCCTCCCCCATTTTAAAAAAATTTTTTTATTAAAAAGTATATTTGCACCCAAGCTAAATAAAAAATGTTTTCCTAGATCCAAATAGGTAAACAGAAACCATACTCCCAATTTGTTAGGGGAATTTCGGCCTATTTTTTGGAAAAAAAACACCGAAATCAATGTTTGTTTTATGTGTGTGGGGGGGGGGGGGGGCAACCTCCCCTCCAGTCCCCCACTAACATTTACGCTCACACTGCCAATTATTGGTAATTATCGTTTTCTCTATATATCTGTCTACTAAACCAATCCACTTCTACTTAACTAATTGATTAACTACTTAACTTTTTGGCGAAATAACGGTAGATTTCGGTACACGTGTAATGCCATATATTCATACGCCATGGAAATGTGGCTCAATAGCTCAGAATTGAGAAAGCTAAACATGATAGAGTAGAGTACTAGGACTTTGAAAGCCCACTACCAAAATAAACAATTCTTGACTGCAAATTTCCACTAAAGTCAAACACATGCAGAAAAGCAGACAAGGATTTACAACATAATCTAGCTTTTCTAGGGTAGCAAAAGTATAGATAATCAATGGGGGGCATCCTGCTATATTATGGTTTATGACCGATTTTGGTTACCCTGTCATTCCCTTTAATTCTTAACTAGTATAATTTTTCATTCACATTCAATGCACAGTGAATATTATATTTAGGTGCATGCTCATAATCATTTGCTTTCCCCTACAAATCCTTTTTTTCAATAACTTTTGATTAATTTACGAGAAGAAAAAAAAATCTCAAAAACACCAATATTTTTTTCTTCTCAAAACTTCCTTGTAAAATAGGGGTGCGTCATATGCGGAGGTGCGTCTTATGTGCCGGCAAATACGATATATATTATTATAGAATTGGGTATAAATTATGATGCATTAAATATAGTAATATAATTCTGGTGGTATTCACCTATAATACCACAATTAATCAAAGGATTAACACAATATAAGAATTGTGAGGAAAATATTGGAACCGTCCACGTATAGGAATAAACATTATTGGAACTCCACGTGTAGCTCCAGCTGTCTTGATAAGGGTTTTCAGTCAAGACATCATTCACGCATTAGTCCTACACGATGAAGGTGAACGAGGATGTGGTCGATCTCCTTAGCTACCCCTCCGGCATTACTATACCATGTCCAGCGGTGCAGCTCTGGCCTCTGATACCAAGAACCTGCAATTCTCAACCTTCTGGATCTTGCAAAGTTCAGAAGCAGAGAACTGTTGGTGTTTCTGGTACCGGAGCCATGGGGACCAACACATAACTCGTAGCCATCTCTCACAGTGCCAGTAGTAGCATTGAAGTCGCCCAAGACAATGAGTGTGTCCCGAGGAGGACACTGGTCTAAAACAGAGTCGAATTTGGCGTAGAACATCTCCTTCTCTTCAGTTTTACGCATCTCGGTAGGAGCGTACACTACAACAAGAGACATGAAACCCAGAGTGTGTTTCATCCTCACCCGCATTATACGCTCATCAACAGGAGTAACTTCAACAACTGACGGCTGCAGTTTGCTGGAGATGCCTATAGCTACTACGGTCTACTACTATAGCTACTACTATAGCTACCTATGGTCACCGTACACGGTGACCATTGCTCATGCCGGACCAGTAGTAGGTGTAACCCCCACTGCTAGTCTCGCCACTGCCAGGCCTTCTCGTCTCAGAGAGTCCCACTATATCCACCCTCAGCCTACTGAGCTCGCCCGATAGGAGAGGTAGTCGATGATCGTCTGAGGCGCTCAGAAAAGTTCAGAAACCCAAAACGAAGAACCCTCCGCAGGTTGATCCAAGGAGTGATTCGACGGGCAGGCGCCGCTTCTGCACCGCCCCGGCCACCCCCATAAGAAAAAGTTGGGCTAGGGGGCCCTATTTATTTTTGCGAATATTTGGTTTTAATATTCGCGAATGCGAATGCTAATTGCAAATATTACATAATATTTCAAGTAATACACTATTTTTCATCATACAGGTAGCTTAAATATTTTGTATGTATTGTAAGAGTTCAGCCATAAAAATATGAATGTCTAGAGTAAATTCCATTCAATTTTCTATGTTTCCAGGTTGTGGGACGAGGGCCCACTCTTAAACGAATACACACAAACCTCCATTTCCCGGATATCGGATTTGCCGGACAAAATCTGAGGTCCGTGGATATGTCAAGAGTCCCGGACATTTTTTATTTTATTTATTTTATTTTGTTTTACGTTGAAATGCCTGGTCCTGTTCGTAAATTGACAAAGTTGTCCGGCGGTCCGAGCGTCTCCTGTCACCCCACCCCTGGTCAGTGTCCGCGCCCCCCGCCAGGTGGCAGCATGCTCAGCGGTCGTATTGTTTACATTTGGACACACGACACTCACTGTTCACCTGCACCGCCTCCGTTAGTCCCCTGACCCCCACTGCCCCCGGTGCAGGAACGTCTCTTGAGACTATTGAACACTTTCTGCTGCCTCCCGCCAGGGGGCAGCATGCTCAGCGGACGTAAAAGTCCGCGGCAGGGTAGTTGATATTGGCGGCTGCCGGACAGTAAATACTAAAGTAGGATAAACGTCCGGGGGGGGGGGGGGGGGGGGCGTAATGAACTAAATTGGCTCACCCCTCTTTTTTATTTTATTCTCTTACTGTCTTCTTTATAGGGACTGGCAGCTAAGCGGACTTTGTGTTACCCATTTTTGTTGTGCCCTTGGCCAGTTTTTTGTGATAAAAAAAAAAAAAAAATTAAATGGCATCGGACTGTTGCGATTCCCGGACTTTTGCGGTTCCCGGACCAGTGCTCCCCCATATTAGTCTGGGAAAACGAGTTTTGTGTGTACTTACATGATAATATCTTACATGAATAATTATTATTGCAATGTTTACACTTGCCATGTCATTAGAGATAATCTCGAAATACGTAATCCCAAACCACGCTGATGTGACTGGAGCCATTAAGCAGTAGGCTGCTGCAATACTGTTCTCTTAAAAGAAAGCTGATTGTGCTCGTGGGACAGAGAATAGCTCGTATATGCTTACTGCAGTATGGTGCACGAAGCAATGAGTTGAGTCAGTAACATGACCTTGAGAGTACGGCTGCCACTCTGTTGGAGGGTAGAGGATGGAGGCAGTGTTCGAGGGACTATGGCCTAGCCTACCACTACGCCTCTTCACCCATTCTTTTAACTAACGCTCGGCTAAACTATTAATGTATTTATATGTTTGCTTGTGTAATATTATGTTCACTTGTTATTTTTTTTCTTATTTTTTTAAGTTTTATTGATTTGGCAAATATTCGCATATTAGCAAACAACTAGAGTGGGAGTGCGAATGCGAATGCGAATATTGAAAAAACATGCGAATATTCGCAATTGCGATGCGAATGTGAATATTCGGTCCATCACTAGTACATACAAGTACTGTACTGTACTTGTAGTGCAGGCATAAAGCGGGAAATGTGTTTACCGACATCTCGAGACCGCGCGATTAGCACCTCGAGCTATCAAATTTATGACCTTTAGGAACTTGCAGCGCTCCCTGCGAATCAACTGCGAACTGCGAGAATCGAGTCAGAAATGCGAGAGTTAGGAACGCGATGTTAAGGTTTGACAGTATATATACCAATAATGCCTGAGAAGCAGGTGCAGGTGATAAAAAGACCACACATCCATTCATCTCTATCATACTCAGTCCACTGGTCCTGCACAACTGTTTGTTTTAAGAGGCTTCAAATTGCTATAGAATTTAGTTTCTTTACTCATGTTTCCTAATACTTAATGTATTTACCCCACAGGCTGTATAACCTGCAGACATCCCTTTTAGGGTCCCAATGGCGGGCATTCCGAGGCCGCAAGTGGAATCCCCTAAAGCAGCGTGTGGACACTTATGATGCAGGCGGCCCCATTTCCCTACGCAGGGTGCTGACAGCTGTGGTATTCACTCTCGTGGTATTCTTGCTACCCACTACCACCATATACTACCTGGTGTTTGTCCTGGTGAGTCATGTCTCCTTTCATACTGTACATAGCTCATCATAATTTTCTAATCTTCATCTTAATATTTTAATTTATTCATTGACACAAACATACTCCCACTCGGACTCCATAGCATTCAGCATATCTTATTTGTTTGAATGGCTGCATATTGTTGAAATAGTGTTCAGTGTGGATCATTCATGCTGGTAAGGTGTCATATTAGAGTTTATTGGTTAGAGCAGTGCTATTCAACCTGGGTGAACGGTCCACCTTAAGGTGGACGAGACTAAGTGAGGGGTGGACGGCTGTCTTGGTGTGGACAGTGGGTGGACGAGATCACGCCCACTTGTCAGTATGGATCAGTGTTTTTCTGATTTGAAATCTTTGATACCTATATGAGAGATTGTGGCTGAGAAAAATGATGATGGTATGCCCGACAGCAGAACAGACCCCTGCAGGTACGAATATCCTACTTGATTACCAGACACCTTACTTTGATGCAGGAAAACCTTGACTTATATATCCAAGAGACCTGTAAGCATCAAGCATGTGGATGCTTACTCCCTTTTCAGATGATGGAACTGATCATTCTGATGCCCGATTGGAGCTTCGGGTGTAATATTCTCAAAAAGCAACTTTCAAAACATTTGGCCATCCCATGCATTTCTGGGTTGCCCTGCTTGATACTCAGGAATACAAGGAGTTAGCTTAGCAGGCAACAGCCATGTTTGTGCAGATGCCAACATTATATCTGTGTGAGCAAGGTTTCTCAAGCTTAGTTTTGTTCAAGGCAAAGAAAAGGAATGCCATTCCGAATTTGAATCCTTTTATGCGGGTTGCACTTGAAAATCATCTGATGCCTCGATTTAAGCTGATAGCAGACAAATTGCAACAGCAGCCAAGCCACTGAATTTTGTTTCTTGAAAGAAAAGGCTTTGTTTTCTGGATTACCAAACATAACGCATATTATGTGCAATTTTACTTTAGTACCATGAAAAAAATGCATTTGCTGTGGAATTCATCAGCTATGTTTATTTTTTTCTTGTATATTAATAGTTTTAGACCGCATGTGTCAAAAATACAGAAAAATATGTTAACTGTAAATAGAAAATTTGTGAAACTACTTTTTCCTACCTATCTATTTGTAGAATGATATAGTCTATATATGATATAGTACAGTGCTATTCAACCTGGGTGGACGGTCCATTTAAGGGTGGACGAGACTGAGTGAGGGGTGGACGGCTGTCTTGGGGTGGACAGGTGGGTGGACGAGATCATGCCCACGTGTCGGTATAGATAAGGGAAAATAAATCTATGGTATAAAACTAGGTAAAGGTGGGGATATTTTTACAAGTATAGGGAAAATAAATGGATTCAAACTTAAGTGAAAAACTTTAAAGTGAAAAAAAATTAAAAGCTATGTAGAAAAGAGGTGTTGTTCTGATTTTAAAGTCTTTGATACCTCTATGGCTGGCTGGCAGTGGCTGGGAACATGGTATGCAGACAACAGAGCAGACACTGAAGGTACGAATGTCCCCCTGGATTACCAGACACCTGACTTTGATGCAGGAAAACCTTGACCTCTATTTCAAAGACACCTCAGACATCCAACATGTGGAAACTTCATCCATTATCAGATGATGGAACTGATCATTCTGATGCCCTATTGGAGCTTCCAGTGGATTATTCTTAAAAAACAGCTTTCAAAACATTTGGCCATCCTATGCATTGCATTGCTGGGTTGTCCTGCTTGATAGTCAGGACTACAAGGAGTAAGCTGAGAAGGCAACAGCCATGTTTGTGCAGATGCCAACATCATGTTTGTGTCAGCAAAGTTTCTCAAGCATAGTGTTAATCAAGACATAGAAAAGGAATGCCATTCTGAATTTGAATCCTCTTATGCGGGTTGCACTTGAAAATTGTCTGATGCCTCGATTTAAGCTGATAGCAGACAAATTGCAACAGCAGCCAAGCCACTGAATTTTGTTTCTTGAAGGAAAAGGCTTTGTTTTCTGGATTACCAAACATAACGCTTATTAGGTGCAATTTTACTTTAGTTTCATGAAGAAAAATGCATTTCCTGTGGAATTCCGAAGGTAGGATTAATTTGTCCTTGTATATTTATAGTTTTAGACAGACTATAGTTTTAGACTTTGCGAAGCTGCCTTTTCCTACCTATATATTTTGTAGAATGATATAGTTAGATTTAAAATGTCAGAGCTGTGAGATTTAAAGGAGAGAAAAAAATTATGGTGGACAGCTCTTACCAAATCACTACTAGGGGTGGACGAACTCAAAAAAGGTTGAAGAGCACTGATATAGTACATTAGTACATATATTTACAATGTCAAGAGCCGTGAGATTTTAAAGATTTAAAAAAATTGAGGTGGACAGCTTTTATCAAATCACCATTAGGGGTGGACGACATCAAAATTGGTTGAAGAGCACTGGGTTAGAGGATACCTAGATAAGTATGGAACTCGCTTGGGAAGTTAAGCAATTAATTCTTACTTCCCACACATCACCCATTATTGCATCATGCAGTGTTTGGTAACATTACAACACAACCTCTCATTGTCATATAGCATCCTAACACCGTTAAGCTTAAAGTAATCGTCCAGACCCATTTTTTTTTTGTCTAATTATGTTGAATTCAAAACACCTAATCCACTAAAAACAATTGATTTCCAGGCCTTATTTCCGTAAAAACACGACTTTTGTAAAAAGCGCGCGAATGTTTTTTCTTCCCACCAACAGGGCTACGAATATTATTGATGACGTCACAGGAGGAACTCCAATGTAAACAACAGTCTTCTGCCTGTGTTTAGTAGTAGTAGTAGTAGTAGTATAGTAGTGGTGGTAGTGGTGGTAATAGTGGTAATAGTAGTAGTGGTGGTAGTAGTAGTAGTAGTAGTAGTAGTAGTAGTAGTAGTAGTAGTAGTAGTAGTGTAGTAGTAGTAATAGTAGTAGTAGTTGCTTAGTAGTAGTATAGTAGTGGTGGTAATAGTAGTAGTAGTGTAGTAGTAGTAATAGTAGTAGTAGTTTCTTAGTAGTAGTAGTAGTAGTTAGTAGTAGAAGCCACCCAGCCACACCACCGCCTTGCCACATAGCGTAGTATTGACGGTATTATTACGTGTTATAGGACAGATATAGACAGTATGGACAGATTATATAACTAAGGGAAGGATTACTGCTAGAAGAGACAAGGTATTACATTGTGAGAGACAGTGAGATGAAGAGATAATAGCAAAGGAGAGATGTGTATTTACCTAGTTGTATTTACCTAGTTGTAACATACAGATAAAGAGCTATGCTCGTACTGTCCCGTCTCCAAATCTACTATTATCCAGTTTGCCTTTGAAGTCCTGAATACTTCTTGCATTAATCACTTGCATCAAGGTTGTTCCAGGCTTCTATGCTTCTATATGGGAAGCTGTATTTTTTTATATCTCTCTTGCATGTTGTCCTTTTCAATTTCTTCTCATGACCTCTTGTACTTCTATCGTCCCACAAACAGATCTTCTCTGTCAATTTTTTCCAGACCCATTGATGCTCTATACACTGCTATAAAATCTCCCCTTTCTCTTCTTTTCTCAAGAGTTAGGAGTTTTAATCTTGAAAGTCTTTCTTCATATGGTAAATCTCTCAGGCTTGGAGCCATTTTTGTGGGTGCTCTTTGTATTCTCTCAATCTTCCTTATATCCTTCTTTTTATGTGGTGACCAAATCACTGCCGCGTATTCCAACCTTGGTCGAATCAAAGATGTTATCAATTTCTTGATCATCTCTTCATCCAGATATTTGAATGCCATTCTTATATTCCTCAGCAACTGATTGGGAAGCTGTATTTTTTTATATCTCTCTTGCATGTTGTCCTTTTCAATTTCTTCTCATGACCTCTTGTACTTCTATCGTCCCACAAACAGATCTTCTCTGTCAATTTTTTCCAGACCCATTGATGCTCTATACACTGCTATTGTCCTTAATCCATACTCCCAGATCTTTTTCGACCTTTGTTTTGATTATCCATTCATTTCCCATCGAATACTTTCCTCTCTGTCTCTTTTTGCTACTGCCCATTTCCATCACTTTACCTTTTGAT
>JACEEZ010020526.1:23018-79742 GCA_016584305.1 Chionoecetes opilio | reverse complement strand
CAATCCAAATGAAAGGAATTCAAATATACTCTGAAAATATATGACATATTATTTCAAAACATAAGATATGGCCATAATTGATATACAGTGTGGTACCTTGGCTTACGATTTAACTCATTGATCGAGCTCGTAACTCAATTTGCTTGTATCTCAAATCAATTTCCCCATTGAAATTAATTGAAATACCATTAATCCGTTCCAACCCCCAAAAAACCACCCCAATTTTTTTACTGTACCTATATGACTGGACTGCACTCACCCTCCGCCATTTGCATTAGCCAGTGTTTACACTCTGTGTATCAGCTGTTGGAAACAGCTGTGGGTGGAACTGCCGCTAAACGTACTGCACTCACCCTCCGCCATTTGCATTCGCCAGTGTTTATACTCTTGTGTATCAGCTGTTGGAAACAGCTGTGGGTGGAACTGCCGCTAAACGTACTGCACTCACCCTCCGCCATTTGCATTGGCCAGTGTTTATACTCTGTGTATCAGCTGTTGGAAACAGCTGTGGGTGGAACTGCCGCTAAACGGACAGTCAAACCTCGACATAACGGACTAAAAGGGGGGAGGAGTGGTCCATTATAGCCGATTGTCCGTTATAGCGAGGGCATTTTCCCAAGGGGGGAAAAATATATGAAAAAACCGGAAAAATTGTGAAATAAATGAGAAATAATTACAAACACAACCAGACTGTGTAGCTATGTTGGGAGGTAAACAGTGAATGGCACTACATGCTGAATTTGGTCCGCTCCTACACGTGAAATAAATGAGAAATAATCACAAACACAACCAGAACGTGTAGCTAGTCAAGCTCAAGCTCTAGTGAAAGGTAAACAAATTACTACGAGCCAGATTCAGCCGTGGCTTCCAAAGGTATTGCTTATTATCATGACTAATGCTCATTATTATATATATTATATGGTTGTGAAGTGCAGTTCTATACATGTGTCACTATTTAGGTCAGTGTAGCACTGCGTGTCGCCTTAAATAAGGGTGATTTAGGGTGTTGAGGTGACAGGGAGACGTAGCAGCGGCCACGCCATAACACTAATAGTCACTATTTTAAACAATACACACCTTCTGCTACTAAATCACTAGCAACACAGGCTCCTTCCTTATAATATTATATCTTAATATGTGATACATCAAAACTCCTTAAAACCCAAGCATTCCAAAATAAAATGAGAAAATAATACAATAATGTTGAGTTGACAATTCGAGCGGCGATAAGCGGTCTAATTTGCAAAGAAGAAAGGAAAAAAAAAAAAAAAAAAAAAAAAATGGAGTCCGTTATATCCGATGTCCGTTACATCGAGGTCCGTTAAATCGAGGTTTGACTGTACTGCACTCACCCTCTGCCATTTGCATTCGCCTGTGTGAGCACAACACAACAGAGATGCTTCCACGGCGAGGTAACCACGATTTTGGCTCGCAACTCATAGCAAAAAATCGACCGAGCGACTGCTCGTATCTCGGAAAACTCATAAGTTGGGGCACTCGTAAGTCAAAGTACCAGTGTACTGAAGAATATGTTTCACTAATAACATCTCATGCCAAGGAGTATGGTAGCCTCCCTCAAACGCCATTTCATGAATCAACAAAATCTTTAATCAGCCTCAGGGTGTGGAGTCTGATTTAGAAAATTCTGACTGCGATTCCGACTCCGACTCTAGGAAATCTCATGGTTGTGATTCAGACTCTGACTTTGCCTCCCTTCCCCCTCCCTCTCTTCTGCAGTACAGTA
The DNA here is from genome assembly GCA_016584305.1 of Chionoecetes opilio. Lineage (NCBI taxonomy): Eukaryota > Metazoa > Arthropoda > Malacostraca > Decapoda > Majidae > Chionoecetes > Chionoecetes opilio. Next base: position 77,998 of record JACEEZ010020526.1, on the reverse strand, counting down.
GTAGGCTTACTGCATTACTTATACATTTTCAAGTTCATCCATATTATTAGTGTATATAAAGTGTAAATGAATAAAATAGATCAGTGAATTTGAATAACTTATCATTCTAATTTTGTATTTATGTTTATTATTGTTATTCTGCTGTGATATACAATGTGGTATTCGTAATCATAAGTTATGGGATGAAAATAAATGTAAAATAGAAGATGCAAATAATTTCATGATATTCAAATACTAGTGCAGTTTTAGGCTTTGATTGCTTTGCAGCCTGTGCCATCATTAATCAGACATCTGAAAGAAAAAAATAGGGTAGGGGGTCACCCCATAGAACGTGTTCGCATAGAACTTTTCCCAAATAGAAGGGAACGACCTAAAATATTATATCAAAATTTTTGGGGGAAAAACGAATGTGTTTCATTTTACATAGAAACAATTCGCCTTTAAAAAGTAGGGAAAATCCGAAGATTTCGATAAAAGGGGCGCCAAAAATCTTCCCAGAAGGTCAGGTGAGTGACGTGGGATGCGCTTTGGGGACGTCACGTCGTCTGAGTCGTTTGGGCAGTACTGGGCAGGGAGGGGGAGAGGGAGACAGTCAGCCTTTTTTTTTTGGCCCCCGTGAAAAACCCACACATACACTCCTGAGGGAAAATTTTACGCTTCATTGAACTTTGGGCCCAAGTTTTTGTTTGGGGGCCCATCAAAAGGGCCGCGAGAAACAGTCCGTAAAGAAAAAAGCGATCAAATTACTTTTGTAAAGAAGGAAGTAATAGAGAAAAAACAAAAGGGGCGAGGGAAAAACGGCTTTTGGACGTTCGTTGGGGCCTTATTAAATCCTCCTTTTAGGAAAAATTTGGGAAAAAAGATGACATTTAAAAGGGAAATTAAAAGGGCAAATGGAAACCCTCTAAACAAAAAAATAGGAAACGACCCCAAACGATGAAAAAAGGATCTACAGGGGAATGGTACTAAAGGTTTGGCTAAATAAAAAAAGAGAAAAGATTTGAAACCTTTGGGGAAAAAAAAGCAGATCAGGGGACTGGCTACAACTTTTTATCCACCTTTTGTCAAAAGGGGGCCATTGTGCCCTTGGGCCCTTTCAAAGCATAAACCTGGTTGGTTTTTGGTTTTTTGGGCCAAAAGGAGTTTCGCAACATCTTTTTTTATGGCGAATCTGCATCCCCCGACACATTTCCCCGGTGATATTTAAACCCCAGCTGTATAAAAGGGAATTTTTTGAAGAAGGGGGCTATTTTCCCCCTGATTGATCTAAAAATTTTGGAGAGGCTGGGAGCCGTAAAAAAAAAAACCAAAATCCCCCTTTTTGTGTAAGTCTTGAAACGGGCCGGGGGGAAGGGAAAGGGAAAAAAGCTGTTTTCACTGTGCTGTTCTGTTTGAAACTTGACTGGTAGCAAAAAATGAACCCTTTAAAGGGTTCATACTCCCCGCACACCCAAGAGGGCAAACAAATCACTTTCTGACATGCCCAAAGGGCCTATTTTAAAGGGAGGGAAAACTGCCAAGGGCGGGATGAATTCCTACACTGCGTAAGGGCCTTTCAAGATGTTTGTTCCAGATGCAAGTGGAATTTGTCAGCAGCTAGATGTTCCTTTAAGGTCTTGCGACTTTTGGAAACTGCCCGGCCCTTCCTTTAAAACCTTATAGACTTTCATCCGAATGTAAAAGTAGTGTTTTTTTCCCCCCAGCCCCTTCAGTCATGCAGCCCCTTGTTTAGGAAGTTATAGTTGCCCCTCACTTTGGCGATTTAATACCGTAAATGGGGTGTACAAGTCGACTCTTTGAGCCTGAAAAATTTTTCCAAAAAACTGGGGGTTCACATATAGGGGCATGGGATAATGTGGGGTTTTTGAATACAGCTGTTTAACAGCTTGGAAACAGCTGATCACGTTTGAAACACTGAGGGGAATGCCATTAACCCAAGGGCCGAGCAACTACAATATGCGCCACCCCGGGTGACCCTTTCGGGGGGTTTTAGTAACCTTGTAAGCCTGTTCAGTGTAAAAAGGTCATTAAGCTGAGTGTCCCCAGTGTAGCGGACCTAGTTTCATAGCTGTGTGGGGTTGTGGGCCACGGCGGTTTTTTTTATCACTAGCAAATGGCGGGGGGCACGTAAGTGCAGTCTAGTCATCTCCCCGGGGTTTTAAACGGCGTGTTTTAATATAAATTCAGTAGTAGCGGTATACAGGGGTTTTGGGTGTTTTCAATGAAAACAAGAGGGGGGCCCCTATTAAAATTTCATATCTTCATATAGTGTTGTGGTGAGGTATTTGCGACAGTTTACCATATACCTCCCTACCTATCCACTTTTAAAGTTTTGGGCCTAAAGTAGCCTACCGTTTTTTGGGGCCGCTTAACAGCAAGAATAGGCCAAAAACCCGTAATCTTGAGCTAATAATTTTGAGGTCGACTTGTAGCCGCAATTTACGTATTTTGCCAAACCATCGCCAAAATTTTAATTTCCCCAAAAACAAATTACTTTCAAGGGGAAAATATCTTTAAATCTTTTTTTGAGAACCCGGGGTTCCCCTTTGCCTCTTTTTTTGTACTTTTAACTGCTTAAAAGCAAAACATTTACATGAAACATTAACAGCAATAAAAAAGACAATAGGATAAAAAATTACACTGGGTAAAAAAAACTTTTTTTTTAAAAACGTCGGGGTTTTCCAGTAAATTTAGACATTTTTGATCCCCTTTGAGTCCAAAAATGACCTTGGTTTTGCCAATCAGGTCGGGTTTTTTTTGCACAAAAATTTTAAAAAAAATGATTTTCGAAAAAAAAAAAAATTCTGGGATCAAGCTGAGAAACCCTGATGATTTTTTCTTTTTCCCCAAAGAAAAAAAAGTCAGCGTACCCCAAATTCTTCAGTTTTTTTTTTAGTCCACAAATTGATAAGCTATTATAAATATTAGTATAAGAATGAGCGTTACGTGACAAAAAGTTCAGAGTTCAGGGGCATAAATGGGGTTTTTCTTCGATTCCCGTGTGTGAGCAGTGGGGTTTGTCTTCTTCAGCGACCAGCATAGTCCCCCACATGACGCGTCCCACCTCCCCTGGTACCTTCCCCCCCCCTTTGGGCCATGTTGAGGAACCTTTCTCCTGTCGTGCCATCCCCCCAAGGTTTTCAGAAACTTCTCATGTGTGGAACAGGAAGTGCTCAAATACTCAAAACCCCCGAGTTTTTGGAAGGCCTCTACATGCTGCTGACGAGTTTTGCGGGGTTTGCTCCCTTTTCGTGTTCCCGGGAAGTTGAAACCACCTGCAAAAACGTTTTCCCACGCGGACATCAGCGTTTTCATGGGTTTTGGAACCTGTGCCTTTATGAGCTCCCGTATTTTGGGGGGCCATCGAAATGCGGCCCTTTCAGCTTCTCAATGGTCATTTTTTTCCCAGGAAGGCTCGGCCAGGTAGTTAAAGCCCCTCCCACCTTGTCCAGACGCGCGTGAACTTTTTCTTTAAACCCCAACCAAGTGTGCGGGGGGGGATAATATTTTCCCGGTAAACAAGGGGTTTCTTTTTATGATGTTTCTCGCCCCCAGGTACAACTGCTCTGCCCCGGCCACTCTTTTTTTTAATAGTTTTGGGCTCTGTTCGACGCCACATGCATAAAAAGCAGGGGTACTTCGGAACCCCCGGATGCGACCAAGTAAAAGTTCACCATCTTCAAGTCGACCCAGTGATCCTTTGGGGCTGCTAAATTTTGGGTTTTTGTCGGCACGTATTCCTGCTTATATTTCTCTTGAGATTTGTGCCCGTGCGCAAGAGGGATTGAGGGAACGGGTTTCCCCTTTGGGGGAGGAGCACACACTTAAAGGCGCTTAAGCTGTAAATGAAGATCCCCCAATCTCTGGGGATCGTATTGAGGACGCCGAGTTTACAAGAAGACCGGCACACCCGGCAGTACCGGGTCTTCCCCCGGGCAGAAGTAGCCCAGTGGGCCTCATGCCTTTACGAAAGAAAGTGATACGCGCGCCCTTCCCAAAGTAGATTTTCTTTGAGTCTGGGGAAAAGCTGAGGAATCTTGAAAAATGAGATCCCCAACCAGATCATTAAACTCACATTGTAAAAGGGCTGCGGGGGTATCTTGGCTTTATCTCTTCTTCGAATCCTCGCTCGCGTACTGGTGGGCCCCGTCGCGCTGTGGGAAGCTTGTGAACGCCGGGGGGGCAGGGGAAATTTTTTCGCATGAGCCAGTGGGCGGGGGCAGATGGGGGTCGGGGTCTGGAGGGGTTTCGATTCTTCCGGTTGATCCATTAGTATTTATGGGGCAGAAGAACAATCCGATGCATGGTAAAAAGGCTCCCTCCAAACCATCGGAATCCAAATTTAGTGAATTTTTGCGCCCTTCGTCCACCGCCGGGGGTATTCCACGCAGTCTTGCCACGTGTGCGGGGCCCAGGCTTATCTTGGTCACCCAGCTTGACTTAAAGTAAACCCCGTAGGCGGCTTACAATCCCCTGATGTTCTTCCCGTCCCTGACAGCGTGTATTTTCCGCGATGTAGCAGAAAACGTAGGATTTTTCCTGCATGACCCTGCGGGCCCAAAACCACACAATAAACTGAAAAAAAAAAGAAAGAGCAGCTGAGTTCAGACAATGAAATTTAGAATTTTTGAATTAGAAAATTTTGAATGGGGTAAAGGTGAGACAGGTATTTATTTGATTTGGCAATTTTGGAATTCCCTTTTTTTCGTGTCTGGCATTGAATTGAATATTCTTCAAGAAAAAAAATTGAACTCAAAACCCCCGATTTAGCATATGATAGTGTCAGGTAGGCCTAGGCTGTATCTCAAAAAGTTGACTGATAGAGCAAAATCAAAGTGATATTCGGACTCAGAACACCAAATTAGTCTAAATCAAATGAGAAACCCCTGACGATTTTTTGCTGTTTACCAGGTTTTAGCCTTATTTTCCATGATTTTTAGAGTTAGGCGCGATGGGTTTCTGCGCCAAGTTTTTTTCGTCGATGAAAAACCCCCCTTCCCGCTGCCGCTCAAAACGTAAAATTTGTATCTCGTGTCGCCGCTTCCCTGGGGTACCTCGCTAGGGGACCCCCGTGCCACCACCATGGTCATCTTTCCAATGGAGAAAAAAAATCCCCCTTCCCGGGTGCTCCCTCACTCCCCCGTGGCTGCCCCCACAAACACTCACGGCCCCCCTTTGGACGAGCCTAGTCTTTGAAAAGACCGAGTTTTACCCTTTTGACCTCATTTTTACTTTAACTGCTTAAAAACAAAGACATATTACATGAAACATTAACAGTAATACAAAAGACAATAGATAATAGAATAAAAAAAAGATGTTATTACCCCTGAATTTTTAGAGTTAACCCTTGTGAGACGTTTTGAGGTGGTGGTTGTGTAGGCGGTGGTGGTTGTGGCCGTGTGTTACCTTTTTCCACTTCATTTTTCCGTTTTTTTTTCCCCTTGGGCCTTATCGTCACCTACTTCCCCGAGCCCCCGTACTTGTAGATGCCATAGTCTAGGCAAAAGCCAAAGATACCCTATAGGAGCAAAAAAAAACGCAGTCGTCAAGATCGCTGCCGGAAAAATAACAAACACCAAATTTATGCTTTCGGGCGGTCATTTTGGACCCCACATTCTTTTCCAAACAGCGCGCTCTCCCCAAAATGAATTTTAAGTGCCAAATTGGGATTAGGGGGCCTATTTTAGAGATTTTAGGGTTCATCCTAACCCTGCGACCTAAGATTCGAGGGGAAAATCTAAAAGCGTTTTTAAATTAGGGGAGGAATTTTAGGGTTTGCCTAAGACGTCGGTAAGGGCGAAGCACTGAGCGCTACATTTTGCAAGTGTTCGATTTTGGATAACAGAAATATCACTACAAAGAGTATCAAAAAGGGATAAAAAAAATCGAGAAAACATAAGATTAATATTTCTAGACAATTTCTTAAGACTACAAGAAATTCATATACATTTCCCTCCTGAGTTTGGAGTTTCTTTTTTCACAGGCATAGCGTTAACTCGAGGCGCGAAACCTGGTATTTAAAAAACTGTAAAAAGCTTTTTTAGTCACTTTCTCCCCCCAAAATACCCCGAAAAATGCCCCGAACCCTTTTCCACCCAGCAGGAAAGGGTACCGGGGGTTTTCCCGGGGGGTGTGACCCCCCTCCCGGGGGGGTCAGCCAAAATGAGGGAAGGGAGGAGGGGGGAGGAGAGGACCTACACTTGACTTGATTTGGGGTCACCCAGCTGATGCTGTCGGTGAACCTTGGTCCGGCTTTTCCCAACACATATATTTTTTTTGGAGGAAGAAAAAAGGGGAAGGGCAAAACTATGTTTTTCATTATTTCCCCCTCTTTCCTCTCTCTGCTCCTTTCTATGGTCCCCCCCCCTGAGGGGCCCCCTCCCTCTCTTCTCTCTCATGAGTGCTCCCCAAAAGAATTCTCCAAGAATTTTTTTACACTTTAAGCCACACGACTTCACTCCTCCACTCAGCACACCCCCCAGCGGGTACTCCATCTGCCTATCTACACTCCTCTCTCATCCCTCGCCATTTTTCCCTCCGACTTCCCCTACCACTACCTCAAACATCTTTGTTCTAGCATACTCTACCGTTCACTTTCCAGCTCAAGTATCCACATTTTCTGCACTCTGTCTCACACATCATCCCTTTTTTGCTAACCCCATTTTTCCATCTTAGCTACATACGATTTTACCTCTTTAGCGATATTTTATCTTGATATTACCGAAGGTATAAAATTTTACTCCACTACGAGGGGCCAAAAACCCCCACATCTGCCATTAACTATACCTTGATTGCAAGTCCATCCGAAGGCCACAGGGGGGGGACATGCCCCTCAATCACAACCCATCACTTTAAAAAACCCCTGCCTGCGCCCCCACGGGCAGGGCCAAACCCCTCACACCCTCGAGGAAACCCCCAGTGCCTACCTCCCACCCCGGGAGGCACCCCAAAACGGTGCTGTGGGCCCCCCACACACCACACCGCTCACTGTGTGACACAGAGTGCGTCTAGGAGGTCCTTACAACGGATTGCTGTATGGCTGCAGTGACCAACAAGGATGCTAAACCCTGAAAGACCTAAATACTTATGGTTTGAGCTAGTATTTAAAAGCCCCGTCTCCTAATTTTACCAAAAAAAGGGAAAAATTGGAAGTAAAAAAAAAAGAAAACAAGGATGGAGGAAGTGTCGGGGAGGTTTTCCGCCGGGCCCAAATTTTTGGGGCTTAAATCCCAAAGAAAAAGACATTTAGGGTGAAAATGAACAAGAAGAGTCGTAATGCTGAAAATGTAGTTCACAAATTTAATGATAACTAGAGAAGAGGGAAAAAAAGTGTTCTTTTGGGAAAAAGAAAATACTATTTGAAAAATTGAGTGGATGATTAAACAAGACGATAAAAAAGGTAGTAAAATGCACGCGGGGAATTTTATTCATACAAAAGAAAGGAAAATACACAAGAGGAAATGAAAGATGAAAGAAAACATGGAAGATAGAACGGGAAAAAGACCAAGAAACTTCCCCCCAAAAAAATTGAAGATCAAGAAAATAAAAAGAAAAATCGACCAAAAAGTAGTCAAAGTGATAAAAAAAAAGGACATTATAAAAATCAGTGGACAAAAAGAAATGTTCCCTCATTTTTGGTTTGAAGAAAAAGTGCTCCCCCAAGAAAAACATAAGAAAAGGAAAAAAAAGAAAGGGGGCAAAAGAAATTTTTAAAGTAGCAAAGAAAATACGGTGATAAAAGAAGAAATAGAAGAGATATACTAGGTTAGGAAAATATAAGGGGGAGGGGCCCCCCCCTTAAAATTTATTTTTAGGTCACAAAATACAGCACTAGATATATGTCTAAGGCAGGGAAAACTGGAAAAGACGAAATATAAAAATAGGATAAAAAAGATATAAATGAGGAAGAAGGGGCCAGATTAAATGTACTGTTTAAAAAAGCCAAAAAAAAAAATAAAATTGAGAACGGAAGAGGAAAAAAAAAATTCTATGGGAGATTTTTAACCAAAAACTAAAAAGTGGTTCTAAAAGAAAAAAGAGTAAAAAAAAGACAGTTCAAAGGAAAATAAAAAAAGGATGGGGGGGATCGTACACAAATATAAATGGCTATGTCAACATTAACAAAAATAAACGTTACCTGGGCCAAGAAACCGACATAAAGGTTAGTAAAAACAAAGTGAGTGATTTGAGGGTCCCGTTGGGGAGGGTAAATATAATGTATGGGGCAAAACAGAAGTCAAAAAGGGGGAGGGGTTAATGGTTTTAAACAAGGAAGGATGTGGTGTGGGGAAGGGGGTAAAAGGAGAAGGTAGGAAAGGGGTGTTAAAGGTAGATTTGGTGATGAAAAAGGAAGAATAAGAGACTTATACTCGTATACGTTCCCCCTAAGCCAAAATTCCTGGGGAGAGAAAGTATAAAGACGAAAAGAGACACAAGAAATGTTTAAAAAAATACAATGGAAAATTGTGAAAAACAAAATTTTGATGGGGTTTTTAACTGCAAAGAAGTTTGCTAGGAAGAATGGTATACGAAGGAGGAGAAACTCATGGGTGGTATTTTTTTGGATTTGGAAATAAATAACATTATGACCTGGTTTAAAGAAAACACAAGATTCGGGAAGTGAAGAACCATCAAGACTAGCCCTCTATTGACGAAAGAATAAAATAATTTAAAGTAAATTATCAGTCCCCCTTTGGGAAAAGACGACCGTACTTTTTAAATTTGAAAAAAAATTATGAAAAAAGAGGGGAGAAGAGAAGAACAAAAGATAGGAAGATACAATTATGGAAAAGCAGAGACGTTTAAGAATATTTTCAAAACGCGGGAGTAATTTCCATGAGCAAGGATACCCGAAAAAAGGGGATGAGTTCATCAGAATTTACACCAAGGAAAAATATTATTTTCCAAGGTAAAAGAAATCAGAGAAAAAAAAAAAAGGGGAATCAGAGAAAAGTATCAGAGAAAAGGAAACAAATGAATATTTTAAGAAAAGTAATTAGCAAGACTAGAAAGAGAAAAAACAGGGAATATTGGGGGAAAAAAAGGGAGGTATAAAACCTTTTGGGAAAGTACAAAACAACTGGGAAATAAATATGTAAGAACCGAAGAAAGAAAAAGTAACTATGAAGGGAAATAATAAAAAAAAGTAAGAACAACCGAAACTTTTCTATAGATGATTAATGGGAAAAAAGAAAACAAGAAGGAAAAGATAAGCTGAAGGTAGAAGGCATAGTGTACGAAAATCATTTCAACAGGGTAGGTGAGAAAAAGTGCTTACAGATTATTTACAAAAGAAATGAAAATTTAACGAAAAGTAAAATCAAAAAAATATAAAGGGAAAACATAAAAAAAGACGTAATAAAGTAAAAAGGCGAATGGAAAATCAAGATGTGAAAAAGCCCCCCGGGGCCAGAGGAGTGTCGAATGGGGTAAGAAAGGTCGTAACCAACTACAGGAAAATTACTGAGTTTTCCCAAGAGAGCAAGCCCGCTTGATTTGGAAAAGAGCAAATATTTGCCAATTCACAAAGGAGAGACAAAAAAGAACCTTAAATTACAGGCCAGTATCTTAAAAGTGTATGGCAAAAAATGTGTAAAAAAATTTTGAAGGGCGATGGTTTTAAAACTTGGAAGAGACAAACACACTGCGGTGGCCATTTGGATTTGAGGAGGGTGTATGTACAACGAATTTATTTAAACTTTTCCCCGGAGTGATCGATGTGACACGGAAGAGAGGGGGGGTCATTGCATATACTTGGACCTAAAAAAGGGATTTTTAAAGTCCTCCAAGAGACTCTCTGGAGCTAGAACTGTAAAGGGTTGAAGGTGGGTTTGCTAAGTGGGTGAAACTTTTGAGCAACAGAGAGATGAAAAAAAATAAAAATCAAATCAGAAAAGGTGCGTGGATAAAAGGGTTTCCCCAAAGGGTCAGTATTGGGCCCCCGTGATGTTCTTGTCTATGTAAATGATATGACAGAGGAGTGAACGTTATATGAGTTATTTGCTGATGATGCTAAATTACTAAAAAAGTAGAAATAAAGAGGTTGTGGGTCCAAAAGGGTCTAGATAAGATTTCAGAAAAGTCAACTATGGAAATGGGAGTTTAAGCTAAAAAGTGTAAAGGATGGAAGTGGGCAGTAGCAAAAAGAAAGAAAGGAAAGTATTCGAGGGAAAAGAATGGATAATCAAAACAAAGGTCGAAAAAGATTTTGGAGTATGGGTTACGGACAATTTGTCACCTGAGAAGCATATAACCCCGATCACAGGCGTACATATCAGTTGCTGGGAAATAAGAAAGGCATTCAATATCTGGGTGAAGAGATGGTTAAAGAAATTGATAATTCTGATTCCCAAGGTTGGGAAAATGCGGCAGTGTTTGGTCACCACATAAAAAGAAAGGGTGTAAAAGGGAAAATTGAAGAAACAAAGTGCGCACAAAAAATGCCTCCAAGCCTGAGAGCTTTAAAAATGAGGAAAAATTTTTAAAACTAAAAAATCCCAAATCTTTGGAAAAAAAGAAAAGGGGAGATTTTATTTGTAGTATGAGCATCAATGGGCTGGAAAAAATTATAGAGAAGATCTTTTGTGTGGGACGATGAAGTGCAAGAGGTCATGGAAGAAATTGAAAGGAAACATGCAAGAGGGGCTAAAAAAACAGCTTCCCTTAGAGCATAGAACCTGGAAAAACCTGATGCAAAAGTGTTTAAGCAAGAAGTATTCAGGACTTCAAAGGCAAAACTGGATAAAGTAATTTTTAGACGGGACAGTACGAGCATACTCTTTTCCCCTTTTGTTACAAAATAGGGAAATACACAAACAAACCCCACGAAAAGGGGGAATTTTATACAGTTATAGAGCATCATCACTGGGGAAACAATTTTAAGAAAAAAAAAATTGTTGAGTTTTGATTTTTGAGCTTATTTAGACTAAAAATTTGGGAGCTGTTCTAAAACGAGTCAGTTTTTTTCTAGCACGTCAAGTTTTTTCTCCACGCTTACCCTCCAAAAAGCAAAATTTCCCCTTGTGAGCTGTAGTAAAAAAATTCTACACAAAGGCAATTTTTTTGGCGCGTCCCTATTGGGCATTCGGTCTGTCTTGGAAAATATGGAGATGTAAAAAGGTCATTGAGTTATTGCAAATGACAAAAACAATTTGGTCATCTTGTTTACCTTAAAATGGGGGTCCTTCCTTTTTGGGCAACAACGTGGTACCAAAGGTCCCTCTTTCTCTGTATGTGGGTACGAGCTAGAGAGAAGCTTTTGGGTCAGAGAATGGCCTCCGAGATTTCTTAAACCTGGGGATCCTAACATTGTCTGAGCCCCTTGTTGACAGGAAGAAAATTATTCCCCACCTCTGCACATAAAACTGGGCTCATTAAAAAATTTGTAAAACATTGTCACTATGGGGACGTTTGAAGTACTCATTTGGCTTTCCTACGTCAATTTTAAAAAATCCCCCCGTGTGTTTTGATGGGCCCAAATTCGACAGCTCATCAAGATGAACATTTTAAAGGTACATGTAGATCTTGAAAAAGAATGCTTGGCTAAAAAAAAAAAAAAAAAAAAAAAAAAAAAAAAAAAAAAATCACAAAATTTTTTCAAAAAATTTGGAAAACAAAAGTTTTTCCAACATGAGTATTCCCAAAAGTCATTTTTTGCATAACCATCTTGCCCAAATTTCCGGAAAATCTTGGTGCTGCTAGCGACGAGCAAGGTGAACGATTTCACCCAAGATTTGAAGGTTTTGGAAGAAAGTTACCCGGGTAGATGGGATGTGCATAGATGCTGCTATTTTGGAGCACAAACGCGATAGTCCTCAAGTTAACATCCAGACAAAGTACAAACGTAAAATTTTATTAACATGCACACAATTATAGCCTTATCCCTTTTTAAAAAAATGATAAATTTTAAAAAAACTTTTATATGCCTATTTCTTTTATTTTTCATTTGTATTTAACATTTGCAACTTTTTATAAAATAACACTGTTTCTGTTTTTACAGTATTTTTCATATTTTTTAAGAAACGAAAATCCTACAGTTCAAAAACTTGACGTGATAGAGAAAAACTGAGATCAGTTTTGGATTCAGCACCCAAAAATTACTTAATAACAAGTGTCAGACCTAACTCAACAAAAATTTGTTCCCCAGTGGCATCAATGGGTCTGGAAAAAATTGATAGAGAAGATCTGTTTGTGTGGGACGATAGAAGTACAAGAGGTCATGAGAAGAAATTGAAAAGGACAACATGCAAGAGGGACATAAAAAAATACAGCTTCCCGTATAAGTCGGTATATTGTAGAGACTTAGTTGGGTGAGTTAAATATGTACGTCCAACTTGTACACATTTATTTAGAGTCCAATAATGAACATAGAATATTTACAACCAATTATGTAGTGATACCAAGCCAGGGAGTGTTTGATGAACGCTTGTGAGGAGCGTCTTGGTAGCGTGTCTTGGTACAGCCAGGGAGTGCCAGGGATGAGTTGTTGTAGCGAGTGTGTTCCGAGGCTTTCTCTCTCTTCCTCGTGATTCTGGCTTCTTATCACTTCTTGTTGATCCTATACTTTATGCTGACAACTAGGCATTTGTCCTGTGACATACTTAGCTCGGGCTTTGAGAGTGCAAGGTGTTCATGGGTCTCACGGTGAAACAGAGGAGGAAAGATAAATGTATAATTATATATATATTACATAGATATATAATTATATGTTTATAATGTTTCTAAAAATATACTGTTTCTTTTGATGTTAAGTACATGCACATATCCTATATGGAAGCTATAATAAGTGTGACACTTGTGTGATATTAGTTGTAATTCACTAGTAATAGTTATGGAAGTTATTATATATGTTAGGAGTAAAAACTGACTGACATTGCTTGGGCCGCTATATAATTTGTCCTCAAATTAGGCACATAAGAATTAGCTAGGGAATAACAAATGGTACACGTAACTAAAGGCTAAATACATATATAAAATATAAACTATAAACTTCCCAAAGCATAATTCCTATCGCTAAAAGTGAGTAAACTCTGAGCTAAATACACAGAAAAATATGGAAAACAATGGATTACATGATGTTCAACATCAAAGAAAATGACATGGCCGAGTAAAATTATATACATATATGTGTCAGTACTAGTGTGGGTAAATCCATAATGTGCAAATATCACTGTTAATAAATGTCAAGTGTAAGGTGTAGCAAGTGTACGTGTACCGTAGACGGTAGCTAGCAAACTCAACTGTCAGCGAAAGTAGCTGTGAAAATTACAGGGAAAAATTGAAAACTTAAAATTTCAAGTAAAGAAATTGTAAACTTAAATCTTCAAGTAAACGTTAAAAATCGTGAATGAGTCAAGTAATGACGAAGGCTCATCGGACTGTAGAGCTGCTGCTGTGTGCATAGTGTGTGGGCAAATCTAAGTTTGCCAAAAATCATACATAAATGATAATAAATCAATCCTATTGTAGAATTTTTTTTGACATCATCTAATGTAAAACTGACTGGTAGAGAAATTAAATGAAGATTACACATTTGAATGAACTTCAGAAAGCATGGTGATGTATAACAGGTAGAGTGGTGAGCACTCTTGTATTGATCTTGTAAGAAACATGCTAAAAATAAAGCATGATTAACCATTAAAATATGTATTATGCATGAGGACAAGAAACTGTCACGCAGGGGAATAACATTTTGATTTAGTGTTTTCCACACGAGTGATAAAATAAACTGTACACCAAAATTTTTGTTTCCACGGGAGTGGAATAGGAAAAGCTTCCTAGTGGAGGTAAATCTTATCAAGGGAAATGCACAGCTAGTTGGTGAAGCATTTCGAGCTATAAAATGATAAGGTGGGCATATTTGGTATGACGTGGAATAATACATTAATCCTAATTATGGCAAATTTTATATGCAACAGCTGAAACCTTTTTATTGGAAAAAAAATAACTGGGCACAGTTTGACATGATATTTACGTTATCTGCCATGAAAGGAGACCAAGTGTCCGACATGCATGGAGTTCTCAGAGAATAGCAAAGATGTTGATGGGAAAGTTACATTGAACAGAGAACCATGTAAAATTCTAGATAGGGTATAAATTTTCAAATATGTTGATGGTGCCATGTGGTAGCAAAGAACTGCTTTATCAATCCTTACTGAGAGGAAGAAAATTTCAGCTGTGGGTAATACAATTATATCCTTCAATGGTGAACAATGTTAAGAGAGATAAGTTTAATTGTGATCAATCAATGTTTTCTGAGGTCTGTATTAAGACAAGTAGTCATTGGTAATTTCTCTGCGAGTTTGAATGTGGTAGTAAGCAATATTAAATGGTTAGTTAGTTGTACATAGGTAATACATGTGAGCATCAAGTATGAAAATTGTTCTGGAGGAACTGCTGGTCATGCATATAGTACCTAGATTAGTATGTTAGTAAGTACATAATCCTATCATTCAAATAGTGATCGTGGTACAACAGGAAAAACTAAGTAATTCATTCCTGTAGTGAATGTAATTCATGTATGCATTTAATATATGGGTTAGTATTTCATGCAAGTAAATAATGTATTTCTACAATAAGTGCATAATAATTCCTTCAATTGAGGAAGAATGAATGTCATGCAAAGCACTGTGGTGCAACTTTAACAGTTACATAATAGTATTCTAATGTGAAGAGATATACATAGGTTATCAAGGTTCTGCTATCCATTAGAGTTTCTATCATGCAAGAGTTACAAGGTAAACATGGTAACTATATCAGTTTACTAGTAGTTGGTCAGAACAATATGTAGCTAAACCAAAAAAAATTCGTAAAACATTTCATCAATGTTAAGTATTTTCAAAAATGTAAATAACATTGTCTTAGTGTGTTGTGTAGACCTTTTCCTAAAAAGAGAACAACACACATTAAAATTCAGAATACATGGTAAATTTAAAATCATCAGGTGAACTGATATAAAATGTAATGATATGAAATGGTATGGAATGGAATGACACTACTGTTTCTGCGTGTGTGACCGCAATTTTTGACGGTATTCATTTGTAGCAGTGTGTGTGTCATCATTAACTACAGGTGTGTCCTGTGTTTTAGTATTTGGGCATGGCAATTCTTCACCTGTATCTAATCCTCTAGCTACTCGTTTAACCTGGTCAATATGGACTGTCTTTGCATGGTATTTATAAATATGCTGTATAGTCATTTTGTGTCCATGCTCAATGGCAATGACCCTGTAAGGTCCTTCAAATGTAGAATCTAACTTTGACATTAAGTGTTGTACCTGAAAGTATACTACATCACCTATAGCAATTGGCTTTTCTGGTATGGGCGTTGATACTTAATCATGTCCTCTCTGGACAAATCAATAGCGTCTGTTACACGCTTGTATATTTTCTGAAAATCAGCTACTCTTACTGTTACGTAATCATCAAAATTATATATTGGCTGTGTACTCTGCTCTAGAAGAGTGTAAGGAAGTCTTTTGTCTTGCCCAAATACAATGAAATGTGGTGTTTCACATGTGGACTTGTGTAAGGAAGAGTTTAGTGTGGCAGACACTTGGGGCATCCATTCATCCCAGTGGGAACTATATGGTTGAGCTAATGACTTCAGGAGTTGTATAATCTTCCTATTTTGTCTTTCTACCATGCCGTTGCTGCTAGGGTGATAGCTAGTTATGTTACATTTGTTTATGTTGAAAAGTTTGCAAATTTCAGTGAGAATTTGATTGTTAAACTCGGTACCATTGTCCGAGAGCAATGTGGATGGTGTATTGAATTTAAAGAAAACCTCATCCGTAAGTGCTTTAGCAACTGTTAGAGCCGTTTTGTCCTTCAGTGGGACCAAAACTGAAAACCTAGAAAAATGATCAATGGCTACTAACAAGTATTGAGAACCAGATTCTGTTAGTGGGAGTTTTAGCAAGTCAATGGCTATTGTCTCCCAAGGTCCTTTAGGTGTAGGATAAGGTAGCATAGGGGCAGGTTTACCAACTGAACCCTTTGTTTCAGCGCATGACTGACATTTATCTATGTGAGCAAAAATATCACGGCGCATGAATGGCCAAAAGTATTCTAAACGTGCTTGGTGGAAACATCTATCTTTCCCTGGGTGACCTGCAAGGCTAGAATCATGTAAAAGGGAAAGAATTCTGGGTATAAGTGTAGAAGGGACTATCAGCTGTGTAACCTGGCGTTTAGGTTCCTGTCCTGTCGTGAGATATGTATCTCGCACCAAAAGGTTGTATTGTAGCCTAAACTCAGTAAGTGGGACAGGTAATTTTGGCAATTGTGTATCATCACCTGACTCCAAGTAGTAAATGATGGGAGTACAGAAGGAATCATTTCGCTATTCCTCTTCAATGTTGGGAATAGCGATTTGGTTGTCATGTTCAGGTGTTGCTGTTACAAGTGCAATATTTTGTGATAATGAATCAGCAACGTAATTCACTTTGCCCGGCAGATACTCAAATTTTGGGTGGAAGTCTAGTATTGTCAGGAGCCAACGTGCTAATTTGCCTGACAGTTCCTTTGAATTGAATAATTCTACTACAGGTGCATGGTCTGTTTTAACAAGAATGTTATACCCATAAATTACAGATTTGAAATGCTTTAAAGACCATACGACCGCCAGAGCTTCCTTATGGGTGGTTGAATAGTTACGCTCTGCGGGATTAAGAGTTCTGCTGGCATAAGCTAATGCACGCCATTTACCTCTATCATCCTTCTGCATCAGCACAGCACCAAGGCCTACATCTGATGCATCTGTGAAGAGTGTAAACTGGCGTGTAAAATCTGGGTAAGCAAGGACTGGGGCATCACACAACAATGCCTTTAATCTAGAAAATGCTTGCTCTTGTGGAGCTTCCCATGAAAATGCTACATCTTTCTTTAAGAGATGTGATAGTGGACTTGTAATTCGTGAATAATCCATGATAAATTGTCTGTAAAAACCACTGAGGCCCAAAAAACTTCTGAGGGCTTTGACATTCTTAGGGGTTGGAAAATTTATCATTGCATCAACCTTAGACGTGGTAGTGTGTAAACCTGTGGCATCCAAAACATGACCCAAGAAAGAAATGTGTTTCTTCATGAAGGAACATTTTGTTAGTTTAACCTTCAAATTAGCATCTTTAAGTTTAGAAAGTACTCTGTCTAGTGTTCGTAGGTGAGAGTTTGTGTCGGGGGTACAAATAATTATGTCATCCAGGAATGCAAAAACTGTATCTCCTAGTAATTCTGAGAAAACAGTATTGATTAAATATTGAAAATCTAATGGTGCGCCTGCTATTCCAAATGGTAATTTTTTGAAAGCATAATGGCCTGCAGGAGTACTGAACGCTGTGAGGTCCTTAGATACCTCATCTAATGGGACCTGCCAGTATCCACTGACAAGGTCCAGTGTAGAGAACACTTTCTTATCAGGACCTATGGACATCAGAATATCCTGCAATACAGGTAGAGGATACCTGGTTACTTGACAAACATCATTGAGGTGCCGATAGTCTACGACCGGTCGCCAATCGCCTGTTTTCTTAGGGATCAAAAATAATGGAAAATTCCATGGGCTGGTGGATGGTTCAATAACATCATCCTCTAACATTTTCTTAACCATGCCATCAAGTATAGACCTTTGTGAGTGGGGTAACCTATATGCTGGAATGTAGATAGGTTGTGTATCAGGTAGCAAAGGAATGTGATGTGTTATAAGGTTTGTCATACCTAAAGAATCACCTTGTATGGCAATTGTGTCATGAGTTGCAGTTAGTACTTGCAATAGTGCTTGCTTTGACTCTGGAAAATCCATATCCTCTAAGGAAGGACTAAGTGCATCCTGTACACACTGTACATGATCAGTGGCAGGGTCTCCAGTTGATAAAATGGGAGCTACTGGCAAAGTCGCAATCAGACCCACGGCCGTT
Source organism: Chionoecetes opilio (assembly GCA_016584305.1). Classification (NCBI taxonomy): domain Eukaryota; kingdom Metazoa; phylum Arthropoda; class Malacostraca; order Decapoda; family Majidae; genus Chionoecetes; species Chionoecetes opilio. Next base: position 60,084 of record JACEEZ010020526.1, on the reverse strand, counting down.
GGGTGCGGAATGCGCTGATGAAGCATGAGACGAGTGTGTCCGTCTCTCTCCACTCTCTGTAGTTGCTTGTAGACTCTTAGATTCTTGTAGGTAGTTGCTACTTGTAGGAGATGGTTGTTGATTGTAGTACTTGTAGATATAGTAGTTGACGGCTGAGATGCTCGTGGAGTTGTAGCAATTCTTGTAGACTCTGTTGCGGCTTGTAGGAGTTGATTGTAGTAGTAGAAGTACTTGTAGTCGCTGGCTGGCTTGTGCTGCATAGGTTATGGCTTGTATTTGTAGCTGTAGAGGTTATGGTTGTAGCGCAGGCTTGGTTATGGTTGTACTTGCTTGATGAAGATAAGTGTGGGTATCGTAACCTGTTGCTTGTGTTATAAGACTGATAAAATCAGTCACCACCGCTTATCCACCATTTATAAGTCGGTATATTGTAGAGACTTAGTTGGGTGAGTTAAATATGTACGTCCAACTTGTACACATTTATTTAGAGTCCAATAATGAACATAGAATATTTACAACCAATTATGTAGTGATACCAAGCCAGGGAGTGTTTGATGAACGCTTGTGAGGAGCGTCTTGGTAGCGTGTCTTGGTACAGCCAGGGAGTGCCAGGGATGAGTTGTTGTAGCGAGTGTGTTCCGAGGCTTTCTCTCTCTTCCTCGTGATTCTGGCTTCTTATCACTTCTTGTTGATCCTATACTTTATGCTGACAACTAGGCATTTGTCCTGTGACATACTTAGCTCGGGCTTTGAGAGTGCAAGGTGTTCATGGGTCTCACGGTGAAACAGAGGAGGAAAGATAAATGTATAATTATATATATATTACATAGATATATAATTATATGTTTATAATGTTTCTAAAAATATACTGTTTCTTTTGATGTTAAGTACATGCACATATCCTGTATGGAAGCTATAATAAGTGTGACACTTGTGTGATATTAGTTGTAATTCACTAGTAATAGTTATGGAAGTTATTATATATGTTAGGAGTAAAAACTGACTGACACCCGTATAGAAGCATAGAAGCCTGGAACAACCTTGATGCAAAAATGATTAATGCAAGAAGTATTCAGGACCTCAAAGGCAAGCTGGATAATAATAGATTTGGAGACGGGACAGTACGAGCAAAACTTTTTTCCTGTATGTTACAACTAGGTAAATACACACACACACAAAAACTTGTACGAAGCAGCGCGAAACTCGGGGAGATAATGCACGAAAGTTGGGATTTTAAGAATTTAGGACTGCGCGAAACTCGCAGATAGCGAAATTCGCATAGCGTGAAACTCGGGAGGGTACTGTAGTCGCCACCTGCACTAATGTCGCCAGGCACCATATATTACAAATTATAGCATCACTACTGATTTGTATGTGCCACTGAAGGTGATACACAGTAGTTTATATCATGACTATAATCTACCCTGTTTCAGCATTGTTTTATTCTTTGTATGTGCAAGTATATACGGTTTCAAATTTCCCTACTCGTTTTTTTTTAGGGCGACGACGACGGCGGGAGGACACTCTAAACATAAACACTAGATGGTGACCTTAGCGTAGCCCGCTACCAATGTCGCCACTCGGTTTTATTTTTGTAATTTGTTCATTCATAGCCATAATATGACACAGATGAAGACACAAAATGACACAGACTCTCCAGATAGCCCATTCTAACTTTCCTGAAATCATGAATGTAGAAATGTAAGTATTAATGCCACCAGAAGTCTGTAAATATAAAATAAACGTTGTCCTGGCGACTTTAGTGTTATCTACGGTACCTACTACAACAGCCGTCGGAAATTAAAAAGAACACAAGGGGGGTCTGGGGAAGGGCGAAACCCTCCCACTGAGGTTAGGTTACGTGATCAATGCCCACGTTAGGTTAGTTAACTAGCAGGAGGTTCTGCCCCCCCCCCCCCAGTTGTCAGGAGCATATTGGGTTATAATGGACGAGAACTGCGCAGTCGCTACCGCCGTTAATTACTACTTATGTTTTCTATATTATTTTTTGTTCAGTATACTTTGCAGTATTAATCAACTTCTGCATAACCCTCAAACCTTATACAAGTTGAAGTTCCCAAACTCGGCAACCTCGGGACCAGCGCCGAGCCGAGTAATGGAATTTTCCGACTTTTAGAACGTAGATATATTAAGGGGAAAAAAAACCATCCAACTTCTTCACAAGGTCAATTTTCTCAGAAATAGTTAACACATTGTTCTTCCTTTTCTTTTCACTTCCACCAGTAGGTATTCCTGGATGTTTGGGAGCCATAATACCAATAACAGACCTGTAGAAGTACACAAAATAACAGTGTACACAACTCTACAGTCACAACACCACTGAACAATAACAACAAACAAATCGGCGGGAGAAACCAAGCGGCCTAGTGTGGTGGCACCTAGCGGCCGACCCAGCAACTACGCCCAGGGTTTTGGGTGTTCTGCCGTGTTTTGGAAAATCCGGAACCATAGCCTAGTTTTGGGTGTTGCCGAGTCTTGGGATGCCGAGTTTGGGAACTTCAACCTGTATACATATTGTAGAAATTATATAGTTGTCTAATAGCGCATACAGATACACCCTCCCCGTCCAGAGGCCCCCTAACCCGTTAGGAGGTTAGGTTAAGGTTCGGTTTAATTTAATAATCCTGCCAGGGGGTCGAGGGGGAGGTTAGCCCCCCGTTAGGAGGTTAGGTTCGGTTCGATTAAGGTAATAATCGTCCCGGCAGGGCGGGGCAGAGCATCCATTTCATGGATGGGGATGAAAGGTGGATGTAGGTAGTGTTAAGTAACAGAATTACCTCGTTTAGGTTCTCACGGCCTCTTGTAGCTTCCTTATTTTATTATGTTCTTATTTTCTTATGGATCACTCGGCGGCTGGCGGGCGGGCTGGCGAATGCGGGCGGGGCAGGGCACACTTGTTTTTGTACAATTCCGTTACTTCTCTGTTTTCTGAGACATTGACTATTATTTCCTGGCCAAATGTTTGTGCTTTTTCTGAAGGAGATACATTGTTATCAATGGAAACGGTGACCCTAGGATTTGGTGACGAAAAAAAAATAATTTAATGGGTTTCCCGAAATACGCATATCTCCATCTGAAAAAGCACTAATTTTAGGCACGGAAAAACTAGTCAATGTCTAAGAAAATGACCGCGCAGTCCTCGTCCATTTTGACCTTTCTTGTAAATCACTAGTTTTTACAGGTGGGATCTAGAGGCTAAATAAAATATAGTGATTGCCACGAAAAACAAAGGTCAGATTCTTTCAAAACACAACAAACTCTCAGAAAAATATAGTTTCGTCTGAAAATGGAGAGGGTCACCGTAACAAATCTTTCCCATAGCTTTTAAGAGTTGTTATGTTTGAGGTATTTAGGATAGATAAAAAATGCGTAGGTGGCCTTAGGGAAATAGTTATTCCACCGTGTACGAAGTGATATTTGGAAGGGAATTAGTCATAATGTCTAACATATAATGAAATCATAATGGCAGTGTCAGTGACGTACCCACAGAGTTGAAAAGGAGAGGGGGGGTGGGGTGCAGGGTAAATTTTTTCTGTGTAGCCCATGATTTTGGCAAGCGCAGAGAGCCCGTACAGCTAAGGGAGGGGGGGGGGTTAGTGTCAATTTCATGATCGTTTTGTGGACATGCAGAATTGGTATACGACAAAAATGTAGCATATTCTAAATTCATTTTTATGTACTCCGAGTCGTTGAGTTATGATTCAGTACTTCCAATAACCTTGTACGTACAACTAAAATTCAAACGCTTACATTTCGATCAAACAACTTTACAACTATAATATACTAATAATATTAACATTCAAAATGATGATTTAAACACTAGTAGTCTCACTTTTATTACAAACAGGAAAAGACAAGACATATCCAACATAATTATCTTGCTGATAATTCAGTTGAAAGAGCTGATGAGCAGTTATTAGAGCAAGCAGTGGATGAAATAAAAAATATTCTAATTTTGAAATACCACTGAGTATAGTACACACAAACCTCGTTTTCCCGGACTAATAGGGGGGAGCACTGGTCCGGGAACCGCAAACGTCCGGGAATCGCAAAAGTCCGAGGCCATTACCTACCCCCGGACGTTTATCCTACTCTAGTATTTACTGTCCGGCAACCGCCGATATCAACTACCCCGCCGCGGACTTTTACGTCACTTTGTTGCTGTTTTTTGGGCTGCGAGGATCCCTTGGGGAACACTTTGAGCCCTGGTGATGTCCTATGATGCTATCACAGGCACTGTAGTTGACCTGTCTTCCTCAGGAAGGCACAGGTGAGGCGGATGACAGCGTGTTCCCGGGAGGGGTGGACGCCAGCCACCGCCGACGTTCAGGGTGAGGAGTTGAGAGCGTAGCACTACACGGTGGGAGTGGAAGCGCTGACACTGCAGCAGAAGGTGTTCAATAGTCTCAGAGACTTTCTGCACCAGGGGCAGTTGGGGTCAGAGGACTAACGAAGGCGGTGCAGGTGAACCGTGAGTGTTTCTTGTGCCCAAATGTAAACAATACGATCGCTGACCATGCTGCCACCTGGCGGGAGGCAACAGAAAGTGTTCAATAGTCTCAAAGACGTTCCTGCACCAGGGGCAGTAGGGGTCGGGGGACTAACGGAGGCGGTGCAGGTCACAGGTGAACCGTGAGTGTTTTTTGTGCCCAAATGTGAACAATACGATCGCTGACCATGCTGCCACCTGGCGAGAGGCAGCAGAAAGTGTTCAATAGTCTCAGAGACGTTCCTGCACCAGGGGCAGTGGAGGTCGGGGGACTAACGGAGGCGATGCAGGTGAACCGTGAGTGTTTCTTGTGCCCAAATGTAAACAATGCGATCGCTGACCATGCTGCCACCTGGCGGGAGGCGCGGACACTGACCAAGGGTGACAGGAGATGCTCGGACCGCCGGACAACTTTGTCGATTTAAGGACTGGACCAGGCATTTGTCTGGGACTCTGACATATCCCCGGACCTCGGATTTTGTCTGGCAAATCCGATATCCGGGAAATGGAGGTCCAGGAAAACGAGGGTTGTGTGTACTTACATAAGTACTTGATTCAGGTATGCATTATTTAAGTTGGATTTTAAACCTGTTTTTGTTGTCAGCTATTATGGAGTATGGGGAATTTAAGTAATCTGACTGAGACCAACAGTGTCACCTAACACACTGGAATGATCCACTAGCAAAGAAGTGCAGGGCAACCAAGACTTGATTGTGGATTGGAATTGCTTCAGTCCTATTGGTGGGTCTGGAAAGCTGTGGTTCAATCTCCTCACAGAGCTGCAGGATCTCATGGCAGAGTAGGTGATAATACCGTAGGAGGTGGTTGTCACTGACATCTAGAGGATCAAGCCGATCTCTGAAGACCTTTCCATGCGCAGCCTGTCATGTTCTATTGCCCTCAGGAATTCCATGATAGCTGAAAAAAGTGATTTTGGGGGATAGGAATGGTTTGACGTGGCAGGTTTTGGTTAGGTGCACGACAAGTTCATTAGTACAATGCCCAAGATTATGAAATTTTTAAAAGAAAACTACAGTACCCTCCCGTGTTTCGCGCTTGCTTTATTCCGAAGGCATAGCGCTAAACTCGAGGATCGCGAAACTCGGGTATTGAAAATACTGTGAAAATGCTTATTTAGTCCGGTGCGAGGCGTAATACCATATTTTACCGCTTATAAGACTTACGTTTTCCCCCAAAAAATACCCTGATAAATACTAATGGTCTTCCAAGACGAATGTTGTAGTACTTCCTCAGTACTCAGTACCTCAGTACTTACCTGTTACAAGTATTTCAAATACCATAAGACATTCAAATCAACTACGTAATCTGTCCTCACGCTGGTACGTATGTTTACATTCCCCCTTTTGGCGGCAGATTGCCGCGATTGCCGCCAACAGCGCCATCTATCGTCTGCTAGTGTTGATGTATCATTTACCACTAGGCCGTCACATGTATCTTAAAGCTGTTTTCAGTCCTGGAAATTATCACCCATTTCGAATTCATCAAAACTATTTACAAATACTATCGCATACAAGCTAAAAGTTATACGATACGCCAAAGAAAATGGAAACAGACCAACAGAAAGACACTTTTGGATCACTGCTGGGAGAGGCGATGGCCGAGTGCTCTGCCCGAGCACATGGCTGGCTGACAGTGGCCGTGCGGTGATGTAAACAAAGGGTTACCTCCCCTGTAAACGCGGTACACTCACGCTTACTAATCTCGTTTTTGAGGGCTGGGAAAGTGATTGATAGTTTTCATCTGTCAGACTATGTCCTCCAGATGTTGGACTCTGGATCTATTCTTCGTTACATTGAAAAATTTAAGGAAATAGGGAATGTAGATCCATATAACATACCGCGGCACAAATGGAAGGACATCACGACTCTGCTTGGGGGCGATCTGCCAGGCTTATTACGCCAGTTATATATACCACTACCTTGTGAGCTTGAAAAGTATATTTAATCACTACCCATGTCTACAATTCTTAAAGACTAGTCAACTTGCACTGCAGTTTAATACACAGCTTAAGAACTGCAAACGTAGTAATAATAATGAGCTGTAGCTACTACTGTGTGCATGAGAGGAACGTTGACTGTGGTGTGACCGTATGCGGGAGCGGAGGCCGGCGGAGAGAACCTCGCCCAGTCGCTTACACAATCAGTGAGTACTGGCGCGCTTGCTTATACCCCGATTGATGAGGATATTTATTTAGTTAATGCTAATTTATGCATGGTGCTGATTCATTTATTAGAAAAGGAAATATATCAATGGAAAGCTAATCCAATTTGCTTCTACTAATGCAGCCCATTAACTTATAAAAATCCTGCCTGCGCCACCACGGGCGAGGACCAACCATTACAGCCCTCGAGTACAGGGCCTACCATCCCACCCCTGGAGGTCACTGCCAAACGACGCTATAGGCACACGCGCACACACACACACACACACACACACACACACACACACACAGTGTAGTGGCAAAAATGAGTGAAAAAATTGTGAAGGACAGATGGTTGAAATATTTGGAAGAGACAAACACACTTGCAGGTGGCCAGTTTGGATTTAGAGGAGGAATGTCATGTACAACAAATTTATTGAGCTTTTACTCGAGAGTGATCGATGTGACACAGGAAAGAGAAGGGTGGGTCGATTGCATTTACTTGGACCTAAAGAAGGCATTTGACAAGGTACCTCATAAGAGACTGCTCTGGAAGCTAGAACATGTAGGAGGATTGAAGGGTGGTTTGCTGAAGTAGATGGAAGACTTTTTGAGCAACAGAGAGATGAGAACAGTAATAAAAGATCAAAAGTCAGAATGGTGCAGTGTGATAAGTGGAGTTCCTCAAGGATCAGTATTGGCCCCAGTGATGTTCTTGGTCTATGTAAATGATATGGCAGAAGGAGTAAACAGTTATATGAGTTTATTCGCTGATGATGCTAAATTACTAAGAAAAGTAGAAAGTAAAGAGGACTGTGAGGATTTACAAAAGGATCTAGATAAGATTTTCAGATGGAATCATAAATGGGAAATGGAGTTTAATGCCAAAAAGTGTAAAGTGATGGAAATGGGCAGTAGCAAAAAGAGACAGAGAGGAAAGTATTCGATGGGAAACGAATGGATAATCAAAACAAAGGTCGAAAAAGATCTGGGAGTATGGATTAAGGACAATTTGTCACCAGAGAGGCATATAAACAAGATCACAGGAGATAAATACCAGTTGCTGAGGAATATTAGAATGGCATTCAAATATCTGGATGAAGAGATGATCAAGAAATTGATAACATCTCTGATTCGACCAAGGTTGGAATATGCGGCAGTGATTTGGTCACCACATAAAAAGAAGGATATAAGGAAGATTGAGAGAATACAAAGAGCAGCCACAAAAATGGCTCCAAGCCTGAGAGCTTTACCATATGAAGAAAGAATTTCAAGACTAAAACTCCCAACACTTGAGAAAAGAAGAGAAAGGGGAGATTTTATAGCAGTGTATAGAGCATCAATGGGTCTGGAAAAAATTGATAGAAATGATCTGTTTGTGTGGGACGATAGAAGTGCAAGAGGTCATGAGAAGAAGTTGAAAAGGACAACATGCAAGAGGGATATAAAAAAATACAGCTTCCCGTATAGAAGCATAGAAGCCTGGAACAACCTTGATGCAAAAGTGATTAATGCAAGAAGTATTCAGGACTTCAAAGGCAAACTGGATAATAGTAGATTTGGAGACGGGACAGTACGAGCATAGCTCTTTTCCTGTATGTTACAACTAGGTAAATACACACCAAAAAAAAAAAAAAAAAAAAAAAAAGTGTATGAAGCAGCGCGAAACTCAGGGAGATAATGCGCGAAAGTCTGGATGGTAAGAATTTAGGACTCAGCGCCAAACTTGAGGATCGCGAAACTCGCATAGCGTGAAACTCAGGAGGGTACTTTACAATGTACGTACATAGAATGCAAATTATTATATTTTTTAATATTTCAATATCCTAAATTACTAATTATCACTCACTTTATAACCCTATCTAAGTTGTCTCCTACATTGCTTAATTAACCTAAAACACTTGAAAGCCATCTACATTGTAAGACTATTCACTATACAGTAAACCCTGGATAAACCCAACCAATTGGGGGGAAGGGTCGATTGCAATATCCGATAGTTCGGTTTATAGGATGATCGGTTGTCCGCCTCATAAACCGAACTCTGTTCGGTTTATAAGGGGCGTTGTTCGGTCATACGTGTTCAAACAAAGTTAACTGTATGTACAGTAAGTACTGTAGAGTAAAATATGATTTTGTACAAGGTAGTCCAATGGAGTGTCCACAAACAATGAGGGCTGAATGTAAACAGAGACGCAGGGGCCGGCCAACGTGTTCTGTTGGCTCACCAATTGCCAGATATGCCGAACTAGAGTTCAGTATATCAGAGGCTTGTTCGAAGGCAACACGGCGTTTAGTTTAACAAGGTTTGGTTTATCGAGGGTTTACAGTATATTTTTTTTATCGTGGGTTATGCATATGATAATACAGGGAGGTCCCGAAGATACGAGCAGTTAAGTTCCACCTGGCATTCTCGTAAAGTGAAATTTTGTATAGCGAAATACATAACTAATGGTAAAATATAGGTTTGGTTCCAGGACCCCATCAAAGACATGTTTTTCAAGCTAAAATAAACTATACCAAACACAACAAACACACAGCGTCTATATTACCCACACTGTACTACCTATTTATGTAGAAATAGCATTCTGAAAGAGAAAATAGCCCACAAAATAACATAACTGCACATTAAGTAAACATAAAACATGCATAACAAGCAAAAAAGACGTTGTACTGTAGGGTACGCCACGTGATACAAGAGACGGTAGTGTAGCGGTCCCAATGTTGGGGCCGCACACCTGTCTAATTACCCCTAAAGGTCAGGCCGCGCCATATGCTTAATTACCCTTCAGGTCACGCCTTGCTAGGGGTGACCTGACTGGGGTCAACCAAAACCCCCTTTGTCCAGCCCGGGAGTCCTATATTCAGGCAGTTACCTACCTACCATCTGAGGCAACACATCACTCCTCTCCCTGTGTTCCTCATGGCATCACTCCGCTGTACTTACCTACATTCCCGCCGTAATAAACTTGTGTGTGAACGCTGTGTTAGGTAGGTAAGGGACAAGGGAGGGGTGCACAGACCTCTTCCACTGCCCACAAACTCGTCTCTGTGCATCTGAATCATTGTACATCATCATACAGCCCAGATGCATACGTGGTAGGGCGCGCATTTTGAACTTGGTCATTTTACTCACCCCAGTTTGAATGTCGTAGCATTGGATTTTCGATCTCGTATATTGAAAATAGACCCTAATTGACTAAGCTCGTATCATTAATTTCTCTTATAACGAATGTTCGTATAACGGGACCTCCCTGTACTATGTAAAGTTAGGTAGGTGGCTTATGAGTGCTAATATGGCTATAGTTAATTGTGTGTGGCTGGCGGGCGAGACCATTAATTCCTAAACCCGATAAATTTTCACTGACTGTCTCGCTCATCGCATCATCCCATCACATGATGGTTATGGATAGATAAAAATATAAACCATAAACTAACTCTTTTTTTTAACTAAATAATGAAAATTTACAGTAGATAACGGGTTCTCATCATCTAAAAGAACAATTACATAGAACTACGTAAGTGGAGAAAGAAAAGCTAATCTACTCGAATAAATATTTAGTTTAATCAAACCAAAACTTCTAAATAGTCAAAAACCACTTCTAATTTTTACCTTGATGAGACCAAACAATCAAGGAATAAAGGTTAGTTTTCTTGATTCAGCCTTTTACCTAAGAATCCAATCAAGGGGAGGAACTAACCTAACTCTAATATACACTGAAATTAACTTAACAGAAGTTACCTAAAAACCAAAAAGAAAGAAGGACCGGTGTTACACAATAATATACCATAAGTAAGAGTTACACATACCCTCAGGAATGTTGGTGTTTATACTGAAGAAATTTCAAGATTTATCTATTCATAACTATCAGTACTTCAACTTGTAATAAATATTGGTAAATATACAGTTTCAACCAATACTCCCTATTGTAATCTCCTGACATAAATGGGGGGGGCCGCGCCCCCCCAGACCCCCCTGCTAGTTTACTAGCCTTGCCTGGGCATTGATAAAGTAACCTAACCTCCCTGTGGGGGTTTCGCCCCCATCCCCAGACCCCCTTGTGTTATTTCTAATTTCCGACTGTTGTAGGGTTTAGAAATACTCCTTATGTTGAGACCTAAATATTTCTTTGTAATCATTGCCTTCCTATAAGTTAACTACAGCTACAGGACCACCACCACACCTGCCAATTAGACAGGTGTGCGGCCCCAACTTTGGGACCGCTACACTACCCTCTCTTGTATCACGTGGCGTACCCTACAGTACAACGTCATTTTTGCTTGTTATGCATGTTTTATGTTTAATTAATGTGCAGTTATGTTATTTTGTGTGCTATTTTCTCTTTCAGAATGCTTTTTCTACAGAATAGGTAGTACAGTCACGCAATGAACTTCGCGAGCACTTGGGGCGAGGCAATCCCATCAATTTCTCAAATCTTTTCCTTGTCTACAAATGTTCGCTCAGTCTCCTCTTAGAGACCCGCTCCACCCCCCCTAAGTAGCCACACCTGTTTCAAACCTTCCCGACTTTATAGCTCCCTGATGAGTAATTATAGTTTTAAATCCCGCACCAACAGCTAATGACAATTTAACAGCTCCCTCCCTCCCTCTTTCCCTCCCTTCCTCCTTCCATTGAGCCCTTCAACTGGGTCCTTTTGTGTGTGTGTGTGTGTGTGTGAATGTAGCCAAAAATATTGTTTGGAAATATCTATAATTAAAGTATTTTTAATTTTACATTATGTATGTGTATATTCCTGTGTGTGTGTGTGTGTGTGTGTGCGCGTGCGTGCGCGTGCGTGCGTGCGTGCGTGCGTGCGTGCGTGCGTGCGCGCGCGCGCGTAGATGTGTGAATGTAGCCAATAATAATGTTTGGAAATATCTATAATTAAAGTATTTTTAATTTTACATTATGTATGTGTATATTCCTCATTGTGTGATAGTATCAGAGAGAGAGAGAGAGAGAGAGAGAGAGAGAGAGAGAGAGAGAGAGAGAGAGAGAGAGAGAGAGAGAGAGAGAGAGAGAGAGAGAGAGAGAGAGAGAGAGAGAGAGAGAGAGAGAGGCTAATCTGGTAATTATGGGTTTAACTCTTGCACAAACCAACCACTAAAGACATTTTAATAAGGTGACGTCTCGAGGTGCTAAAAACTTTATCCTTCTTGTGCCTCAAGCAAGGCTTTCTGATCCATTTACATCCTATAAGCTAAGTGGAGATATAGGGCCAGGACCCATATTTAATTTAAGAGGAATTTAAGAGAAATTTAAGAGGAATGGGAGGGAAGAAAAAGGTGACGTGACAAGAGAGAGAGAGAGAGAGAGAGAGAGAGAGAGAGAGAGAGAGAGAGAGAGAGAGAGAGAGAGAGAGAGAGAGAGAGAGAGAGAGAGAGAGAGAGAGAGAGAGAGAGAGAGAGAGAGAGAGAGGAGAGAGAGAGAAGGAGAGAGAGAGAGAGAGAGAGAGAGAGAGAAGAGAGGAGAGAGAGAGAGAGAGAGAGAGAGAGAGAGAGAGAGAGAGAGAGAGAGAGAGAGAGAGAGAGAGAGAGAGAGAGAGAGAGAGAGAGAGAGAGCGAGGGAGGGAGAGATGGCCCCCGTGGGATTAACAACATCCCAGGGGAAGGAGGAGGAATGCATTGTACAGACTTTGAGAATATGAACGATATAATTTATTGGAAAATACGAAAAGGAAATGGAAGGAGAGGATCCGAAGCCTGTGTGTTCGCGATTTAGGTGGAGTGACTGTACAGTGTGGGTAATATAGACGCTGTGTGTTTGTTGTGTTTGGTATAGTTTATTTTAGCTTGAAAAACATGTCTTTGATGGGGTCCTGGAACCAAACCTATATTTTACCATTAGTTATGTATTTTGCTATACGAGATTTCGCTTTACGAGTATGCCAGGTGGAACCTAACTGCTCGTATCTTCGGGACCTCCCTGTATACAGTATGTAGCGGTACTAGCAGGGCACTATGGTGTTTTTCAAGTGAAAACAAGAGGCAGACCTATAGTAAAGATTCATATCTTCATATAAGTGGTGTAGTGTTATGTGTTTTTGCGACAGGTTACCATATACTGTACCGTAGCCTATCCACATTCAAGCTTTGGCCTACCAGTAGCCTACCATATTTTTGGGGCCGACTTATACGGCAAGTATAGGCCTAACCCATAATCTGGAGCTAATAATCTTGGGGTCGACTTATACGTCTGATCGACTTATACGCCGCCGTTTACAGTACCTAATTTCACTTCGGAGGCGAGAGAACAAGTGGGCTTGTTTTGTTTTGGTTAGTTTGCACGAGTACATCACAAAATAATATGTGTTCTTAGTTCCCAAGGATAATAATTACTACCAGTTTATCTTTGTATCTTCAACAATTATAATTTACCATTCCATTGCCTTGCTTTCCTTACACATGATCTTCCCGAACGAAACCTAACCTATTTTATTTGAACACTTGTGGGTCTACTGACTTCGTGCCCATCTTTAATATTAAGAGCTTATCCTAGCACCCTTACTGTAGTGGTTCCAGATGCGAGACACAACACATGAAGCCTAAACATGTACATGTTGAATAGAAAACAAGAAATAATATATGTGGTAAGACACTGGGGTGTCACACTTGTGGAGTGTTCATCACATTCTGCAATATATGGACAGGACGTCTTAGCGTGTCTCAGGCGAAGGAGGGTGGATAAGGAATGCGGGACGAAGCAGGGGGGGGGTTATAGGGGGACGCCCGGGCTTGTGATGGTGCATGCTTTCTTGGCGCCCAAAACCTAACATTTTACTAATGTAGTACATTAAGGGGACCGCCCACCCTAAATCTTGTTTACTGATGGATCTTGCTGTAAATTTGATGAGTTATTTAGGGCTAAGTAGGAACCTCAAATCATAAGTAGAATTTATATCTGGCCAATAGTTTTTTGCAAAGTAAACAAAATGTTAAAAAAAAAAGTGGAAAATTAGGCTGATTTTAATTGTTTTCAACTCGTAGGATTATTGGTGGATTTCTTTTATTTTATAACCATAAACTCTTCTAATTATGACAAAAGATTGTATGGTGTGATTTTTCTTTATCACCGAGAAATAAAATTTTGAAAAATATCCCCCAAAAATAAGTTTAAAACACTAGTGCCATGTTCCTAATTGACATAAACAAAAAAACTCGACCATAGTTTTCTTCATTTTTTATCCAGCTATCCATTGATACCTCAAATGTAAAGATCGGATAAAAACTGATGAAGGAGTAGGAAATTGTATAAGAATAACTTTCATATCTCAGAAACGAGCCCTAAACATTTTTTTTTAGTTTGACTAAGTGTTACGTCAGTAAACCCTATAAGGGTTTTGTCTATTGGTTCCATTTTATTTTTGAGGCTAAAAAAGCATTATAATTGATATTTTATCGTCAAAACATTTGTAAACAAACGAGGCGTGGCGCTCGCGTGGGGGGAGGGGGAGATTTAAACCCCTTTAAATATACTTTTATGGGACAAACTATATATCAGTGTGTTACCCAAGGCCACAGCTACCATTATATGACTTAAAAGGATTTTCGATATTTTTCATGAATTTTCGATATCTTCAGGGATTGCGGTCCCCTTAAGAACAGTCCCGGCCCAGTGCTGATATTCTCGCTGTATGAAAAAGAGTGATTATTGAGTCCTCCTGATAGCTATGATAATGAACTACTCGTTTATATACCATGGGAAAAACTACATTTGGCACAATATTTATATACGTTGGCGCAATTATTAATAATTTACCTCTATCCAAGCTATTCTTATGAAAACAACTATGAATCTTCCTCAGATTTCCTGCCATACAAACATACTGCTATCACCCATCATACCCTCCCTAGTCTTTACATTACTCTGTTTTCCTCCCCTCACTTTTTTTTCATCCTTCATGCTTGCTCTTTTCCATTTCACTCCTCACTAAGTACTGTTGCTACATTTCTTTTCCCAATTAAATCTAGGTCTTCTCATTAATCTAGTTGTGTTATTCCTTATTCATGTGTCATTTGATGGATAGCCTGATTAGTCTCCCCTATCTCTGCCCCACAGCTGAGGTTGGGTCTGAGGTTGGCACATGGGATGTTGGCATATATTGTGTGGGCGCTCAATATCAATCCATTGTACCTTGTCCTCCTCAACATCAGTGGCTCCAACAGGGTGAAGGGTAAGTAGTGGAATCCTGGAAAGAGACGAGATATGGATGAAGGGAAAGATAGTATTTAACTATTTGTATATATTCAGGATTAATTGTATCATATTTTCCTTTAAATTTATGTATACTGCTCACACACACCACTTTCTCTGGTAGTGCATTCCATTGATCTATTGGTTTATTTGGAAAACTGTACTTTTTTTAATCTTTATCTCCTCTTCTAATTGAAATTTCTTTCTGTGTCCTCGATAGCGTTTCGCTCCCTCGTTGAAATAAGACTTCTGTATCTACTTTTTTGTTCTGTTACACATTTGTATAGCATAATCATGTCTCCTCATTTCCTTCTTTCCTCCAGCTTGGGTAACCTTGATTTTTCAAAACTTTCTTCGAAGCCTAAACCTCTGAGGGTTGATACCCATCTTGTTTCAGTTCTTTGAACTTTCTCTACTTTCATTAGTTATATGTTTCTTGCAGTATGTGTTTCATGCCACCGCCACATATTCCAATGTGGGTCTTATCAATTATTTTATTAATTTTCTTACTATCTTGTCATCCACATATGTGAAGACTATTCTCATTTGCCAAGAGTGCATACATACTTCTCACTATTTTATCTGTGTGAGTCTCTGATGTTAGTTTCTTATTTTTATTACACCCAAATCTCTTTCTTAATCTGATTCTTATAGTATCAATCAATCAATCATTGGGGGCATACGCTAGGAGGCGTGTCGCCTCACCCACCCTACGACGCCACTCCCGGGGGTCACCACGCTCGAGTCCCCATGCAGGCTCCTTTCCCATACCAAGCAGCTCTCGACAAGAAACATCAACTTGCCCCAGCCACGAGCCTTATGGGCTGGCCTCCTCCACGCCGGATTGTCTCTTACAGATACAACCCGATGGGAAGGATCGGTTTCAGGGTAGCGTGCCACATGCCCATATAGCCAAAGATGGCACTGACGAACTATGCAGGTAATAGGCCTCGATAGGTCGCACGGTGCAATCGCTGATTTGACACGTAATCATCCCAGCGATACCCCATGATTCTGCGAAGACACTTATTACCAAAGGCATCGATTCGTCTCTTTAAGTCGCTATTTAGTGTCCATGTCTCACAACCATAGAGTAAGACAGGGATCACAAGCGACTTGAAGATCCGGATCTTTGTCCTTTTGCACAGGTACCGACGCCAAATACTCCTGCTGAGCGAGTCCATAACACCGTGGGCTATGCCAATCCGCTGTAAGACTTCTTGACGTGACCCGCCGTCATTATGGACTGCGCTACCAAGGTATGTAAAACTTTCCAAGATCTCAATGTCCTCGCCACACGCATGAACAGACTGTACTGTTTCATCTAGTAAGCCTCCAAACACCTGGACCTTGGTCTTGAGCCAGGAGACCTCAAGTCCCAAAGGCTTTGCCTCCTCGTGCAGCGCCTTGAGAGCCATCACCAGGACCTCCAGCGACTCAGCAAAGATTACTGCATCATCGGCAAAAAAAGATCAGTGATGTTGGTGTTGCCGAGGGATGCTCCACAATCACTGATCTACAATTTTGCCCAATACCCAGTCCATACAAGTGTTGAAAAGTGATGGAGCAAGGACGCACCCTTGCCTCACTCCTATTAGTTATATATATAATATATATATATTATATATATATATATATATATATATATATATATATATATATAATATATATATATATATATATATATATTAGTTACCGTCATATGTCGTGTTTTCTTGTTTACCGTTACGTACATCGAGTTCTATACTCGTGTGGTACGTGTTCATGCGTCTGTTGGCTGCAGGGTTGCCATTTGGTATTTTTCTTTACTAAATTGGGGTAAATTTGGTCATGAAAAATCCATCTGGTAATGAATCACATGATTTGGTATTTGACTTAAATTTGGTAATGAAAACACCATTATTAATTTCCCCTAAAAAGTATTACTTGATGGGCTAAGTTAGGTAGTTGTTTGGGTCCCTCTCTGAAAAGTGCATAATAGACGGTCAGGGGTCAGGACAGGAACAGGACTTGTCAAGTACAAGTACGCATCGCAGACCCGTCCCCCGCCGCACCCGCGTGGCGGCCAGTTGGCTGAGAACTCGAGGAGCTCTTGACTGTGAATTTGTCACTTGTCCAAGAGGAAAGGTTCTTATGAATTCGGTCGTATGTACCAAACAGTTCCATGCCTACCATTACTACTTACTCTAAGTATACTTTTTTTCTGACCGGGGGTACGAGACAAATTTATTAGATCTCAAAGGGTACAAGTACTAAAAAAGGTTAAGAACCACTGTTCTAGCACCTCTCCATTGGTGTTCAGGTTCACATTTGATACTTGCTCTCACCCTTCTCACATTGTACCTCTTTCCAAAATTGCTTTTAATTCTCCCTGAAGTTCTATACACTCAAACCTCGGGTTTCGAACGTCTCCCTTTTCGAACAAATCTGTTCACGAACAGAATTTCAAACTCATAATTGCACCGGTTGCCGTACGTAAACTCGGTTGCCGAACAAGTTACTCGGCAACTGTGCACGTCAGTCACGCCGCGGCCCTCACTCACTAAACATCCGCTAGGAACTGTTCTTTGATTTTGACAATTTTTCTTTTGTTGTGCATTATTTCGGTATTATTTTACACTTGGACCGAAACTCCCTACCGTAGATAACACTAAAGTCGCCAGGACAACTTTTTTTTTCGATTTACAGATGTGTGGTGGCGTTAATACCTACATTTATACATCCATGATTTCAGGAAGGTTAGAAGGGGCTATCTGGAGAGTCTGTGTCATTTTGTGTCTTCATCTGTGTCATATTATGGCTATAAATGAACAAATTACAAAAATATCACCAGAGTGGCGACCAACACTAAGGTATGTTCTGAGTGTTCTTCCGCCGTCGTCGTAGCCCGAAAAAAAACCGAGTAGCGAAATTTGAAACCGTATATACTTGCAGATACAAGGCATAAAACAACACTGAAACAGGGTAGATTATACAGTCACGATATAAACTACTGTGTATCATCTTCAGTGGCACATACACATCAGTAGTGATGCTATAATTCGTAATATTTGGCGGCTGGCGACATTATTGCAGCTGGCGAGTAAAGTGTTATCTACGGTACACAATTGGGAGTCTGGTTTCTGTTTACCTTATTGGATTCTAGGAAACATTCTCTATGATCTTCTGTCACAAATCATTACTTTTGGAGATAATGACATGTTGTTCATAGGGAGGCGAGAGACAAGTGTTTACGAGCACCTCACTCTTCTTCCTCTTGTGACCTGCATCGCCTGTTCTTCCCTTACCGCGGACACTTTTTTAATGCAGATTTGGCTTTAGTTAGGAGGTTAAAGCGTGGGATTTGGTTAGGTTAGGTTAGGTTAGTGAGTGAGTCAAAAGGGGGGGTTAGGTTAGTTTAATTTTCATATCTCCTATGCACTCCTTCTATTAAAAACATCTTATATATCCGAAAGTAGTGATTTGCGACGGAAGTTCATAGAGAGAATGCTTCTTAGAATTCATTAAGGTAAACAGAAACCATAGTCCCAATTGTGTAGGGAATTTCGGTCCTAGTGTTAACATTTACGTGAATGTATGTTATGTATGTTATACTATAAAAAGTTATGTTATAATATAATATTACATTGCATTTATAGGCATTTTTATGCATGAAATACAGCTAAAAAGGTAAAAAAAGGTCTTTATTTTTGGGGTCAGGAACAGATTAATCCATTTTATATTGTTTCTTATGGAAAAATGTGTTTCGGTTTTAGAACAATTCGGTTTTAGAACAACTTTTGGGAACGAATTATGTTCGAAAACCGAGGGCATGTCTGTATTATATATTAATACTAATAGAGAAACAAAAATTTTGTATCATACCATACAAACAACTGGATATCAGTTGCTTAAACTTTTTTTCTTCTCTTCAAAGACGTTATAATATTTAGAAATCAAACCAAGCAGCTCTCTGAGGACATAACAGGTCATGTATTTTTTAATAAGAACAACATATTGAACAACACAAGATGATAAAACTATTTTTTTTTCTTTCTCTCTTCCCTCCACAGGAGACATCTACTTCTCAGCATTGGCAGATGAGCAGCATGAGGGAGATGTGAATGAGGTACCCCTCCTTCTCAACCTATGCACTAGGCCCTCTTCCCTCACCCACATTCTGACTGATGCCAGCCCAAACATCTTGCCCTCTCCACCAACACCTAACTGGAGCTCAATCTTGTCTAGTATCATGTTTGGCGTGCAATTGTTGTGATCTCTGGCTGCTCAAATAGTTTATGGTACTACAGGTTGAAGTTCCCAAACTCGGCATCCCAAGACTCGGCAACACCCAAAACTCGGCTATGGTTCCGGATTTTCCAAAACACGGCAGAACACCCAAAACCCGGCGCGTAGTTGCCGGGTCGGCCGCTAGGTGCCACCACACTAGGCCGCTTGGTTTCTCCCGCCGATTTGTTTGTTGTTATTGTTCAGTGGTGTTGTGACTGTAGAGTTGTGTACACTATTATTTTGTGTACTTCTACAGGTCTGTTATTGGTATTATGGCTCCCAAACGTCCAGGAACACCTACTGGTGGAAGTGAAAAGAAAAGGAAGAACAATGTGTTAACTATTTCTGAGATTTCTGATTTTCATGCTTTTTTCCCCTTTAATATATCTACGTTCTAAAAGTCGGAAAATTCCATTACTCGGCTCGGCGCTGGTCCCGAGGTTGCCGAGTTTGGGAACTTCAACCTGTACAACATATATCTCTCCAGGAAAAGAAAGCTTGTGGGATCTTTAATTTATGTCTAGCTATTGGGTACTTACAAAATGTTAAGAAATATACTACCTTGATAATATGTAGCTACTGACATGTTCACTCTGTTGTGCTGTATCGTACACTTCGGCACATACTTTCTCTATTCAGTCATCATTATTTTTTTTTTCAGCATACAATTTGGTAACTGACTTATTTAGCATAAATTATGGTCAGTGACATTTCATCATGGGCTCAGTATATATATACAGTACCCTCCCGAGTTTGGCGCTTGCTTTCTTCACAAGGCATAGCGCGAAACTTGAGGATCGCGAAACTTGGGTATTGAAAACACTGTAAAAATGCTTATTTAGTCACCCAGCAGTGAATGGGTACCGGGTGTTAGCCGGGGGCTTGTGACCCGCCTCCCGGGGTGGTCGGCCAAAACTAGAGGACAGGAGAGGAGAGAACCTATAAGCTTGAGCTTGAGTTGGGAGTCACCCAGCTGATGCTGTCGGTGAAGCCTTTGGTCCGGTGTTCTCCCACACATGTAGTATTCTGTTGGGAGAGAAGCAAAAGGGGGAAGCAAAAATAGGTGTTTCATTTTCCCCTCATTCCTCTCTCTGCATCACATTCATACAAGGTCCTCTGCCTCTCATTCTCAAATTCAAATAGGTTTATTGCCCATATAATCACATAAGTTTATAGTATATAATATGATTTGCTTGGCTGGACCTACTACCGTAGATAACAGTAAAGTCGCTAGGACAACTTTTTTTTCTGTTTACAGACGTGTGGTGGCGTTAATACTTACATTTCTACATCCATGATTTCCGGAAAGTTAGAAGGGGCTATCTGGAGAGTCCGTGTCATTTTGTGTCTTCATCTGTGTCATAGTACGGCTATAAATGAACAAATGACAAAAATATCTACAAAGTGGCTACCAACAGTAGAGTCGCCATCTAGTGTTTATTTACTGAGTGTCGTACTGCTGTCGTCGTCGCCCGGAAAAAAAACGCGTAGTGAAATTTGAAACCGTCTATACTTGCAGATACAAAGCATACAACAACGCTGAAACAGGGTAGATTATACAGTCATGATATAAACTACTGTGTATTATCTTCAGTGGCACATAAAAATCAGTAGTAATGCTATAATTCGTAATATTTGGCGGCTGGCGACATCACTGCAGGTGGCGACTTCACTGTTATCTACGGTAAATGTAAACATTTTTGGCAGGCCCCAAAAGTGAATATTCACATGGTTGCCCTACAATAAATATATTGAAAGAAAATAACTATTTATAAGTCAGCACATAAATGCATAATTAAATATTTTTATTATATGATTAAAAAAAAATTAAAAAATGTGTGCATTAGTTTCATAACACCTAACATCGCGCACCAGGTACGTCACATAGACAAATACCACGGATAACCAAACACCACACATAACCAACACCACACATAACCAACACCACACATAACCAACATCACACATAACCAACATCACACATAACCAACACCACACATAATCAACACTACACATAACCAACACCACACATAACCAACACCACACATAACCAACACCACACATAACCAACACCACACATAACCAACACCACACATAACCAACACCACACATAACCAAACACCTACACATAACCAAACACCACACATAACCAACCAACAACACCAACAACACCACACATAACCAACACCACACATAACCAACACCACACATAAACCAACACCACACATAAACCACAAACAACCACACATAACCAAACACCCACACATAACCAACACCACACATAACCAACACACACACATAACCAACACCACACATAACCAACACCACACATAACCAACACCACAATAACCAACACCACACATAACCAACACCACACATAACCAACACCACACATAACCAACCACCACACAATAACCAACCACCACACCACACCCCCATAAACACCACACAATAACCAACACCACACATAACCAAACACACACAACACACACCAACACACACACATAACCAACACCACACATAACCAACACCACACACACACCAACACCACACAAACCAACACCACACATAACCAACACCACACATACCAACACCACACACACAAACCAACCACACACACATAACCAACACCACACTACAACAACAACCACACACATAACCACACACCACACACACATAACCAACACCACACATAACCAACACCACACACTAACCAACACCACACATAACCAAACACCAACATAACCAACACACACAAACAACACCACACACACCAACACCACACATACAAACCAACTACCACACCACACATCAAACCCTAAACACCACACACATAACCAACACCAACCAACACCACTAACCAACAACACACCACACATAACCACACAACCAAACCACACATAACTAACACCACACACAGCCAACACCACACATAACCAAACCACACATAACCAACACCACACAAACCAACACCACACATAACCAAACACCACACATAACCAACACCACACATACCAACACCACACATAACCAACACACACACAGCCAACCACACACACATAACCAACACCACACAACAACACCACAAACCAACACCACACATAACCAACACCACACATAACCAACACCAACACCTAACCAACCACCATACAAACCAACAACCACACAATAGCCAACACCACACATAGCCACCACACACCAACACCACACATAACCAACACCACACACAAACCACACACCACACATACCAAACCAACACACACACACCAACCACACACACATAACCAACACCACACATAACCAACACCACACATAACCAACACCACACATAACCAACACCACACACACAACCAACACCACAACATAACCAACACCACACATAACCAACACCACACATAACCAAACTAAACCACACATAACACAACAACCACACACATAACCAACACCACACATAACCAACACCACACACAACCAACACCACACAAACCAAACCTACCACACACATAACCAAACCACACACAACCAACACCACACATACCAACACCACACATAAGCCAACACACACACAACCAACACCACACATAACCAACACCTAACACATATACCAACACCACACATACCCAACACCAACACACCATAACCAACACCACACATAACCAAACACCACACACAACAACACCACACATAACCAACACCACACATAACACAATACACACAACAACCAACACCAACATACCAACACCAACATACCAACACCACACACAACCAACACACACATAACCAACACACACATACAACACCACCATAACCAACACACACATAACCAATACCACACATACCAACACCAAATCAACCAACACACAAACCAACACCACACATAACAACACCAACATAACACAACACATACCAACACACCATAGCAACCACACATACCAACACCACACATACCACACCACACTAACCAACACCACAATACAAACACATAACAATACCCAATAACCAAACACAAGCCAACACCACAAAACCCAACCACACTACAACACCAAATAACAACACCAATAACAAACCACACATAAACTTGAACTAACCTAGTTATATACCATTCCTTAAACATCAAACATCTCATAGGATCAAATACCACACAATACCAAATCACACATAACCAAACACCACATATAACTAAACATATATAAAAAACATATAACTTGTTACGTTTACCCGTAAACTTGTTGCATACAATATTTTGTTTTAGTAAGCATATAGATAACTATTGCATTCAATATAACTTTACTAGATGTTTCTTTGTATTGATTTTAAATGTGTTTTTATCAATAATGTTTTTAATGTTGTCAGGAAGTTCATTATATTCAATACATCCGTAGTAGACTACAAATCTCTTCTGAGCTTCTAAGTTGGAAAAAGGTGGTCAGAGTCTGCATCTATTCCTAGTGTTTATGTTGTGTATATCAAAAGATGTTAGTTGAATAATATCGTGCCATTATAAATTTCAAACACTCAAGTTTATAAACATCAGGAATCTTGAGAATATTATTGGTTTTAAATATTAGATTAGTGTGCTCATGATTACTGATGTGACCTATTTAGTCGGTCAGCCCCGGTCCGAAATTTTGCTCACCGGTATCAAATTAGGGCGAGAATGCTAAGAGTGTTTTTTGAGAAGGTATAAATGCCTAGAGTTAGAAAACATGTGATAGCATTGTGGGGGTGGCAGCTTTATATGAGTTATCTCCCTTTTTCCAAAATGGCCGCCAAAATACACCCAATAATTATGAAATTTTTAAATTTCGGTCTGTCTATCCTCCAGTCTGTCTATATTATCCCATGCAAGATTTGTGAAGACATGGGGCTTGATGGAGAGTGGTAGAACAGCTCTCTGGTTGAAGCCCATTGCCAACTTCTGCAGACACAGAGCGGTATCATTCTCTTCCAGCTGGTCATAAGACACCCCATGTCCAAACTTATTCAGTATCCGAATGACCTCAGTGTTTCCAGTGAGTGCTTTTACCGCATAAGGAAGCAGGAAATGTTTTGGTGGTTTATACTGCCCACGTGTAACAGCGTATATCATGTCCTGGCTAAATGACTCGACAAGAATAGCAGTCCTTTGGGATTTATTCGTAGTACTAGTTGTATCTCCAGTGAGGAGCCCGACCAGAAATCGCTGTAACTCATTTGGTATGGCGATATGAGTAGCTACATCAGACGGATGATATGGCCACGGGGTGAAAATCATGTCCTTCTTGATGGCCGTTCGGATATGTGACGAAGTCTGATCTATGATCTTGTTGATATCTGTAGACTTTGCCTTCCAAAGCTTGAGCTCCCTATGTAGATTTTGATTTTCCAAGACAACATCCTTTAATGAGACACAGCATGGAACCATCAACAACTTTCCCTTGTCGTCGGAAAATATTTCTACTGCACCTCCAAGCTCGGATTTCAGTCTTCTGTGCATATTCTTCTTTGTTGAATCCTTCAGAAGATTAACTCCACCAGACAACATTAATGATTCCAATTTTGTGGTCAAGGAGGTGACTGGTATAATCCTCTTGTTGGGGATAATATCTTCTCTGATGTATTCGAAAAGTTCTTGGTAAGCTTCTCCTTCAACCTTGTGATACAGTATAAATTCATCTGTTACTTTCTCTTCTTCATTCTCATTGCTGTCCTCTTTGTTCCTAGTGTAATTCCTATAGCATGAAGCGTGGTAGTGTGCCTCTGCGGCAACAATGTCTCTACTGGTTAGTGCTATCATCCTGCCGTCTGCATTTCTGACGGCACTCTCTCTTAGTGTTTGATCTACTCTCAGTTGTGAAGCTAGCGTAAGTGTTTCACGTGTATTGGAGTGCTTTTTGAACTTGACCTTGCTACAGAATACGCAGATCGGAGCATAAACTCTTGATTCATGTGTTGATGTTCTGGAAGACTTTTTTGGAGGACAGTCACTACTACCAGATAGATCACTACTACATTCACCTGCTTTACTTTTCAGAGTTTCCAAGTCTCTTTTCATGGTGAACATGCTTCTACATTTTCGATGATAGAATATAATTGGAACTTCTTTGTCCTGAAGCGTTTTTGAAACGTCTAGAATGGGGACATGGTTCCTGACTTTGGCGGCTTCAAGTAAGGTTAACCAGGAGGCATGGCTTTGAGGACTGACAAAATGTTCATCTCCGTCGGATACTGCCTGGTGTATGATGCACAGTTTCTTGGCGGGTGCCTGTGGCGTTTCCATGTTAACGGACATTCCAGGCCTCCTACGTTGAAGTTCCACAGCTACCACGACACCGGATTCTGGTCCCGGATTCTTCTCTACATCACCAGCCTTCAACAATAGCTTCGAGAGGTAGTCGGCTGCTACTCTACCTCTCCACTCCAAAAACCCGACTTTCTCTGAACGCACGACCTGCGGGCCGGCTGGTCTTCCGGCAGTGGTGGTCTCCTCGAGGGTCTCCAACGTCGCCAGTCGATCGTCCGGTCCGTCTCTCGCCGATGAAATACGACACCTGAAAAAGATTTTTTTTTTTAATTATATGTATGTATATTTATATAATTATATAATATACAGTTTGGAAAAGGGGGATAACTCCCATAAAGCTGCCACTGCCACAATGCTATCACATGTTTTCTAACTCTAGGCATTTATACCTTCCCAAAAAACACTATTAGCATTCTCGCCCTAATTTGATACCGACCAACCCCCCAGGCTGATCGCCTAATTGTGCGAATAACTTTTTTTTGTAGTAGCACTAAAGGTTTAAGTGAAGTTATATTAGCCATTCCCCAGACAGCATTACAGTACTGTAAATAAGGGTAAAACAAGGCATAGTATAGGAGCAATAGTGTGTCAGTAGTTAACAAGTGTTTTATTTTGCGTAGTATTCCAAGTGATTTTGCCAGTTTACTATTTACGTGATTCAAATGAACTTTCCAGGTTAGTTGGTCATCAATATTTATACCTAGATATTTTAATGAGTTACTTCTGTATATTTTGTCATTACAAATTTTTATTTCATAACTATTAACTCTTCTTTCCTGCGAATATTAGGTATTTAGTTTTATCTACGTTAACAAATAACTTACTACACGAGAGCCAGGTTGAAACATTATTTAACTCAGTATTTAGTATTCTTACTATATAGTCTAAGTTAGGTCCAGAAAGAGTTAGATTGGTGTCATCTGTGAAGAGCGTGAAATTTAGTATCCGTGATTAATTAATGATGCCGTTAATATAAAGCAAGACTAGTAATGGACCAAGTGTTGAGCCTTGTGGTACTCCCGTTAGTATTGTAGAGTAGTTTGAATTTACATTATCAATTACTGTATATTGTTTTCTATTACATAAGTAACTTTTTATCCATTCATTAGGTTTGCCCCTTATACCATAATGATGTAATTTTTTAAGCAATATTTTGTGGTCTAATGTATCGAATGCTTTTTTGACCCCTTCACGCACGAAAAGTTTAATAAGTTTCTCCATCCACTGCGACATCCGTCTTATGCTCCCTAAGGGGCCCCGCGAAATGGCCTGACTGTGCGGCGAATTATTTTTTTATGTTATCAATTTCACCAACGTGTATTCTTTTTTCCTGGCATTATTATATATCATTGGTTTTGCAAGAGATTATTCTGCCTTATGAAAGAAAAAAATAACAAGAAATGCAAATAAATAGCGGAATTTACCGACTCCGAAAAAATATTGAGTAAAGAGAAATAAGAAATACTTACGTTCACCACTTCGTAGCTCAAAACTTCCTGAGTCAACTTTTTATGGTTTATATGCCAATAAAAGCGGATTTTTATGAGAATTCCAACGCTACCATTATAATTTTCATATGGCCAGTATGGCCAGCTCGGGACACGTTTTAAAGGGACGACAATTCGCGCTCACAGGCTGCCGGCTGAGTGGAAACTGAGACACAAACCCTTATCATTTCACATCCACTCACACGAGAGTTGACAATTAGTTTATTTTATAGGTCTAGCTTGTATCTTTGACGCAGAAAAATTTGACGCGATTCTGATAAATACTTTATTTTTGGCGAATTTTTAACTGTTTTTTTGACGCAATTCGCGTCAAAAGCTCAGATTGTAGACGGGCCCGTTTTGACGCGATCGTGTCACCGTGCGTGAGAGGGTTAAGTCTAAAAATACACTTACAACATACTTTTCCTTGCCAAGACTTTGAAGAATTTAATCAATTAATTTAATTATAGCATATTTAGGGGATAGATTAGTTCTGAAACCAAACTGGCAATTAGTTATTATGTTATTAGTATTTAAAAATTCAATTAACCTGTTATACATAGCCCTTTCGTAAATTTTGGATAAAGAGGAAAGTATTGAAATAGGGCGATAATTGGAGATATCATCTGCCTTACCTCCCTTATGGATGGGTATGATTTTAGCAGTTTTCATTTCAGTGGGAAAAATACCTGTACAGTGGTACCTTGACTTACGAGTGCCCCAACTTACGAGTTTTCCGAGTTACGAGCAGTCGCTCGGTCGATTTTTTGCTTTGAGTTGCGAGCCAAAATCCAAGTTACGAGCGATTTTTATTTTTTATTTTTTATTTTTTTTATGAGCGAGCTTCAGATACGCCGCCGCTAGTTGGCGCAGTCAAAGCCACAACATCCGCCCAGCATCCCGCGTCTCACTCGTTCACTTCACGTGGTTACCTCGCCGTGGAAGCATAAGAACATAAGAAAATAAGGAAGCTACAAGAGGCCGCGAGGCCTACACGTGGTAGTTCCCGTCACCTAACACTACCTACATCCACCTTTCATCCCCATCCATGAACCTATCCAGCTCCCCTTTAAAGCTCCCCAATGACTCAGCACTAACTATTTGTCTACTGAAACCATTCCATTCATTCACCACCCTATTTGTGAACCAGTTTTTCCCTATTTCCTTTCTAAATCTACGCTTTTCCAGCTTGAATCCGTTACTTCTTGTTCTACCCTGGTTAAAAGCCGTAAGAACTTTTCCTACCTCTCCTTTACTAAATCCCTTTATCCACTTAAAAACTTCTATCAGATCGCCCCTAAATCGCATCGCATCTCTGTTGTGTTGTCTCACACATCTCACACAGGCGAATGCAAATGGCGGAGGGTGAGTGCAGTACGTTTAGCGGCAGTTCCAGCCACAGCTATTTCCAACAGCTGATACACAGAGTATAAACACTGGCGAATGCAAATGGCGGAGGGTGAGTGCAGTACGTTTTTTTTTTTTTTTTTTTTTTTTTTTTTTTTTTTTTCCCATCACAAAGGACTGGCCAAGGGCACAACAAAAATGGGTAACACAAAGACCGCTTAGTTGCCAGTCCCTATAAAGAAGACAGTAAGATAATAATATAAAAAAAGAGGGGTGAGCCAATTTAGTTCGGGAGGTGTCTTGTTACTCTTCTTTTGAAAAGATTTAAGTCATAGGAAAGTGGAAAAATAGAAACAGGAAGAGAGTTCCAGAGTTTACCAGTGAAAGGGATGAAAGAGTAAAGATACTGATTAACTCTTGCATTAGGAAGATGGACAGAATAGGGATGAGAATGAGTAGAAAGTCTTGTGCAGCGAGGCCGCGGGAGTGGGGGAGGCATGCAGTTAGCAAGTTCAGAAAAGCAGTGAGCATGAAAATAACGGTAGAAGAGAGCAAGAGAAGCAACATTGCAGCAGTGATTTAAAGATTGAAGACAGTCAGTCAGAGGAGAGGAGTTGATGAGACGAAAAGCTTTTGACTCGACCCTGTTTAGGAGAGCTGTATGAGTGGATCCTCCCCAAACATGTGAGACATACTCCATACATGGGCGGATAAGGCCCCTGTAGAGAGCAAGCAATTGGGAGGGAGAAAAAAAGTTGCAGACGCCACAGGACACCTAACTTCTTAGAAGCTGTTTTAGCAAGAGATGAGATGTGAGATTTCCAGTTCAGATTTTCAGTAAAGGATAGTCCTAGAATGTTCATTGTAGAAGAAGGAGACAGTTGAGTGTCATTGAAGAAGAGGGGATAGTTATCTGGTAGGTTTTGTCGAGTAGATAGGTGAAGAAATTGGGTTTTTGAGGCATTGAACAAAACAAGGTTTGCTTTGCCCCAATCAGAAATTATAGAAAGATCAGAAGTTAGGCGCTCGGTGGCATCTCTCCGTGAATCACTTAGTTCTTGTTGAGTTGGACGTCTAATAAACGACGTTGAAAAATGCAGGGTAGAATCATCAGCGTAGGAGTGGATAGGGCTTTGAGTTAGACTTAGAAGATCATTAATGAATAATAGAAAGAGAGTGGGTGATAGGACAGAGCCCTGGGGAAGACCACTATTGATAGATTTAGGAGAAGAACAATGTCCGTCTACAGTAGCTGCAATAGAACGGTTTGAAAGGAAACTTAAGATGAAGGTACAGAGAGAAGGATAGAAACGGCATGAGGGTAGTTTGGAAATTAAAGATTTGTGCCAGACTCTATCAAAAGCTTTTGATATGTCAAGGGCAACAGCAAAAGTTTCACCGAAACCCCTAAAGGAGGATGACCAAGATTCAGTTAGGATAGCTAGAAGATCGCCAGTAGATCGCCCTTTACGGAAACCGTACTGACGATCAGATAGAAGATTGTGAGCAGATAGATGCTTAAGAATCTTCTTATTAAGTATAGATTCAAAAACTTCAGAAAGGCTGGAAGTTAAAGCTATTGGACGGTAGTTTGAAGGATTAGAACGGTCACCCTTCTTAGGAACAGGTTGGATGTGAGCAAACTTCCAGCAAGAAGGAAAGGTGGAAGTAGATAGACAGAGACGGAAAAGTTTGACCAGGCAGGGTGCAAGCACAGAAGCACAGTTTTTGAGAACAATAGGAGGGACTCCGTCAGGACCGTAAGCCTTCCGAGGATCTAGGCCAGAAAGGGCAAAGAAAACATCATTATGAAAGATCTTAATGACAGGCATAATATAGTCAGAGGGTGGAGGAGAAGGAGGAACAAGCCCTTCATCAACCAGAGTGGAATTTTTAGCAAAGGTTTGAGTGAAGAGTTCAGCTTTAGAAGTAGATGAGACAGCTGTGGAGCCATCTGGGTGAAGCATAGGAGGGAAAGATGAAGAAGAAAAATTGTTAGAGATGTTATTTGCTAGATGCCAGAAGTCACGAGAGGAATTTGATTCAGAAAGATTTTGACATTTTCTATGAATGAAAGAGTTTTTCGTAAGTTGAAGTAAAGATTTGGCATGATTACGGGCAGAAATATAAAGGGCATGAGTTTCAGGAGATGGATGCTTACGGTACCGTTTGTGAGCCACCTCTCTATCTTAGACAGCATGAGAACAAGCAGAGTTAAACCAAGGTTGACCGGCTTTAGGATTAGAGAAAGTGTGTAGAATGTACGCCTCCATGCCAGAGACTATGACCTCAGTTATGCGCTCTGCACAAAGAGATGGGTCCTTGACATGGAAGCAGTAATAATTCCATGGAAAATCAGAGTAGTACTGCACTTAGCTGAGTTGAAGTGCCAGAAGCACCTCCGCTTAGGTGGGTCCCGAGGCGGCACCGAAGTGATAGGACAGGTTACAGAAATAAGATTGTGATTGGAGGAACCCAATGGAGAGAATAGTTTCACAGAGTAAGCAGAAGGGTTAGTAGTTAGGAAAAGATCAAGAATGTTGGGCGTGTCTCCAAGGCGGTCAGGAATACGGGTAGGGTGCTGCACCAGCTGCTCTAGGTCTTGGAGGATAGAAAAGTTGTAGGCTTGTTCACCAGGTTGGTCAGTGAAAGAAGATGATAGCCAAAGCTGGTGGTGAACATTGAAGTCCCCAAGAATGGAAATTTCTGCTAAAGGAAAATGAGATGAGATGTGCTCCACTTTTGATTTTAAATAGTTGAAGAATTTTACATAGTCAGAGGAGTTAGGTGAGAGATATACAGCACAGATAAATTTAGTAAGAGAGTGACATTGAAGTCGAAGCCAGATGGTAGAAAATTCGGAAGATTCAAGGCCGTGGACACGAGAGCAAGTGATGCCATTGCGCACATATACGCAACAGCCAGCTTTGGATTGAAAATGAGAATAGAGACAGTAAGAGGAGACAGAAAAAGGTTTGCTGTCAGTGCTCACAGACAACTGGGTTTAGCGGCAGTTCCACCCACAGCTGTTTCCAACAGCTGATACACAGAGTATAAACACTGGCGAATGCAAATGGCGGAGGGTGAGTGTAATACGTTTAGTGGCAGTTCCACCCACAGCTGTTTCCAACAGCTGATACACAGAGTATAAACACTGGCGAATGCAAATGGCGGAGGGTGAGTGCAGTCCAGTCATATAGGTACAGTAAAAAAATTGGGGTGGTTTTTTGGGGGCTGGAACGGATTAATGGTATTTCAATTAATTGCAATGGGGGAAATTGATTTGATATACGAGCAAATTGAGTTACGAGCTCGAACAATGAATGAATTAAACTCGTAAGTCAAGGTACCACTGTATTTGGAGGGATGTGTTTACATTATTAGACAACACAGGGGCTAAGACTGAAACTGCTTTCTTAATTACTTGCACATGGATATTATCAAAACTGGGAGAAGAATCTTTTAATGATTTTATTATTTTTGTTATCTCTTCTGGAGTGGTATCTGAAGGAATAAAATCAGGATAAGTGTCTGTAAGATAAAACACTGGAGAGACATTACAGTGAGGAATTTTGCTTGCAAGATCATGACCTATGTTAGTGAAATAGGTATTAATATGATTACTAATATCATGGGGATCAGTAACTTCGGTGTTGCCATCAGTAAGGTATTCAATTTTAGGATGATCTTCTTTGCTTTTGATTAATTCATTAATTACTTTCCACATCTGTTTACTATTCCCTACACTGGCAGCAAATGTTGTTCTGTAGTGCTGTTGTTTAGCCTCTTTTAGCAAGTTGTTAAGTCTATTTCTGCATTCTCTGTATTGTGTTCCCATAGTTATCGGTTTTCATAAGTACTTCTTGTATAACTTTTGTTTATCCTTTATGAGTTCCAACATTTGTGGAGTAATCCATGGTTTACTTACTCTTTTATTATTTATTTTCACCGTTTTTAAAGGAATGGATTCTTCTACAGTCTTAGAAATTTGCATCATCATGCATCATGACACTGAAGTCAGTGTCAGGGCTGTCGGTCTGATCAATAGAGTCTATCTTTGCTTTCATAATTTCACACAAGTGGGCGTCATCTACATTGTTATATGCAAAGGTGGGCACCAAACCGTTAATCCGTTAATCGTTAATTAACAAAGTTAACATTTTCGTTAACGATTTAACTTTTAAGTTAACTTTGGAAATCATTATCGGACTAATTAACTTCCGTTAACTCAAGTCCGCTAACCCAATTTTTTTTAGTTTTATACTAATGTTTCATTTAAGGGTTTTTTTCACCCTTTTCTGGCTCTAAAAGCCTTTAAAAACCTAAAACAGGAACAAAACTATGAAATCAGCCTTTTTTAGGTTTTATTAAAAGTTAAAACTAAAATCTGCCTTTTTTTAACTCTAAAGCAAAAAAAAAACTAGTTTTTGGGTTCTAAAGCCCTTTAAAAAACCCATAAAGGCTGATTTTATAGTTTTGGCACTTTTCAAAGGTGTTTTTAGGTGGTTTTAGAGCAAAAACAGATTTTTTTTTTTCTATAATAAAAATTAACGTTAGCGGTTTATCGATAACTTCCGTTACATTTATAAAGAATTAACTGATTAACGGTTATCGAAGTTAATTTTTTGGTTAACGGATTAACGGTTAACGAAGTTAACTTTTTGATTAACGGCGCCCACCACTGCTGCTTAGGATGAGAACCAAACGTTCAGGTGACATATAGCGTATTTTCGCGACCGCTCTGGCCCGGTCTGGACTGGGCTAGTCCTGGGCGGTCACTGTTTTTGCGAGGCAGTCTAGAACGGTTCAGCCCAGTCCAGTCCGGTCCGACCCATATAGCAGGACCACCTTGGACCAGTGTGGGGAGAACTGGCGCATGCGCACTACATACAGTCAGCGGGGAAGGCGACCAGGAGCTTCTCGTGCTGCTGATAAGACATGAAACACCATGATGGCCGACCATAAGACTAAAGTATCACAGGCGTGGTAGTTGTAAAGTCTTCAGCACAGGTTAAAAGGCGGACGACAAAAAGGATATTGACAAGATGGACGCCTGCCGCCTCCACAGTTCAGTTCAGTACCACCCACTCGATTCCCAAGCCAATAGGAACGACGAATGGGACGGGGCCAGTCTCGATGTATTTTCGCGACCATCAGTCCACCCTGACCCGGTCCGGACTGGACTGAACCAGGGCGGTGAACGTCACGAAAATGCGCTATTACAACCACCCAGCGTGTTGTGGCTTACTCTGCACTTATACCGATAAATATATGGGGTACTGTAATATCAAGATTAAAACCTGGAACTGACGCCGAAAATAGGAACTTTCGCAGACGTGAAACACTGGAACACTCGCTGACACCAACCACCAGCACCACCACCCCTCTTCCACACCCTTGGACGGCTCTACATACACCACTGGTTCCCACACGCATCCCCCGTGAACAGTAGTGATCTGAGCAAATAACGTGGCATAATAGCGGCCTACATGCAGTCTCTCGGGGCCACGGCTGGCTGTCTTGTCCCACGACTGCCCCGGGACGTCACTTCACTACACCTGACCTACCTACCACCGTTAATACTCACCACGCCTCCTCTGTACTGTCCTGGCCATGACCCTGGGCGTGTGGGCGTGGCTGGGCGGGCTGGGTGGTGGGGGTGATGGTGGTGGTCCTGGGCACTGAATAATGGCGTAAATACAGTAGGCGCAAAAAAAATTAGGACGCCAAAAAACTTGGGGCGGGAATAACGTCATTAGCTGTTTTGACAATTTCGGTGGGAGCGATTGAATTTTTTTACGTTTTTTGTATATCTGGCAGTGTATCAGGGTTTCTGCTGTAGATTTCTTGCTCCTGCCCGCTCTGTATCTTCCAAGTCATCATAGGAAGAGGTTGTTGTGTTTGGTTCTCCAACCTTCCTACACCCCAATTCGCCCCTCCATCTTCTACCGCCTTCTGCAGGTCTAATAAAGCATTATGCCGGGCAAATCTCCATCAATTGTGAAGAAGACACATATATAGCGCATTTTCGTGACGTTCACCGCCCTGGTTCAGTCCAGTCCGGACCGGGTCAGGGTGGACTGATGGTCGCGAAAATACATCGAGACTGGCCCCGTCCCATTCGTCGTTCCTATTGGCTGGGGGATCGAGTGGGCGGTACTGAACTGAACTGTGGAGGCGGCAGGCGTCCATCTTTTCAATATCCTTTTTGTCGTCCGCCTTTTAACCTGTGCTGAAGACTTTACAACTACCACGCCTGTGATACTTTAGTCTTATGGTCGGCCATCATGGTGTTTCATGTCTTATCAGCAGCACGAGAAGCTCCTGGTCACCTTCCCCGCTGACTGTAGTGCGCATGCGCCAGTTCTCCCCACACTGGTCCAACCTGGTCCTGGTATGTGGGTCGGACCGGACTGGACTGGGCTAGCCCGTTCTAGACTGCCTCGCAAAAACAGTGACCGCCCGGGACTAGCCCAGTCCAGACCGGGCCAGAGCGGTCGCGAAAATACGCTAATAGTAACCTTGTATCGAAGTGGAAAAACAATTGGCCAGATAGCGAGGGAGATGTGTGTTTCCAAACATACCGTCTCGGTGTGGTGCAGGCGGGTGCAAGATGGTGAGTTAGAGACTGTTTTGGCGTGGAAGTAAGGGTCAGGGCGGCCAAGAAAAACTTCAAAGAAGACTGATCATCTGCTCAAAATGATTATTGATGTCAACAAACCTTATGAGCAGATGATCAGTCTTCTTTGAAGTTTTTCTTGGCCGCCCTGACCCTTACTTCCACGCCAAAACAGTCTCTAACTCACCATCTTGCACCCGCCTGCACCACACCGAGACGGTATGTTTGGAAACACACATCTCCCTCGCTATCTGGCCAATTGTTTTTCCACTTCGATACAAGGTTACTATATGTGTCTTCTTCACAATTGATGGAGATTTGCCCGGCATAATGCTTTATTAGACCTGCAGAAGGCGGTAGAAGATGGAGGGGCGAATTGGGGTGTAGGAAGGTTGGAGAACCAAACACAACAACCTCTTCCTATGATGACTTGGAAGATACAGAGCGGGCAGGAGCGAGGAATCTACAGCAGAAACCCTAATACACTGCCAGATATACAAAAAACGTAAAAAAATTCTGAAGATGATACACAGTAGTTTATATCATGACTGTATAATCTACCCTGTTTCAGTGTTGTTTTATGCTTTGTATCTGCAAGTATATACGGTTTCAAATTTCCCTACTCGTTTTTTTTCGGGCGACGACGACGGCGGGAGGACACTCAGAACATATACACACTAGCTGGCGATCTTAGTGTAGCCCGTTATCAACGTTGCCACTCTGTTTTTATTTTGTAATTTGTTCATTTACATAGCCATACTATGACACAGATGAAGACACAAAATGACAGACTCTCCAGATAGCCCCTTCTAACTTTCCTGAAATCATGGATGTAGAAATGTAAGTATTAACGCCACCAAACGTCTATAAATAAAAAAAGAAACGTTGTTCTGGCGACTTTACTGTTATCTACGGTACCTCGATCTGCCCTCACACTAATCCCGAAGTATATTGAGGCTGACAAACGGGACGGTTGGGTGTACAGGTAACGTCTAAAGCACCTTCCCACACACACTCAACCTTGATGAGTGGGCGGCGTGGGGGTAGTACTACCTGTCCTGCGTTAATTAATGAGGCAGGTGTGAAGGATGGGAGGCAGAGAGGGATGGGGGGAGGCTAATGGGTGATGGTAATGGGGGAGGCTAATGGGTGATGGTAAAGGGGGAGGGTAATGGGTGATGGTAATGGGGGAGGCTAATGGGGGATGGTAATGGGGGAGGGTAATGGGTGATGGTAATGGGGGGAGGAGGAGGGGTGTTCTATGTGACGGATGGTGTTAAAGGGAGGTGAGAGAGAGAGAGAGAGAGAGAGAGAGAGAGAGAGAGAGAGAGAGAGAGAGGATAAGATAAGATTTTCATCCTATCTAGACACTTTGCAAGTACCAACTACAAGGTTATTGACTATACAAAGCGCCGCCACGTCAGCACGAACTAGGCGGACTCGAACCGCTGACCGAATGCACAGGGACGCTGCACATTGCAAGTTCACGTCTCTACCAACCTTGCCACCCTGACGGGCAGAGAGAGAGAGAGAGAGAGAGAGAGAGAGAGAGAGTGGGCAGTGTTGGGTCTAGGAAGGCAATTTGACAAAGGAAAATAGATGGATAATGCAGACATTTATTAAAAAAGTAATTTCCTGATGCAGAAGCTGTTGTATACCAGGAGTATAACATTCCCTTTGGGTGTTATAAAGTTGTCTTGCAAGGGTAATGATACGTCACGCACACACACATACTTACATGGCCGAAAAACGCACACACACAATGACATCGCCAAAAGTACATTTTACATTACAAAGACATCATCATTACATCTCTCATATTACATCATGTTATCATTACATCTTATCATCCTTATCGTTACATCATTACATCATGTTATCATTACATCATGTTGTCATTACATCATGTTATCATTACATCCATGTTATTATTACATCTTATCATCCTTATCATTACATCATTACATCCTTATCATTACATCATGTTATCATTACATCCATGTTATCATTACAGAATGATACAGTGTGTTGGAGTGTGGCGACTGAGATAGCGGCCAGGCGGGGCGAAGGCAAGGCTGATAATGATTTGTTGGACAGGGCGGGACTCGAACCCATGCGCTTAGCCTCAGATGATAGGGCAGCTTGGAGTTAGATAGACCAACACTCTACCACTGAGCCACGGAGACCTGAAAACTATAA